>CM077033.1:105852823-106234817 GCA_039090855.1 Macrothele yani | reverse complement strand
AATAAAAAAAATATCTCCGCCGATAAACAACCGATTTGATTTGCACGGAAATTATTTACTTTCGACTCAGCGGCGACGCCTCACACCTATCAGATACAATACAAAATTACGTTCCGTCCGTCCCAAATCTGGTCTGTCCGTCCAAAAGAATAAAAAATATTTCCGCCGATAAACAACCGATTTGCACGGAAATTATTACTTTCGACTCAGCGACGCCTCACACCTATCAGATACAATACAAAATTACGTTCCGTCCGTCCCAAGTCTGTCTGTCACTCTGTCCGTCCAAAAGAATAAAAAATATATTTCCGCCGATAAAACAACCGATTTGAACGGAAATTAACTGCTTTCGACTCAGCGACGCCTCGCACCTATCGGATACAATACAAAATTACATTCCGTCCGTCCCAAGTCTGTCTGTCCGTCCGAAAGAATAAAAAATATATTTCCGCCGATAAACAACCGATTTGAACGGGAAATTATTTCTTTCTCGACTCAGCGACGCCTCATACCTATCAGATACAATACAAAATTACGTTCCGTCCGTCCCAAGTCTGTCTGTCCGTCCAGAAGAATAAAAAAAAGAATCTGCGCCGAAAAACAACCGATTTGCACCGGAAATTATTACTTTTCGACTCAGCGACGCCTCACGCCTATCAGAATACAATGAAATATACGTTCCGTCGATATCCCAAGTCTGTCTGTCCGTCCAAAAGAATAAAAAAAATATTTCCGCGGATAAACAACCGATTTGCAGAATTATTACTTTCGACTCAGCGACGCCTCCTTCCTCGGATACAAGCCATTACGTTCCGTCCGTCCGCCAAGTCTGTCTGTCCGTCCAGAAGAATAAAAAAAAAGAATCTTGGCAAAAAAACAACCGATTTGCACGGAAATTATTACTTTCAAAAGACTCAGCGACGCCTCACACCTATCAGATACAATACAAAATTACGTTCCATCCGTCCCAACCGTCCCAAGTCTGTCTGTCCGTCCGAAAGAATAAAAAAAGAATCTGCGCCGAAAAACAACCGTTTGCAGCGGAAATTATTACTTTCGACTCAGCGACGCCTCACACCTATCAGATACAATACAAAATTACGTTCCGTCCGTCCCAAGTCTGTCTGTCCGTCCAAAAGAATAAAAAAATATTTCCGCGGATAAACAACCGATTTGCACAGAGAATTATTACTTTCGACTCAGCGACGCCTCATACCTATCGAATACAATACAAAATTACGTTCCGTCCGTCCCAAGTCTGTCTGTCCGTCCGAAAAGAATAAAAAATATATTTCCGCCGATAAACTTGCTTCGATTTGAACAGAAATTTGTTTCTTTCGTGCTCATACCTATCAGATACAATACAAAATTACGTTCCGTCCGTCCCAAGTCTGTCTGTCCGTCCAAAAGAATAAAAAAAAAAGAATCTGCGCCGAAAAACAACCGATTTGCACGGAAATTATTACTTTCGACTCAGCGACGCCTCACACCTATCAGATGCAATACAAAAATTACGTTCCGTCCGCCCCAAGTCTGTCTTTCCGTTCAAAAAAACCAAAAAAAATATCTCACCCGATAAACAACCGATTTGCACGGAAATTTGCACGGAAATTATTACTTTCGCCTCATACCTACTCAGACGACGTTCCCGCCTCATGCCTATCAGATACAATACAAAATTACGTTCCGTCCGTCCCAAGTCTGTCTGTCCGTCCAAAAGAACAAAAAAAGATCTGCGCCGAAAAACAACCGATTTGCCTGGAAATTATTACTTTCGACTCAGCGACGCCTCACACCTATCAGATGCAATACAAACGTTACGTTCCGTACTTTGATCTGTCTTTCCGTTCAAAAAAGAATAAAAAAAAAAAATATCTCCGCCGATAAACAACCGATTTGCACGGAAATTATTACTTTCGACTCAACGACGCCTCACACCTATCAGATACAATACAAAAAATTACGTTCCGTCCGTCCCAAGTCTGTCTGTCCGTCAAAAGAATAAAAAAATATTTCCGCGGATAAGCAACCGATTTGAACGGATAAACAACGGTTGCACGGAAATTATTACTTTCGACTCAGCGACGCCTCATACCTATCAGATACGACACAAAATTACACGTTCCGTCGCGTCCCAAGTCTGTCTGTCCGTCCGAAAAGAATAAAAAAATATGTTCCGCCGATCTTTAACCGATTTGAACGGGAAATTATTTCTACTCTGACTCAGCGACGCCTCATACCTATCAGATACAATACAAAATTGCGTTCCGTCCGTCCCAAGTCTGTCTGTCCGTTCGAAAGTCAATTCGGATAAACAACAAGAATAAAAATTTCTTTCGAATATTTCTCGCGGATAAGCAACCGATTTGCACGGAAATTATTACTTTCGACTCAGCGAACGCCTCAAACACCTATCAGATACAATACAAAATTACGTTCCGTCCGTCCCAAGTCTGTCTGTCCGTCCAAAAAGAATAAAAAATATATTTCCGCGGATAAACAACCGATTTGCACGGAAATTATTACTAATTCGACTCAGCGATCGCCTCATACCTATCAGATACAATACAAAAGTGCGTTACGTCCGTCCCAAGTCTGTCTGTCCGTCCTCGATTCGGAAGAATAAAAAATATAATTCCCGCCGATAAACAACCGATTTGAACGGAAATTATTTCTTTCGACTCAGCGAACGCCTCATACCTATCAGATACAATACAAAATTACGTTCCGTCCGTCCCAAGTCTGTCTGTCCGTCCAAAAGAATACAAAAAAGAATCTGCGCCGAAAAACAACCGATTTTTGCACGGAAATTATTACTTTCGACTCAGCGACGCCTCACACCTATCAGATGCAAATACAAAATTACGTTCCGTCCGCCCCAAGTCTGTCTTTCCATTCAAAAGAATAAAAAAAAATATCTCCGCCGATAAACAACCGATTTGCACGGAAATTATTACTTTCGACTCAGCGACGCCTCACACCTATCAGATACAATACAAAAATTACGTTCCGTCCGTCCCAGAGTCTGTCTGTCCGTCCAAAAGAATAAAAAAATATTTCCGCCGGATAAACAACCGATTTGCACGGAAATTATTACTTTCGACTCAGCGACGCCTCATGCCTATCAGATACAATACAAAAAATTACGTTCCGTCCGTCCCAAGTCTGTCTGTCCGTCCGAAAGAATAAAAAATATATTTCCGCCGATAAACAACCGATTTGCACGGAAATTATTACTTTCGACTCAGCGACGCCTCATACCTATCAGATACAATACAAAATTACGTTCCCGTCCGTCCCAAGTCTGTCTGTCCGTCCAGAAGAAAAGAATAAAAAATATTTCCGCCGATAAACAACCGATTTGCACCGGAAATTATTACTTTCGACTCAGCGTGACGCCTCATACCTATCCAGATACAATACAAAATTACGTTCCGTCCGTCCCAAGTCTGTCTGTCCGTCCGGAAAGAATAAAAAAAATATATTTCCGCCGATAAACAACCGATTTGAACGGAAATTATTTCTTTCGACTCGCAGCGACGCCTCATACCTATCAGATACAATACAAAATTACGTTCCGTCCGTCCCAAGTCTGTCTTTCCGTTCAAAAAGAATAAAAAAAAATATGCTTTTCCGCCGATAAACAACCGATTTGCAACGGAGAAATTATTACTTTCGACTCAGCGACGCCTCATACACTATCAGATACAATACAAAATTACGATTTCCGTCCGTCCCAAGTCTGTCTGTCCGTCCAAAAGAATACAAAAAAAAAAGAATCTGCGCCGAAAAACAACCGATTTGCACGGAAATTATTACTTTCGACTCAGCGACGCCTCAAACACCTATCAGATGCAATACAAAATTACGTTCCCGTCCGTCCCAAGTCTGTCTTTCCGTTCAAAAGAATAAAAAAAAATATATCTTTCCGCCGATAAACAACCGATTTGCACGGAAATTATTACTTTCGACTCGGCGACGCCTCTTGCACCTATCGAATACAATACAAAATTACGTTCCGTCCGTCCCAAGTCTGTCTGTCCGTCCAAAAGAATAAATTTGCACGGGAAATATATTTCCGCGGATAAACAACCGGTTGCACGGAAATTATTACTTTCGACTCAACGACAGCGACTGCCTCACACCTATCGAATGCAGATACAATACAAAATTACGTTCCGTCCATCCCAAGTCTGTCATCGTCCAAAGAATAAAAAAAAAGAATCTGCGCCGAAAAAACAACCGATTTGCACGGAAAAACAACCGATTTGCAGAAATTACTTTCGACTCAGCGACGCCTCACACCTATCAGATACAATACAAAATTACGTTCCGTCGTCCCAAGTCTGTCTGTCCGTCCAAAGAATAAAAAAATACTACGCGGATAAACAACCAGTTTGCCGCACGGAAATTACTTTCGACTCAGCGACGCCTCGCTGCCTATCGGAGTACAATACAAAATTACGTTCCGTCCGTCCCAAGTCTGTCTGTCCGGTCGAAAAGAATAAAAAAAATATATTTCCATAGATAAGCTGACTTAACCGAATTTGAACGGAAATTATTACTTTCGACTCAGCGACGCCTCATGCCTATCAGATACAATACAAAATTACGTTCACGTCGTCCCAAGTCTGTCTTTCCGTTCAAAAGAATAAAAAAATATCTCCGCCGATAAACAATAACCGATTTGCACGGAAATTATTACTTTCGAACTCAGCGACGCCTCATACCTATCAGATACAATACAAAAAATTACGTTCCGTCCGTCCCAAAATCCTGTCTGTCCGTCCAAAGAATAAAAAAAAAGAATCTGCGCCGAAAAACAACAAGTTTGCACGAAATTATTTTCGACTCAGCGACGCCTCACGCCTATCAGATGCAATACAAAATTACGTTCCGTCCGCCCCAAGTCTGTCTTTCCGTTCAAAAAGAATAAAAAAATATCTCCGCCGATAAACAACCGATTTTCAGGAAATTATTACTTTCGACTCAGCACGACGCCTCACACCTATCAGATACAATACAAAATTACGTTCCGTCCGTCCCAAGTCTGTCTGTCCGTCCAAAGAATAAAAAATAT
The DNA here is from genome assembly GCA_039090855.1 of Macrothele yani. Classification (NCBI taxonomy): domain Eukaryota; kingdom Metazoa; phylum Arthropoda; class Arachnida; order Araneae; family Macrothelidae; genus Macrothele; species Macrothele yani. The sequence continues at coordinate 106,229,737 of CM077033.1, read as the reverse complement.
ATTTCCGCGGATAAACAACCGATTTGCACGGAAATTATTACTTTCGACTCAGCGACGCCTCACCTATCAATTACAATAAAATTACGTTCCGTCCGTCCCAGAGTCTGTCTGTCCAAAAAAAGAATAAAAAAAAGAATTTCCGCGGATAAACAACCGATTTGCACGGGAAATTATTACTTTCGACTCAAGCGACGCCTCACACCTATCAGATACAATACAAAATTACGTTCCGTCCGTCCCAAGTCTGTCTGTCCGTTCCGAAAGAATAAAAATATATATCTCCGCCGATAAACAACCGATTTGAACGGAAATTACTTTCGACTCAGCGACGCCTCACACCTATCAGATACAATACAAAATTACGTTCCGTGCGTCCCAAGTCTGTCTGTGCATCCAAAAGAATAAAAAAATATTTCCGCGGATAATAACGATTTGCACGGAAATTATTACTTTCGACTCAGCGACGCCTCGCATACCTATCAGATACAATACAAAATTACGTTCACGTCCGTCCCAAGTCTGTCTGTCCGTCCGATAAGAATAATATATTTCCGCCGATAAACAACCGATTTGAACAGAAATTATTTCTTTCGACTCAGCGACGCCTCATACCTATCAGATACAATACAAAATTACGTTCCGTCCGTCCCAAGTCTGTCTGTCCGTCCAAAAAAAAGAATAAAAAAAAGTATTTCCGCCGATAAACGTAACCGATTTGCACGGAAATTATGCACACTTTCGACTCAGCGACGCCTCACACGCCTATCAGATGCAATACAAAGTGCGTTCCGTCCGTCCCAAGTCTGTCTGTCCGTCCAAAGAATAAAAAATATTTCCCGCCGATAAACAGCGATTTTTGCAGAGTGGCCGCCTCGACTTCAGCAGCACTCCGCACCTATCAGATACAATACAAAATTACGTTCCGTCCGTCCCAAGTCTGTCTGTCCGTCCGAAGAATAAAAAATATATTTCCGCCGATAAACAACCGATTTGAACGGAAATTATTCTTTCGACTCAGCGACGCCTCATACCTATCAGATACAATACGAAATTACGTTCCGTCCGTCCCAAGTCTGTCTGTCCGTCCGAAAGAATAAAAAATATATTTCCGCCGATAAACAACCGATTTGAACGGAAATTATTTCTTTCGACTCGGCGACGCCTCATACCTATCAGATACAATACAAAATTACGTTCCGTCCGTCCCAAGTCTGTCTGTCCGTTCAAAAAAGAATAAAAAAAAATATCTGCGCCGAAAAACAACCGATTTGCACGGAAATTATTACTTTCGACTCAGCGACGCCTCACACCTATCAGATACAATACAAAATTACGTTCCGTCCGTCCCAAGTCTGTCTGTCCGACCAAAAGAATAAAAAAAAAATATTTCCGCCGGATAAACAACCGATTTGCACGGGAAATTATTACTTTCGACTCAGCGACGCCTCATACCTATCAGATACAATACAAAATTACGTTCCGTCCGTCCCAAGTCATGTCTGTCCGTCCGAAAGAATAAAAAAAAAGAATCTGCGCCGAAAAACAACCGATTTGCACGGAAATTGCCGCTTTCGACTCAACGACGCCTCACACCTATCAGATGCAATACAAAATTACGTTCCGTCCGCCCCAAGTCTGTCTTTCCGTTCAAAGAATAAAAAAAAATATCTCCGCCGATAAACAACCGATTTGAACGGAAATTATTTCTTTCGACTCAGCAACGCCTCATACCTATCAGATACAATACAAAAATTACGTTCCGTCCGTCCCCAAGTCTGTCTGTCCGTCCAAAAGAATAAAAAAATATTTCCGCCGATAAAGCAACCGATTTGCACGGAAATTATTACTTTCGACTCAGCGACGCCTCACACCTATCAGATACAATACAAAAAATTACGTTCCGTCACGTCCCAAGTCTGTCTGTCCGTCCAAAAGAATAAAAAAATATTTCCGCCGATAAACAACCGATTTGCACGAAGCAAAATTATTACTTTCGACTCAGCGACGCCTCACACACCTATCAGATACAATACAAAATTACGTTCCGTCCGTCCCAAGTCTGTCTGTCCGTCCGAAAGAATAAAAAATATATTTCCGCCGATAAACAACCGATTTGAACGGAAATTATTTCTTTCGACTCAGCGACGCCTCATGCCTATCAGATACAATACAAAATTACGTTCCGTCCGTCCCAAGTCTGTCTGTCCGTCCGAAAAAGAATAAAAAATATATTTCCGCCGATAAACAACCGATTTGAACGGAAATTATTTCTTTCGACTCAGCGACGCCTCATACCTATCAGAATACAATACAAAATTACGTTCCGTCCGTCCCAAGTCTGTCTGTCCGTCCAAAAGAGAATAAAAAAAAGAATCTGCGCCGAAAAACAACCGATTTGCACGGAAATTATTACTGCTTTCGACTCAGCGACGCCTCACACACTATCAGATGCAATGCACAAAATTACGTTCCGTCCGCCCCAAGTCTGTCTTTCCGTTCAAAAAGAATAAAAAAAAATATCTCCGCCGATAAACAACCGATTTGCACAGGAAATTATTACTTTCGACTCAGCGACGCCTCACACCTATCAGATACAATACAAAATTACGTTCCGTCCGTCCAGTGTCTGTCCGTCCAAAAAGAATAAAAAAATATTTCCGCGGATAAACAACCGATTGCACGGAAATTATTACTTTCGACTCGGCGACGCCTCATACCACCAGATACAATACAAAATATTCCGTCCGTCCCAAGTCTGTCTGTCCGTCCGAAGAATAAAAAATATATTTCCGCCGATAAACAACCGATTTGCACGGAAATTATTTCTTTCGACTCAGCGCCTCATACCTATCAGATACAATACAAAGTACGTTCCGTCCTTCCCAAGTCTGTCTGTCCGTCCAAAAGAATAAAAAAAAGAATCTGCGCCGAAAAACAACCGATTTGCACGGAAATTATTACTTTCGACTCAGCGACGCCTCACACCTATCAGATGCAATACAAAATTACGTTCCCGTCCGCCCCAAGTCTGTCTTTCCGTTCAAAAGAATAAAAAAAAAAGAATCTCCGCCGATAAACAACCGATTTGCACGGAAATTATTACTTTCGACTCAGCGACGCCTCACACCTATCAGATTAACAATACAAAATTACGTTCTGCGTCCGTCCCAAGTCTGTCTGTCCGTCCAAAAGAATAAAAAAATATTTCCGCGGATAAACAACCGATTTGCACGGAAATTATTACTTTCGACTCGGCGACACCTCATACCTATGGAGATACAATACAGTACATTCCGTCCGTCCCAAGTCTGTCTGTCCGTCAGAAGAATAAAAAATATTCCCGCCGATAAACAACCGATTTGAACGGAAATTGTTCTTTCGACTCGGCGACGCCTCATACCTATCAGATACAATACAAAATTACGTTCCGTCCGTCCCAAGTCTGTCCTGTCCGTCAAAGAATAAAAAAAAAAAGAATCTGCGCCGAAAAACAACCGATTTGCACGAAATTATTACTTTCGACTCAGCGACGCCTCACACCTATCAGATGCAATACAAAAATTACGTTCCGTCCGTCCCAAGTCTGTCTGTCCGTCCAGAAGAATAAAAAAAAAAATATTTCCCGCCGATAAACAACCGATTTGCACGGGAAATTATTACTTTCGACTCAGCGACGCCTCCTTGCCTATCAGATACAATACAAAATTGCCGCCCCCGGTGGCGCAGTGGTCTAGAGCGTTGGCCTCTGATCATTCGTCCGAAGGGTCAGGTTCGAATCCCGGTAGAGGCATGGATGTTGTGTTGTCTTACGGCACTAGCTCTCTCCCTTCCCTGGAACCAGTGACCCTAAATTAGGGACGGGCGACTGTATAGCCCATTGGGTTACTCACAGTGGTCGTTAAACCTCCAAACAAACAAACAAACAAACAAACAATACAAAATTACGTTCCGTCCGTCCCAAGTCTGTCTGTGCGTCAAAGAATAAAAAAAAAGAATCTGCGCCGAAAAACAACCGATTTGCACGGAAATTATTACTTTCGACTCGGCAGCGACACCTCACACCTATCAGATGCAATACAAAATTACGTTCGTCCGCCCCAAGTCTATGCTCGTTCAAAAGAATAAAAAAAAATATACTCCGCCGATGAAGCAACCGATTTGCACGGAAATTGTTACTTTCGACTCAGCGTACCTCGCACCTATCAGATACAATACAAAATTACGTTCCGTCCCGTCCCAAGTCTGTCTGTCCGTCCGAAAGAATAAAAAATATATTTCCGCGGATAAACAACCGATTTGCACGGAAATTATTACTTTCGACTCAGCGACGCCTCATACCTATCAGATACCACAATACAAAATTACGTTCCGTCCGTCCCAAGTCTGTCTTTGTGTCCGTCCGAAAGAATAAAGAAATATATTTCCGCCGATAAACAACCGATTTGAACGGAAATTATTTCTTTCGACTCAGCGACGCCTCCATACCTATCAGATACAATACAAAATTACGTTCCGTCCGTCCCAAGTCTGTCTGTCCGTCCAAAAAGAATAAAAAAAAAGAATCTGCGCCGGAAAAACAACCGATTTGCACGGAAATTATTACTTTCGACTCAGCGACGCCTCACACCTATCAGATGCAATACAAAATTACGTTCCGTCCGCCCCCAAGTCTGTCTTTCCGTTCAAAAGAATAAAAAAAAATATCTCCGCCGATAAACAACCGATTTGCACAGGAAATTATTACTTTCGACTCAGCGACGCCTCACACCTATCAGATACAATACAAAATTACGTTCCGTCCGTCCCAAGTCTGTCTGTCCGTCCAAAAGAATAAAAAAATATATTTCCGCCGATAAACAACCGATTTGCACGGAAATTATTACTTTCGACTCAGCGACGCCTCACACCTATCAGATACAATACAAAATTACGTTCCCGTCCGTACAGAATCTGCCATCCGTCCGTAAAAATATGTTTCCGCCGATAAACAACCGATTTGAACCGGAAATTATTTCTTTCGACTCAGCGACGCCTCATACCTATCAGATACAATACAAAATTACGTTCCGTCCGTCCCAAGTCTGTCTGTCCGTCCGAAAGAATAAAAAATATATTTCCCCGCCGATAAACAACCGATTTGAACGGAAATTATTTCTTGCTCGACTCGGCGACGCCTCTCATGCCTATCAGATACAATACAAAATTACGTTCCGTCCGTCCCAAGTCTGTGTGTCCGTCCAAAACCTATTACTTTCGACTCAGCGACGCCTCCGCCTATCCCAGATACAATACACAAAATTACGTTCCGTCCGTCCCAAGTCTGTCTGTCCGTCAAAAAGAATAAAAAAATATTTCCGCGGATAAACAACCGATTTGCACGGAAATTATTACTTTCGACTCTGTGACCTTATCATACCCTATCAGATACAATACAAAATTACGTTCCGTCCGTCTCCAAGTCTGTCTGTCCGTCCAAAAGAATAAAAAAAAGAATCTGCGCCGAAAAACAACCGATTTGCACGGAAATTGTACTTTCGACTCAGCGACGCCTCACACCTATCAGATACAATACAAAAATTACGTTCCGTCCATCCCAAGTCTGTCTGTCCGTCCAAAAGAATAAAAAAAAAGAATCTGCGCCGAAAAACAACCGATTTGCACGGAAATTATTACTTTCGACTCAGCGACGCCTCACACCTATCAGATACAATACAAAATTACGTTCCGTCCGTCCCAAGTCTGTCTGTCCGTCCAAAAGAATAAAAAAATATTTCCGCGGATAAACAACCGATTTGCACGGAAATTATTACTTTCGACTCAGCGACGCCTCGTACCTATCAGATACAATACAAAATTACGTTCCGTCCGTCCCAAGTCTGTCTGTCCGTCCGAAAGAATAAAAAATATATTTCCGCCGATAAACAACCGATTTGAACGGAAATTATTTCTTTCGACTCAGCGACGCCTCATACCTATCAGATACAATACAAAATTACGTTCCGTCCGTCCCAAGTCTGTCTGTCCGTTCAAAAGAATAAAAAAAAATATCTCCGCCGATAAACAACCGATTTGCACGGAAATTATTACTTTCGACTCAGCGACGCCTCATACCTATCAGATACAATACAAAATTACGTTCCGTCCGTCCCAAGTCTGTCTGTCCGTCCAAAAGAATAAAAAAAAGGAATCTGCGCCGAAAAACAACCGATTTGCACGGAAATTATTACTTTCGACTCAGCGACGCCTCACACCTATCAGATGCAATACAAAATTACGTTCCGTCCGCCCCAAGTCTGTCTTTCCGTTCAAAAGAATAAAAAAAAATATCTCCGCCGATAAACAACCGATTTGCACGGAAATTATTACTTTCGACTCAGCGACGCCTCACACCTATCAGATACAATACAAAATTACGTTCCGTCCGTCCCAAGTCTGTCTGTCCGTCCAAAAAAAGAATAAAAAAATATTTCCGCGGATAAACAACCGATTTGCACGGAAATTATTACTTTCGACTCAGCGACGCCTCATACCTATCAGATACAATACAAAATTACGTTCCGTCCGTCCCAAGTCTGTCTGTCCGTCCAAAAGAATAAAAAATATTTCCGCCGATAAACAACCGATTTGCACGGAAATTATCTTTCGACTCAGCGACGCCTCACACCTATCAGATACAATACAAAATTACGTTCCGTCCGTCCCAAGTCTGTCTGTCCGTCCAAAAGAATAAAAAAATATTTCCGCGGATAAACAACCGATTTGCACGGAAATTATTACTTTCGACTCAGCGACGCCTCATGCCTATCAGATACAATACAAAATTACGTTCCGTCCGTCCCAAGTCTGTCTGTCCGTCCGAAAGAATAAAAAATATAATTCCGCCGATAAACAACCGATTTGAACGGAAATTATTTCTTTCGACTCAGCGACGCCTCATACCTATCAGATACAATACAAAATTACGTTCCGTCCGTCCCAAGTCTGTCTGTCCGTCCAAAAGAATAAAAAAAAAGAATCTGCGCCGAAAAACAACCGATTTGCACGGAAATTATTACTTTCGACTCAGCGACGCCTCACGCCTATCAGATGCAATACAAAATTACGTTCCGTCCGCCCCAAGTCTGTCTTTCCGTTCAAAAGAATAAAAAAAATATCTCCGCCGATAAACAACCGATTTGCACGGAAATTATTACTTTCGACTCAGCGACGCCTCACACCTATCAGATACAATACAAAATTACGTTCCGTCCGTCCCAAGTCTGTCTGTCCGACCAAAAGAATAAAAAAATATTTCCGCGGATAAACAACCGATTTGCACGGAAATTATTACTTTCGACTCAGCGACGCCTCCTTACCTATCAGATACAATACAAAATTACGTTCCGTCCGTCCCAAGTCTGTCTGTCCGTCCGAAAGAATAAAAAATATATTTCCGCCGATAAACAACCGATTTGAACGGAAGTATTTCTTTTCGACTCAGCAACGCCTCATACCTATCAGATACAATACAAAAATTACGTTCCGTCCGTCCCAAGTCTGTCTGTCCGTCCAAAAGAATAAAAAAATATTTCCGCCGATAAACAACCGATTTGCACGGAAATTATTACTTTCGACTCAGCGACGCCTCACACCTATCAGATACAATACAAAATTACGTTCCATCCGTCCCAAGTCTGTCTGTCCGTCCAAAAGAATAAAAAAAATATTTCCGCCGATAAACAACCGATTTGCACGAAAATTATTACTTTCGACTCGGCGACGCCTCACACCCTATCAGATACAATACAAAATTACGTTCCGTCCGTCCCAAGTCTGTCTGTCCGTCCGAAAGAATAAAAATATATTTCCGCCGATAAACAACCGATTTGAACGGAAATTATTTCTTTCGACTCAGCGACGCCTCATACCTATCAGATACAATACAAAATTACGTTCCGTCCGTCCCAAGTCTGTCTGTCCGTCCGAAAGAATAAAAAATATATTTCCGCCGATAAACAACCGATTTGAACGGAAATTATTTTGCTTTCGACTCAGCGACGCCTCATACCTATCAGATACAATACAAAATTACGTTCCGTCCGTCCCAAGTCTGTCTGTCCGTCCAAAAACAACCGATTTGCACGGAAATTATTACTTTCGACTCAGCGACGCCTCACACCTATCAGATGCAATACAAAATTACGTTCCGTCCGCCCCAAGTCTGTCTTTCCGTTCAAAAGAATAAAAAAAAATATCTCCGCCGATAAACAACCGATTTGCACGGAAATTATTACTTTCGACTCAGCGACGCCTCACACTATCAGATACAATACAAAATTACGTTCCGTCCGTCCCAAGTCTGTCTGTCCGTCCAAAAGAATAAAAAAATATCTGCGCGGATAAACAACCGATTTGCACGGAAATTATTACTTTCGACTCAGCGACGCCTCACCTATCAGATGCAATACAAAATTACGTTTTCCGTCCCGCCCCAAGTCTGTCTGTCCGTCCAAAAGAATAAAAAAAATATCTCCGCCGATAAACAACCGATTTGCACGGAAATTATTACCTTTCGACTCAGCGACGCCTCACACCTATCAGATACAATACAAAATTACGTTCCGTCCATCCCAAGTCTGTCTGTCCGTCCGAAAGAATAAAAAAAAATATTTCTCACGATAAACAACCGATTTGCCTGGGAAATGGTTACTTTCGACTCGGCGACGCCTCACGCACTACTCCAGATACAATACAAAATTACGTTCCGTCCGCCCCAAGTCTGTCTGTCCGTCCAAAAGAATAAAAAAATATTTCCGCCGATAAACAACTGATATTTGCACGGAAATTATTACTTTCGACTCAGCGACGCCTCACACCTATCAGATACAATACAAAATTACGTTCCGTCCGTCCCAAGTCTGTCCGATAAACAACCGATTTGCGAAGGAAATACAATACAAAATTACGTTCCGTCCGTCCCAAAGTCTGTCTGTCCGTCCAAAAGAATAAAAAATATATTTCCGCCGATAAACAACCGATTTGAACGGAAATTATTTCTTTCGACTCAGCGACGCCTCATACCTATCAGATACAATACAAAATTACGTTCCGTCCGTCCCAAGTCTGTCTGTCCGTCCAAAAGAATAAAAAATAATCCGCCGATAAACAACCGATTTGCACGGAAATTATTACTTTCGACTCGGCGACGCCTCATACCTATCGGATACAATACAAAATTACGTTCCGTCCGTCCCAAGTCTGTCTGTCAGTCAGATACAATACAAAATTAAATCCCAAGTCTGTTCCGTCCGCTTTGCACGGAAAGTATTACTTTCGACTCAGCGACGCCTTTCCGTTCAAAAGAATAAAAAAATATCTCCGCCGATAAACAACCGATTTGAACGGAAATTATTTCTTTCGACTCAGCGACGCCTCACACCTATCAGATACAATACAAAATTACGTTCCGTCCGTCCCAAGTCTGTCCGTCCAAAGAATAAAAAAAAAGAATCTGCGCCGAAAAACAACCGATTTGCACGGAAATTATTACTTTCGACTCAGCGACGCCTCACACCTATCGGAGGCAATACAAAATTACGTTCCGTCCGCCCCCAAGTCTGTCTTTCCGTTCAAAAGAATAAAAAAAAATATCTCCGCCGATAAACAACCGATTTGCACGGAAATTACTTTTCGACTCAGCGACGCCTCACTATCAGATACAATACAAAATTACGTTCCGTCCGTCCCAAGTCTGTCTTCTGTCTGTCCGTCCAAAAGAATAAAAAAATATTTCCGCCGATAAACAACCGATTTGCACGGAAATTATTACTTTCGACTCAGCGACGCCTCACACCTATCAGATACAATACAAAATTACGTTCCGTCCGTCCCAAGTCTGTCTGTCCGTCCAAAAGAATAAAAAAATATCTCCGCCGATAAACAACCGATTTGCACGGAAATTATTACTTTCGACTCAGCGACGCCTCACACCTATCAGATACAATACAAAATTACGTTCCGTCCGTCCCAAGTCTGTCTGTCCGTCCGAAAGAATAAAAAATATATTTCCGCCGATAAACAACCGATTTGCACGGAAATTGTTACTTTCGACTCAGCGACGCCTCACACCTATCAGATACAATACAAAATTACGTTCCGTCCGTCCCAAGTCCCAAGTCTGTCTGTCCGTCCGAAAGAATAAAAAATATATTTCCGCCGATAAACAACCGATTTGAACGGAAATTATTTCTTTCGACTCAGCGACGCCTCATACCTATCAGATACAATACAAAATTACGTTCCGTCCGTCCCAAGTCTGTCTGTCCGTCCAAAAGAATAAAAAAAAAAGAATCTGCGCCGAAAAACAACCGATTTGCACGGAAATTATTACTTTCGACTCAGCGACGCCTCACACCTATCAGATGCAATACAAAATTACGTTCCGTCCGCCCCAAGTCTGTCTTTCCGTTCAAAAGAATAAAAAAATATCTCCGCCGATAAACAACCGATTTGCACGGAAATTATTACTTTCGACTCAGCGACGCCTCATACCTATCAGATACAATACAAAATTACGTTCCGTCCGTCCCAAGTCTGTCTGTCAGTCCGAAAGAATAAAAAATATATTTCCGCCGATAAACAACCGATTTGAACGGAAATTATTTCTTTCGACTCAGCGACGCCTCATACCTATCAGATACAATACAAAATTACGTTCCGTCCGTCCCAAGTCTGTCTGTCCGTCCAAAAGAATAAAAAAAAAGAATCTGCGCCGAAAAACAACCGATTTGCACGGAAATTATTACTTTCGACTCAGCGACGCCTCACACCTATCAGATGCAATACAAAAATTACGTTCCGTCCGCCCCAAGTCTGTCTTTCCGTTCAAAAGAATAAAAAAATATCTCCGCCGATAAACAACCGATTTGCACGGAAATTATTACTTTCGACTCAGCGACGCCTCACACCTATCAGATACAATACAAAATTACGTTCCGTCCGTCCCAAGTCTGTCTGTCCGTCCAAAAGAATAAAAAAAGAATCTGCGCCGAAAAACAACCGATTTGCACGGAAATTATTACTTTCGACTCAGCGACGCCTCACACCTATCAGATGCAATACAAAATTACGTTCCGTCCGCCCCAAGTCTGTCTTTCCGTTCAAAGAATAAAAAAAAATATCTCCGCCGATAAACAACCGATTTGCACGGAAATTATTACTTTCGACTCAGCGACGCCTCACACCTATCAGATACAATACAAAATTACGTTCCGTCCGTCCCAAGTCTGTCTGTCCGTCCAAAAGAATAAAAAAATATTTCCGCCGATAAACAACCGATTTGCACGGAAATTATTACTTTCGACTCAGCGACGCCTCACACCTATCAGATACAATACAAAATTACGTTCCGTCCGTCCCAAGTCTGTCTGTCCGTCCAAAAGAATAAAAAAATATTTCCGCCGATAAACAACCGATTTGCACGGAAATTATTACTTTCGACTCAGCGACGCCTCACACCTATCAGATACAATACAAAATTACGTTCCGTCCGTCCCAAGTCTGTCTGTCTGTCCGAAAGAATAAAAAATATATTTCCGCCGATAAACAACCGATTTGAACGGAAATTATTTCTTTCGACTCAGCGACGCCTCATACCTATCAGATACAATACAAAATTACGTTCCGTCCGTCCCAAGTCTGTCTGTCCGTCCGAAAGAATAAAAAATATATTTCCGCCGATAAACAACCGATTTGAACGGAAATTATTTCTTTCGACTCAGCGACGCCTCATACCTATCAGATACAATACAAAATTACGTTCCGTCCGTCCCAAGTCTGTCTGTCCGTCCAAAAGAATAAAAAAAGAATCTGCGCCGAAAAACAACCGATTTGCACGGAAATTATTACTTTCGACTCAGCGACGCCTCACACCTATCAGATGCAATACAAAATTACGTTCCGTCCGCCCCAAGTCTGTCTTTCCGTTCAAAAGAATAAAAAAAAATATCTCCGCCGATAAACAACCGATTTGCACGGAAATTATTACTTTCGACTCAGCGACGCCTCACACCTATCAGATACAATACAAAATTACGTTCCGTCCGTCCCAAGTCTGTCTGTCCGTCCAAAAGAATAAAAAAAAAGAATCTGCGCCGAAAAACAACCGATTTGCACGGAAATTATTACTTTCGACTCAGCGACGCCTCACACCTATCAGATGCAATACAAAATTACGTTCCGTCCGCCCCAAGTCTGTCTTTCCGTTCAAAAGAATAAAAAAAATATCTCCGCCGATAAACAACCGATTTGCACGGAAATTATTACTTTCGACTCAGCGACGCCTCACACCTATCAGATACAATACAAAATTACGTTCCGTCCGTCCCAAGTCTGTCTGTCCGTCCAAAAGAATAAAAAAATATTTCCGCCGATAAACAACCGATTTGCACGGAAATTATTACTTTCGACTCAGCGACGCCTCACACCTATCAGATACAATACAAAATTACGTTCCGTCCGTCCCAAGTCTGTCTGTCCGTCCAAAAGAATAAAAAAATATTTCCGCCGATAAACAACCGATTTGCACGGAAATTATTACTTTCGACTCAGCGACGCCTCACACCTATCAGATACAATACAAAATTACGTTCCGTCCGTCCCAAGTCTGTCTGTCCGTCCGAAAGAATAAAAAATATATTTCCGCCGATAAACAACCGATTTGAACGGAAATTATTTCTTTCGACTCAGCGACGCCTCATACCTATCAGATACAATACAAAATTACGTTCCGTCCGTCCCAAGTCTGTCTGTCCGTCCGAAAGAATAAAAAATATATTTCCGCCGATAAACAACCGATTTGAACGGAAATTATTTCTTTCGACTCAGCGACGCCTCATACCTATCAGATACAATACAAAATTACGTTCCGTCCGTCCCAAGTCTGTCTGTCCGTCCAAAAGAATAAAAAAAAGAATCTGCGCCGAAAAACAACCGATTTGCACGGAAATTATTACTTTCGACTCAGCGACGCCTCACACCTATCAGATGCAATACAAAATTACGTTCCGTCCGCCCCAAGTCTGTCTTTCCGTTCAAAAGAATAAAAAAAAATATCTCCGCCGATAAACAACCGATTTGCACGGAAATTATTACTTTCGACTCAGCGACGCCTCATACCTATCAGATACAATACAAAATTACGTTCCGTCCGTCCCAAGTCTGTCTGTCAGTCCGAAAGAATAAAAAATATATTTCCGCCGATAAACAACCGATTTGAACGGAAATTATTTCTTTCGACTCAGCGACGCCTCATACCTATCAGATACAATACAAAATTACGTTCCGTCCGTCCCAAGTCTGTCTGTCCGTCCAAAAGAATAAAAAAAAGAATCTGCGCCGAAAAACAACCGATTTGCACGGAAATTATTACTTTCGACTCAGCGACGCCTCACACCTATCAGATGCAATACAAAATTACGTTCCGTCCGCCCCAAGTCTGTCTTTCCGTTCAAAAGAATAAAAAAAAATATCTCCGCCGATAAACAACCGATTTGCACGGAAATTATTACTTTCGACTCAGCGACGCCTCACACCTATCAGATACAATACAAAATTACGTTCCGTCCGTCCCAAGTCTGTCTGTCCGTCCGAAAGAATAAAAAATATATTTCCGCCGATAAACAACCGATTTGAACGGAAATTATTTCTTTCGACTCAGCGACGCCTCATACCTATCAGATACAATACAAAATTACGTTCCGTCCGTCCCAAGTCTGTCTGTCCGTCCGAAAGAATAAAAAATATATTTCCGCCGATAAACAACCGATTTGAACGGAAATTATTTCTTTCGACTCAGCGACGCCTCATACCTATCAGATACAATACAAAATTACGTTCCGTCCGTCCCAAGTCTGTCTGTCCGTCCAAAAGAATAAAAAAAAAAGAATCTGCGCCGAAAAACAACCGATTTGCACGGAAATTATTACTTTCGACTCAGCGACGCCTCACACCTACCAGATGCAATACAAAATTACGTTCCGTCCGCCCCAAGTCTGTCTTTCCGTTCAAAAGAATAAAAAAAATATCTCCGCCGATAAACAACCGATTTGCACGGAAATTATTACTTTCGACTCAGCGACGCCTCACACCTATCAGATGCAATACAAAATTACGTTCCGTCCGCCCCAAGTCTGTCTTTCCGTTCAAAAGAATAAAAAAAAATATCTCCGATGATAAACAACCGATTTGCACGGAAATTATTACTTTCGACTCAGCGACGCCTCACACCTATCAGATACAATACAAAATTACGTTCCGTCCGTCCCAAGTCTGTCTGTCCGTCCAAAAGAATAAAAAAATATTTCCGCGGATAAACAACCGATTTGCACGGAAATTATTACTTTCGACTCAGCGACGCCTCACACCTATCAGATACAATACAAAATTACGTTCCGTCCGTCCCAAGTCTGTCTTTCCGTTCAAAAGAATAAAAAAAAATATCTCCGCCGATAAACAACCGATTTGCACGGAAATTATTACTTTCGACTCAGCGACGCCTCACACCTATCAGATACAATACAAAATTACGTTCCGTCCGTCCCAAGTCTGTCTGTCCGTCCAAAAGAATAAAAAATATTTCCGCGGATAAACAACCGATTTGCACGGAAATTATTACTTTCGACTCAGCGACGCCTCATACCTATCAGATACAATACAAAATTACGTTCCGTCCGTCCCAAGTCTGTCTGTCCGTCCGAAAGAATAAAAAATATATTTCCGCCGATAAACAACCGATTTGAACGGAAATTATTTCTTTCGACTCAGCGACGCCTCATACCTATCAGATACAATACAAAATTACGTTCCGTCCGTCCCAAGTCTGTCTGTCCGTCCAAAAGAATAAAAAAAGAATCTGCGCCGAAAAACAACCGATTTGCACGGAAATTATTACTTTCGACTCAGCGACGCCTCACACCTATCAGATACAATACAAAATTACGTTCCGTCCATCCCAAGTCTGTCTGTCCGTCTAAAAGAATAAAAAATATTTCCGCCGATAAACAACCGATTTGCACGGAAATTATTATTTTCGACTCAGCGACGCCTCACACCTATCAGATACAATACAAAATTACGTTCCGTCCGTCCCAAGTCTGTCTGTCCGTCCAAAAGAATAAAAAAATATTTCCGCCGATAAACAACCGATTTGCACGGAAATTATTACTTTCGACTCAGCGACGCCTCACACCTATCAGATACAATACAAAATTACGTTCCGTCCGTCCCAAGTCTGTCTGTCCGTCCAAAAGAATAAAAAAATATTTCCGCCGATAAACAACCGATTTGCACGGAAATTATTACTTTCGACTCAGCGACGCCTCACACCTATCAGATACAATACAAAATTACGTTCCGTCCGTCCCAAGTCTGTCTGTCCGTCCAAAAGAATAAAAAAATATTTCCGCCGATAAACAACCGATTTGAACGGAAATTATTTCTTTCGACTCAGCGACGCCTCACACCTATCAGATACAATACAAAATTACGTTCCGTCCGTCCCAAGTCTGTCTGTCCGTCCAAAAGAATAAAAAAATATTTCCGCCGATAAACAACCGATTTGCACGGAAATTATTACTTTCGACTCAGCGACGCCTCACACCTATCAGATAGAATACAAAATTACGTTCCGTCCGTCCCAAGTCTGTCTGTCCGTCCAAAAGAATAAAAAAATATCTCTGCTGATAAACAACCGATTTGCACGGAAATTATTACTTTCGACTCAGCGACGCCTCACACCTATCAGATACAATACAAAATTACGTTCCGTCCGTCCCAAATCTGTCCGTCCGTCCAAAAGGATAAAAAATATATTCACAGTTGAATTTCCTTACATCTTCAGTGATACTCTTTCTTACTGTCTTGCATAGCTCTATATATTCCACTTTGGAAGTCACATCTTCTTTAGTTGTCCTCATCTCTCTTCTTTTTTGCATCAACATTTCCGTTTTTCCTGATAATTTGTTCACATGCAACTTGTTCTTAGACCCAGCTAATTTTGTTGCTGTTTCCATAAGAGCTTTGGTTACTTTTCTGTTAACTTCAGAGATGTCCACTTCTTCCGATGTTAGGCCTTCTAAAGCTGAGAATCTGTTCTTCAGTTCCAACTTGAAGGTATTATGGTGTTTTTTAAGGTTGGTTATGTCAATACATTTTGTTTGTCCTATGAGCTTGCAAGATCAAGTTTCGTGTTGAGATGCATCTTACATCTCACCAATCTATGGTCACTACCTGTGTTGAACTTGTTTAGCACACTGCAGTCTTCTATGACGAATTTTTTGTTACACATAATAAAATCAATTTCATTTGTCATTCCATTTGGATGTCTCCCTGTCCATTTCCTGTGTGGCTTTTTCTTGAAAAAGGAGTTCAAGATGAAAAACCCTTCTGCCTCTGCAAACTCAACGAGAGTATTTCCACGCTGGTTTCTGTTGCCGTAACCGAATTTACCTACTGAAGTTTCATTCTGTTGGCGTTGCCCTATTTTTGCATTGAAATCTCCCATAATTATTTTCAAGTGCTGCTTACCTTTATTATTTAGATGACGAATTTCCTCATAAAATTCTTCAATTTCTTCTTCAGGATGACTTGTGGTGGGTGTATAAGTTAATCATCTGAGCCTGGTATCTTCTCGAGAGTTGGATAACGAGTCGTGCAGCTCTGTCAGAGGAACTTTCAACTTCTACAACTTTATCCTTCAGTTTCTTGTTTATTATAAATCCAACACCACTAGTTCTGCCAGTATCTGTCCCACGGTAGTAGAAGGGATGTCCACTTTTCAGTTCAATGATGGTTATTTGGTGGTTGGTGAATTGATTTTAATGGCGCAAGGGCCATGGTTGGCCAAAGAGCGCCAAACAAAAGACATCAAAACAAAACTAAAGCAATAAAAACGTACACAAGGTTAAAAACAGGCTGATGCGGTAAAAATGAAATATGAAAGTGAACAAGTTAAAATCTAGATAAGTTTAAAAAAGTCAATATCGTGTAAAAACGAAAACACTGCTTTCATGTCGCAGGCTTCGCCAATAATGGTTAGCAGCGTAGTTGCTCCTTCGTCCAACAGATGAGAGTGAAAATGACGAAAACGATGATCACAAAACCGAACACAAGTACACAAAACATGAAGGACAGTGAGACGACAGTTGCACGTCTCACACACCGGGACACTCTCGCCACACAGCAAAAAGCGGTGAGTAAAACGACAGTGCCCAATGCGGAGACGTGCAAGAACAACTTCCTCACGACGGTTCGTCCGCAAACTAGACTTCCATAGACCGATCTGTGGTTTGATGGCATAGAGTTTATTGCTGCCCTGCTGAGACCACAGGGACTGCCACTCATCCATGACAAATTTCCGGATCAACGGCCGATAATATCGGAAAGACAGTGGCAGCCGAGCTGGCGACATGGAGGAAACAGACCTGGCAGAGAGATCTGCCAGCTCGTTACCCCGGATCCAAGCATGGCCAGGAACCCAACAGAGTCGGACCAGGAAGCCATCACCCTCCAAAGTTCCAAGAAGACGACGGACATCACGGATGACAGGTGAGTCCGTGTCCTCTGGAGAAGATAAAACTTGGATGACGGACTGGGAATCGGAGCAAATCAAAGCGCGACGATGAGATCGAGACCGTATGTGACACAAAGCGAGGTGTACCGCACGCATCTCTGCCGAAAAGACAGTAGATTCAGGCGGAAGCATCTCAGCATGGGAGGCATCGCCACACACGAAAGCGGAACCAACAACCTCACCGGATTTCGACCCGTCAGTAAAGACAGGCACGAAATCCGGGAAGAGAGACTGTTTCTCGGCAAAGAGCTGCTGGTACACCAGAGCAGGAGTGGAAGACTTTGGCCACACACAAAGGGAAAGGTCAGCCGTTGCTTGAACCGGCCGCCAAGGCGGTTCATTGTAGAACCGAGTCAAACCAATCCTTGACAAGTCTAGACCAGCATCGCGCACTAAGGTCGACAACCGAATCCCAAACGTCGGAACACAGGAAGGCCGGTGTGAGAATAGGCGGACACATTGCGGTTGGAAAATAGATCCATGCAGTGGATGATCAGGAAGAGACTTCAATTTGGTGAAGAATTGAAGAGACAGCTGCATACGTCGGACGCACAACGGCGGTTCATGGGCCTCGACATACAGGCTATGCACGGGAGAGGTACGGAAAGCACCAGTGCATAGCCGCAGAGCCTGGTGATGGACAGGATCCAGAGGCCGCAACACGGAAGGACGTGCCGAACCGTACGTTATGCAACCGAAGTCTAACTTTGACCGAATCAGAGAATGGTAAATGCGAAGCATTGAGCACCTGTCAGCCCCCCAAGATGTTCGAGAGAGGACCTTCAGGATACTCAATGACTTCGTGCACTTCACCTGTAAAGACTGGATGTGAGGTCGGAAGGTGAGTGCTCGGTCATATGTTAGCCCAAGGAACTTGACTTCTGACACCACAGGGATGGTAGAACACCCCAGACGGAGGCTGGGGTCAGGGTGAAGGCCCCGTTTGCGGCAAAAATGCACGCAAACGGTCTTCTGGGTCGAGAAGCCAAATCCATTGTGGGAGGCCCAGGTAGAGATCTTATTAATGGCCGTCTGCAGCTGCCGCTCAATAGTGCGCATGTTGACAGATGCGCAAGAGATCTGCAGGTCATCCACGTACATGGTGCCACGGACCGTCGGAGGAAGTAATGTGAAAAGATGATTAACACGAAGGATGAACAATGTCACAGAAAGAATGGAGCCTTGAGGGACACCCTGCTCTTGTGGGTATAACGCAGAGAAGGTCGACCCGACGCGCACACGGAAACTCCGGTCCTGGAGAAATCCGGCGATGAAAGATGGTAGGTTTGTCCGCAATCCGCACACGTGCAGATCACGGAGAATGCCGTATCTCCAGGTGCGGTCGTAAGCTTTCTCCATATCGAAGAACACGGAGACCATGTGCTGACGCCGGACAAACGCCTCTCTGACAGATGTCTCAAGGCGTAGATGATGATCTGAGGTGGATCGGAATTTCCGAAATCCACTCTGATGAGGTGAAAGAAGGTGACGTGATTCCAAATAAAAAACTAAACGAAAATTGATGATGCGCTCTAGAACTTTGCAGAGGCAGCTCGTCATAGCAACTGGTCGGTAGTTCAACGGGTTAGCGGGATCCTTACCAGGTTTGAGAACAGGAACGACAATGGCAGAGCGCCAAGATTCGGGAAAGTCACGCTCGTGCCAGATCCTGTTAAACAGGACCAGCAGACATTCAAGAGAGGACGGAGAAAGGTGCTTCAGCATTTCATAATGGATGTTATCCGGTCCGACAGATGTTCGGCCGGACCGATTCAGGGCAGTCTTCAGTTCGACGGCAGTCAGCGGGCTGTTATAATCAGCAGCGGAAAACGGTCCAAAGGAAACCTTGGATCGTTCAAGCCGCGGCCGTACCTGCCGGAACGAAGCAGCGTAATTGCGGCTGCTGGACACCGAAGAAAATGCGGCGCCCAGACAGTCAGCAATACCCTGAGCGTCAGCAACCGGCCCTCCACCACTCTCAAGAATGGAGAGTACCCCAGAAGGGTACTTACCCCGAATCTTGCGGATCCTGTCCCAAACGATTTTAGAGCTGGTAGTGGTGCTAATCCCGGATACGTATCGTATCCAAGATTCCCGTTGGCTACGATGACGTACCAAACGCGCGTAAGATTTGGCTCTCTTGAAAGCAAGTAGGTTCGCGTAGGTGGGGTACCGACGAAACCTACCCCAAGCCCGATGTTGGGCCTGACGAGTTGCCTTGCAAGTGGAATTCCACCAAGGTCGCGGACAACGTGGAAGATTAGTCGAAGACTTAGGGATGGTAAAGTCTGCCGCTTGCACAATACAATCCGTAACCGCCGCAACAGCTTCAGTGATCGTACCCGAGGTCACCATGGCTGGAGTAATGGTCGCTGAAGCCGTGAATGAGTCCCACTTGGCGCGATCGATAGCCCATCTAGCAGGGCGAGTAGGATGACGGTACCCGGCACCTGCTAGACGGAGAAAGATGGGAAAGTGATCACTGCCAAGGGGATCATCAGACACGCTCCAGGACCAGTCAGGATAGAAGAATGGCGAACTCAAGGACAGATCAAGGGCTGAGTACGAGCGGGTGGGTTCATGAAAGTAAGTGACTGCTCCGGTGTTGTGGAGACAGAGGGACATGTTGGAGAGAAGGGACTCAACAACACGGCCCCTGGAGTCACGAGTGGCAGAACCCCACAACGGACTGTGTGCATTGAAATCTCCTAAGATGAAGAAAGGAGGCGGCAGCTGGTCAACTAAATCTTCCAGATCCGAAAGGCTTACAGCTTCAGTTGGTGGTATGTAGATGGAACACGCCGTGAGCAGAGTGTTCACAGATAGTCGCACTGCCACCGCCTGCAAAGTCGTTCGAAGGGCAACCGCAGTGACAGGGACACCATGAGGAACAACGACGGCCACTCCCCCGCAGGCAATTACGCCGTCCTGGTGATCTTTGCGGAAAAAAGAATGTCTCCGCAGCGAAGGAGTGTCCGTCATGCGAAGCTTTGTCTCCTGGAGACACACGCACACAGGTGTGTGCGAAGACAGTAAGCCCTTTAAATCGTCAATGCGTGAACGCAAACCTCGGCAATTCCACTGAATGAGCGTGGCCAGAATGAAAAACGAAATGAAAGAAAGGAAAAGACAGACGACTAGAAGGTCTCAGTGTCGTCCATCACCTCCAACCCATCGGCAGTGTCTGGAGGTAACACAGGGCTGTGTTTACCCCTGTGTTGAGAGGCTGTTTTTGGTTGCTCTGTTTCGGGGACGATGAGCCGGGTTTCACCTTTTCTGGCTTCTTCCTTGCAGTGCCCTGGGTCCCTGTGCTGGTAGATGTTTTCGGCGAAGAAGGTTTAGGCGACGATGTAGATGTCGCCTTGGATGCAATGCGGCGAGACTGCAGTGCTTCCATTCCAGCAGCGACGATGTCGTCAAAATAATAAGGACAACGCGCCGGGATGGTCGCCTCAGTCTGAACCGCAACAGTAGCCTTCTGCACCACAACCGAGACATAGGAGCGACTGCCGGAAGGAAGAGGAGCAATCCGCCGCCTGGCCTCAGGGTAGGACAGATGTTCAGTGGTCTTCAGGCGCTGGATAGCCTGCTCCTCGATCCACTTGGGACACTGCTTAGAAGACGCGGAGTGGGAACCCTCACAATTCACACAGTGATCCACCTCAGCGGAGCAGCCCGCCAAAGAGTGTTCAGTTGAACCACAGCGCCCACACTTTGCTACATTACGGCAAGACTGCTGGGAGTGACCGTAATGCTGGCACTTGAAACATCTCAAGGGGTTCGGGATATACGGTCGAACATCGAGCCGCAAGTACCCCGCCTTGATGGAAGTGGGTAGGGTAGGTGAGTCAAATGTCAGCACAATGTTCCGGGAGGGAACAGACTTCCCATCCCGCCGGAAAAGAATACGGCGAACCCCAGTGACATGTTGTTCCCCAAGTTCTTCCAGCAATTCCTCATCGCTGCATTCCAGCAGGTCGCGGGAGTTGATGACCCCGCGAGAGGAATTGAGGAAACCATGGGGCGAGATCTGCACAGGAATGTCCAGCAGAACGGTCGTCTCCAGCAAGGAGGCACTGTGGCGTGGATTAGATGTCTCCACAAGAAGATCCCCTGACGGGAACTTGTTAACACTCTTTGGTGAGCCCGCAACGGCCTGAAGAGCCTTATTAATCCAAAAAGGACTCTTCGAACTGAGGGATTGTGCAGGATCAACAGAATGAATCAGAAGAAACAGAGCATTGCAATTTGTAGTTAGTAGTTTTCTTAGTGGAGGAGGGCGACCCATCCTCCACACGGCGCTTTAAAGGTACAGCATGGGAAACACTTTGGTTTGCCATGAGAAGAAAATTAGATTCGTCCGCCGACCTCCCCACCCACTACCGAGCCCAACGAGGGAGAGCCGGAGGTCCGCAAGCCCAAGAGGACGCAGGACACGGCTCTAGGGATAGTCAGCGGATATAGCAAGTTGGAAGGGCAGACACACGCTCAGCGTGCACCCAGACTTTCCCGTGCCCGGAGAACACCCCTTTGGCATGCCCACCCTACCCCCAAACTCACCCAGCCGAACAGAACGACAAGCCGCTAGAAGTCTGGACGCAACTCGACCCCAGACTTCCTGACCAGGAGTGGGTTAGCTCCCAGCCTCCCGTTTAGGGTGAAGCAGAGGAGCAAAGAGGAGTGTTGGCTTCTGGAGACACTACAACCCGGCCCCCAAATACCTCAGCCTCCAGCATCCTCATTTCCACCTGTACGGGTCACCGCACACGGCAAACATGCAGGTAGGTCTAAGCTAACCATCTCCGGAAAAACAGAAAATGTAACATAAAAGAGAAAAGACAGGGAAGAGAACGAGGAACAAAACCCGGAGTTGGCGCCTCATCACAACCTCAGCAGCCTACAACTGAGGCGGGTACATGCCATTATATGAACTTAAGACGAAAAAAGCAAAACAATAAGAGAAAATCGGCTCGGGCCGTGAGGACGCCATCCCCCATCAGCTGGATGAACAGCTGTCCCTTCGGTGATGTTATCGTTCAAGAGGAAACGACAAGTACTCCGTCACAAGGTGAGCTCGGGCCGTGGGGGTGCCGCTCCCCAAATAACTGGAAAACCAGTTATCCTCGTGCGGGGTCAGTTCAATGATATCTTCTCCTTTTCTCCTTACCTCACTTAGCCCGATGATGTCCCACTTGATCCTTTGTAGTTCCTCTTCCAATTCAAGAAGCCTTGAATCAGAAGATAGGGAGCGTCCATTATACGTAGCCAAGGTCAGCATCAGATGGCAGCCTAGTCCTGTCCTCCGGGGATTCTTAGCACCCTCTGCCTTCATGTCGCACTGGCCGCTGCCTTGGCCAGGTACATTCCAGCTGCCAGAGACTGATGGCCAAGATTTGAGTTGTGGAGTCATTTTGGAGGGGTTTGGCTATAACTCACCACGCTGGCCAAGCGGGTTGGTGAGTGTGGAATAGCATTTCCTCTAATCCCGATGTTATAGCTATACCGCTATTGGCGGTCGTCAGAGCACCTTCAGTGGGAACAGGATGCACCACGAGAAGGCGGGGTTGACATTTGTCAAGGAGAGGCTGTGATGTTACACATCACCTTACCTTACATCCCTATATATATATATATATATATATATATATATATATTGTATAAGCGAACAAAATCGTTTTGTTTGTTTTTATCTTTTGAGAAGGAGATTTTTTTTATTCTTCTGGACGGACAGACAGAAGGAGGACGGATGGAATGTAATTTTTTATCATATCGGATAAGTGAGAGGCGTCCCTGAGTCGAAATAAATAATCTCCGTGCAAGTCGGTACTTTATTGGCGGATACATTTTTTTATTCTTCTGGACGGACGGACAGACGGCGGACGGATGGAACGTTATTTTTATCATATATCTCATAAGTGTGAGGCGTCCCTGAGTAGAAAGAAATAATTTCCGTGCGAATCGGTTGTTCCCTGGTGGGATTGTGGGCTTTTGTTGTTAGGGACGGACGGACAGACAGACTTCGGACGAATGGAAAGAAAATTTTTATCATATCCGATAGGTTTAAGGCCTCCGTGAGTAGAAAGGAGTAATTTCCGTCCTAATCGGTTGTTTCTCGGTGGGGTTACATGTTTCATACTTTCGGACGGACAGACAGACAACAAACCGATGGAATGAAATTTTCTATCATATCTGATAGGTTTGAGGCATCCCTGAGTAAAAAGGAATCATTTCCGTGCAAATCGGTTCTTTATCTGCGGACATTTTTTTATTCTTCTGGACGGACACACAGAAATCGGACGGATGGAACGTTATTTTTTATTATATCTTATTGGTGTGAGCCGTACCTGAGTAGAACGAATTCATTTCCTTGCGAAGTGGGTGTTTCTGGGTCGAGATGTGCTTTTATACTTCCGAGCGGACGGAGGAAAGACGGACTTGGGACGAATGGAACGTAATTTTGTATTGTATCTGGTAGGTGTGTGGCGTCGCTGAGTCAAAAGTAATTTCAGTGCAAATCGGTTGTTTATCGACGGAGATATTTTTTACACTTCTGGAAGGATGGACAGACGGCGGACGGAAGGAACGTAATTCTGCAGCGTATCTCATGGGTAATTCGTTCCTGAGTAGAAAGAAACTGTTTGCGTGCTGTTGTTTCTCGGTCGAGTTATGTGTGTTTATGCTTCCGGAAGGACGGACGGAAAGACAGACTTGGGACGGACGGAACGTAATTTTGTATTGTATCGGATAGGTGGAAGGCGTTGCTGAGTCGAAAGTAATAATTTCCGTGCAAATCGGTTGTTTATCGGCGGAGATATTTTTTTATTCTTCTGGAAGAACAGACAGACGGCGGACGGATGGAACGTAATTATGTATCGTATCTCACGGGTGATTCGTTCCTGAGTAGAAAGAGAGACTTTCCGTGCAAATCGGTTTGTTTCTCGGTCAGACATACTTGGGACGGACGAAACGTAATTTTGTATTGTATCTGATAGGTGTGAGGCGTTGCTAAGTCGAAAGTAATAATTTCCGTGCAAATCGGTTGTTTATCGGCGGGGATATTTTGTTATTCTTCTGGAAGGACAGACAGACGGCGGACGGATGGAACGTAATTATGTATCGTATCTCACGGGTGATTCTTTTCTGAGTAGAAAGAGGCACTTTCCGTGCAAATCAGTTGTTTCTCGGTCAAGTTGGGTGTTTTTATGCTTCCGGACAGACGGACGGAAAGACACACTTGGGACGGACGAAACGTAATTTTGTATTGTATCTGATAGGTGTGAGGCGTTGCTGAGTCGAAAGTAATAATTTCCGTGCAAATCGGTTGTTTCTCGGTCAAGTTGCGTGTTTTTATGCTTCCGGACGGGCGGACGGACGGACGGGACGTAATTTTGTATTGTATCTGGTAGGTGTGAGGCGTCGTTGAGTCGAAAGTAATAATTTCCGTGCAAATCGGTTGTTTACCAGCAGAGATATTTTTTTATTCTTCTGGAAGGTCGGACAGATGGCGGATGGATGGAACGTAATTATCTATCGTATCTCACGGGTGATTCGTTCCTGAGTAGAAAGAGAGACTTTCCTTGCAAATCGGTTGTTTCTCGGTCGAGTTGCGTGTTTTTATGCTTCCGGATGGACGGACGGAAAGACTTACTTGGGGCGGACGAAACGTAATTTTGTATTGTATCTGATAGGTGTGAGGCGTTGCTGAGTCGAAAGTAATAATTTCCGTGCAAATCGGTTGTTTATCGGCAGAGATATTTTTTATTCTTCTGGAAGGACGGACAGACGGCGGACGTATGGAACGTAATTCTGCATCGTATCTCATGGGTAATTCGTTCCTGAGTAGAAAGAGACCGTTTATGTGCAAATCTGTTGTTTCTCGGTCGAGTTATATTTTTATACTTCCGGACGGACGGACGGAACGTAATTTTGTATTGTATCTGATAGGTGTGAGGCGTAGCTGAGTCGAAAGTAATAATTTCCGTGCAAATCGGTTTGTTTATCGGCAGAGATATTTTTTATTCTTCTGGAAGGACGGACAGACGGCGGACGGATGGAACGTAACTATGTATCTTATCTCACGGGTGATTCGTTCCTGAGTAGAAAGAGACACTTTCCGTGCAAATCGGTTGTTTCTCGGTCAAGTTGCGTGATTTTATGCTTCCGAACGGACGGACGGAAAGACAGACTTGGGACGGACGAAACGTAATTTGGTATTGTATCTGATAGGTGTGAGGCGTAGTTGCGTCGAAAGTAATAATTTCCGTGCAAATCGGTTGTTTATCGGCGGAATTTTTTTTCATTCTTCTGGAAGGACGGACAGACGGCGGACGGACGGAACGTAATTATGTATCGTATCTCACGGGTGATTCGTTCCTGAGTAGAAAGAGAGACTTTCCGTGCAAATCGGTTGTTTCTCAGTCAAGTTGCGTGAATTTATGCTTCCGGACGGACGGACGGAAAGACAGACTTGGGACGTACGAAACGTAATTTTGTATTGTATCTGATAGGTGTGAGGCGTAGCTGAGTCGAAAGTAATAATTTCCGTGCAAATTGGTTGTTTATCAGCGTAGATATATTGTTTATTCTTCTGGAAGGATGGACAGACGGTGGACCGATGGAACGTAATTCTGTTTCGTATCGCATGGGTAATTCGTTTCTGAGTAGAAAGAGACCATTTGCTTGCAGATCGGTTACTGACTTACACGTCGTCCTCGGCAGTACTTCTGGCCGCTGAGTTGAGTTGCATCTGCCGGTGGATTTCAAAGGTGCCTGTATTAGGACATTACCATCGAAACGTCACTTCGTTTTTCTGTTCAAATTTTAATTAACAATAGGAAGCACAAAAAAATCAGAGTATGTGTGAAAACTTAATTTTGTACTAGCACATTTTTTGCAGAAATGTTGAACATAGCTCATTACTGTACGCCTCCATGAATAGTACCGCAGGTTATCTAGTACTGTTGTCATAAAATAAACTCATTGAATGTTACTGGAATTTAAATTCTTTGAAGTCATAGCTTTCTTTACTTACGGTTGTATATTCAGAAAATGAGCTCCTCTTGTTAGAAAATGTTAGCAGCCTTTACCCTTGAACATCTCGGAAAACGATTATCGTTTCTTAAAATATTATGTTCTGTATGCAAACAGCCAAAAGTTACATAAACATGTTATAATTTTAGTCAAACTTCGGAGTAAAATATCTAGATTTCCTGAAGCAATCCTGGGGAGCATGCCCGAAAAACTTTCTCGTATTCACGTTTAGAAAATAATAAACATTATAAAATAAGAGCCATACATCAAGAATAATTAACAGATTGGTTACACAATTTTAAATTGTGAAAGTGAGCTAAATTATTGGCAAAGGGCATAGATAAAATACCCACAATTTTCCATTGCATTCAATGGTAAACATACATCCTAGGGGTCGAGAATCAGCGCCGATTCTGTGCAGGGGCAGGAATATGAACTTTTGCTTGTACATTAGCGATAGCGAACTGGCATAGCCTTGTATTATTTGATAAATCGCAGAAAGCCATGCTCAAAACAATCTTGACCATGTCTTGACACACATCACGTGACTAACCCGCTTGACATGTTTGTACCGTTCTCTCAACGCAGCGTGAAAGGGAGCAGCTGTGTCTACCATTTTTATTTTGGTTGGAGGTTTAACGACCACCGTGAGCAACTCAATGGGCTATAAGCAGTCGCCCGTCCCTAATTTAAGGTCACTGGTTCCAGGGAAGGGAGACAGCCAGTGCCGTAAGACAAACACAACATCCATGCCTCACCAGGATTCGAACCCGGACCCCGTTCGGACGAATGATCAGAGGCCATCGCTTAGACCACTGCGCCACCGGGGCGGCTATTCGATGTTTAACGACCACAGTGAGCAACTCAATGGGCTATAAGCAGTCGCTCGTCCACAATTTAGTGTCATTGGTTCCAGGGAAGGGAGAGAGCCAATGCCGCAAGACAAACACAACATCCATGCCTCACCGGGATTCGAACCCGAACCACTTTTGGACCAATGATCAGAGGCCATCGCTTAGACCACTGCGCCCTATTAACAAGTCTGAACATTACTCAAACAAAAATGATTGATTTTTGAAATAATTATATGTTTTAACAAGTATTAAGTATCCCATGCTGTAACTTAAAGTTTGTTTAAGCCGCCCCGGTGGCGCAGTGGTCTAAGCGATGGCCTCTGATCATTCGTCCAAAAGAGGTCCGGGTTCGAATCCCGGTGAGGCATGGATGTTGTGTTTGTCTTACGTCACTGGCTCTTTCCCTTCCCTGGAACCATTTACCCTAAATTAGGGACAGGTGACTGCTTATAGCCCATTGAGTTGCTCACGGTGGTCGTTAAACCTTCAATAAAAAAAATAAAAAGTTTGTTTAATCGATGTGCAAATTTTCATCCTTGAGAATACATTAATTGCGAAGAAAATGTGTAAAGAAGTTGGAAACATACGGCAGAAATTTTAGGTGGAACCACCTTAACTCCTGCTATAGGGCTGTGGGGATGCAGCCCCCCTACCCAAAGCAGTTTTTTCATGTAGTGCCAAGAGAGAGAAGTTTTTTTAACACCCCTGTGCCGCCCCGGTGGCGCAGTGGTCTAAGGCGCTGGCCTCTGATCATTCGTCCGTAAAGGGTCCGGGTTCGAATCCCCGTGAGGCATGGATGTTGTGTTTGTCTTACGGCACTGGCTCTCTCCCTTCCCTGGAACCAGTGACCCGAAATTAGGGACGGGCGACTGCCTATAGCCCATTGAGCTGCTCACGGTGGTCGTTAAACCTCCAATAAAGCCGCCCCGGTGGCGCAGTGGTCTAAGCGATGGCCTCTGATCATTCGTCCAAACGGGGTCCGGGTTCGAATCCCGGTGAGGCATGGATGTTGTGTTTGTCTTACGGCACTGGCTCTTTCCCTTCCCTGGAACCAGTGACCCTAAACTAGGGACGGGCGACTGCTTATAGCCAATTGAGTTGCTCACGGTGGTCGTTAAACCTCCAACCAAAAAAAAAAAAAAAAAAAAACCTCCAATAAAAAAAAAAAAGAAAAACACCGCTGTAAGCTTTTCTAGCATAACGCCACGCTTGAAGTTTTCTGAACTCAACTGGAAGTTTTTTCTGCATAACACCACTGGAAGTGGAAGGAAAGTAGGCAGGGCTGCCCTGCTTGCACCTCTGACGGCTATTGAAACCAACTCATGTGGGAAACTCAGCCTCTTCCCACATCAGTTAGTTTCCTTTGAATATAACTTACCTGGGGACTGCACTGATGGCCACTCTAGCCAGCAGGGTTGCTCGCGAATGCAGTCTCTCGTTATGTGGGAATGCATCGAAGGGCCTGTGTGCTTTGTTGATTAATACGGTTCTTGTGCCTCCGAATAAGAAATAAAATTGGGGAATGAATTAAAAGCCATTCCGGTGGCACAGTGGTCTAAGGCGCTGGCCTCTGCTCATTCTTCCGTAAGGGGTCCGGGTTCGAATCCCGGTCAGGCATGGATGTTGTGTTTGTCTTACGGCATTGGCTCTCTCCCTTCCCTGGAACCAGTGACCGTAAATTAGGGACGGGCGACTGCTTATAGCCCATTTGAGTTGCTCACGGTGGTCGTTAAACCTCCAATCAAAAAAAAAAAAAAAAAAAAGCGAAAATTTCGCTGTACTTGGTAAGTGAAGAAATTAATTTTGTGCAAGTATTTCGCAGCAGAAATTAGTCTCCCTCCTCTGTTTTATTTTATTTATTTTTTCAATTTATCCGATACTGAACACTATTCTTAATCGTAGTTTGCTCACATGCCCATTTTGACCAGAACAGAAAATATAAGTAAAACTTTTTTTTGTAAAATTTCTGGCAACTGAGTATATGTTTTTAGCAAAGACGAATAATCTCCAGTTCGATGGGAGTAACATTGTTGTTAGAATTATTACGTTGAATAAAAAGAACAAACCAAAAATTGGAAGCCCCCCCCCGAAAAACAGGTTGAATAATACATTCAAACATACTTCAAATACTTTATTTCAACATTCGTCATTGTTTTTAATTCATTCTTTTTTTTTTTTTTTGGATTGGAGGTTTAACGACCACCGTGAGCAACTCAATGGGCTATAAGCAGTCGCCCGTCCCTAATTTAGGGTCACTGGCTCCAGGGAAGGGAGAGAGCCAATGCCGTAAGACAAACACAACATCCATGCCTGACCGGGATTCGAACCCGGACCCCTTACGGAAGAATGAGCAGAGGCCAGCGCCTTAGACCACTGTGCCACCGGAATGGCTTTTAATTCATTCCCCAATTTTATTTCTTATTCGGAGGCACAAGAACCGTATTAATCAACAAAGCACACAGGCCCTTCGATGCATTCCCACATAACGAGAGACTGCATTCGCGAGCAACCCTGCTGGCTAGAGTGGCCATCAGTGCAGTCCCCAGGTAAGTTATATTCAAAGGAAACTAACTGATGTGGGAAGAGGCTGAGTTTCCCACATGAGTTGGTTTCAATAGCCGTCAGAGGTGCAAGCAGGGCAGCCCGCCTACTTTCCTTCCACTTCCAGTGGTATTATGCAGAAAAAACTTCCAGTTGAGTTCAGAAAACTTCAAGCGTGGCGTTATGCTAGAAAAGCTTACAGCGGTGTTTTTCTTTTTTTTTTTTTTTTATTGGAGGTTTTTTTTTTTTTTTTTTTGGTTGGAGGTTTAGCGACCACCGTGAGCAACTCAATTGGCTATAAGCAGTCGCCCGTCCCTAATTTAGGGTCACTGGTTCCAGGGAAGGGAGAGAGCCAGTGCCGTAAGACAAACACAACATCCATGCCTCACCGGGATTCGAACCCGGACCCCGTTCGGACGAATGATCAGAGGCCATCGCTTAGACCACTGCGCCACCGGGGCGGCTTTATTGGAGGTTTAACGACCACCGTGAGCAGCTCAATGGGCTATAGGCAGTCGCCCGTCCCTAATTTCGGGTCACTGGTTCCAGGGAAGGGAGAGAGCCAGTGCCGTAAGACAAACACAACATCCATGCCTCACGGGGATTCGAACCCGGACCCTTTACGGACGAATGATCAGAGGCCAGCGCCTTAGACCACTGCGCCACCGGGGCGGCACAGGGGTGTTAAAAAAAACTTCTCTCTCTTGGCACTACATGAAACAAAACTGCTTTGGGTAGGGGGGCTGCATCCCCACAGCCCTATAGCAGGAGTTAAGGTGGTTCCACCTAAAATTTCTGCCGTATGTTTCCAACTTCTTTACACATTTTCTTCGCAATTAATGTATTCTCAAGGATGAAAATTTGCACATCGATTAAACAAACTTTTTATTTTTTTATTGAAGGTTTAACGACCACCGTGAGCAACTCAATGGGCTATAAGCAGTCACCTGTCCCTAATTTAGGGTAAATGGTTCCAGGGAAGGGAAAGAGCCAGTGGCGTGAGACAAACACAACATCCATGCCTCACCGGGATTTGAACCCGGACCTCTTTTGGACGAATGATCAGAGGCCATCGCTTAGACCACTGCGCCACCGGGGCGGCTTAAACAAACTTTAAGTTACAGCATGGGATACTTAATACTTGTTAAAACATATAATTATTTCAAAAATCAATCATTTTTGTTTGAGTAATGTTCAGACTTGTTAATAGGGCGCAGTGGTCTAAGCGATGGCCTCTGATCATTGGTCCAAAAGGGGTTCGGGTTCGAATCCCGGTGAGGCATGGATGTTGTGTTTGTCTTGCG
Source organism: Macrothele yani (assembly GCA_039090855.1). Lineage (NCBI taxonomy): Eukaryota > Metazoa > Arthropoda > Arachnida > Araneae > Macrothelidae > Macrothele > Macrothele yani. Next base: position 106,198,400 of record CM077033.1, on the reverse strand, counting down.
GCACTGGCTCTCTCCCTTCCCTGGAACCAATGACACTAAATTGTGGACGAGCGACTGCTTATAGCCCATTGAGTTGCTCACTGTGGTCGTTGAACATCGAATAGCCGCCCCGGTGGCGCAGTGGTCTAAGCGATGGCCTCTGATCATTCGTCCGAACGGGGTCCGGGTTCGAATCCTGGTGAGGCATGGATGTTGTGTTTGTCTTACGGCACTAGCTATCTCCCTTCCCTGGAACCAGTGACCCTAAATTAGGGACGGGCGACTGCTTATAGCCCATTGAGTTGCTCACGGTGGTCGTTAAACCCCCCCAAAAAAAAAAAAAAAAAAAAAAAAAAAACCTCGAATAAAAAAAAAAAGACCTGTTAATAGATGGCGCAATCTGCACACTGATGGCGTCAGTAGACAAACAAATGTTGGATTGCTTAATTGTGGTTATGTTTTAACAAGTATTGACTATCCCATGCTATAACTTAAAGTTTGTTTTATCGATGTGCAAATTTTCATCCTCTAGAATACATTCATTGTGAAGAAAATATGTAAAGGAGTTTTACCATTGGAAACATAAGGCAGAGATTTTAGGGGGACCACCTTAAACCAGCCTTTCCTACATACGAGTTCACGGGAACATGTGCGACGTTTTTGTTTTTTTATTGGAGGTTTAACGACCACCGTTAGCAAATCAATGGGCTATAAGCAGTCGCCCGTCCCTAATTTAGGGTCACTGGTTCCAGGGAAGGAGAGAGCCAGTGCCGTAAGACAAACACAACATCCATGCCTGACCGGGATTCGAACCCGTACCCCTTACGGACGAATGATCAGAGGCCAACGCCTTAGACCACTGCGCCACCGGGGCGGCACGTGCGACGTTATCCGTGCCAAAAGAAGTTTGTTTACGTTTGCGCAGCGACCCCTATAATTCATTGAGGCTGGCAATAGCTCTGTGTGGGTACAGAGTGCGAAGTGCCGCCCCGGTGGCACAGTGGTCTAAGCGATGGTCTCTGATCATTCGTCCGAAAGGGATCCGGGTTCGAATCCCGGTGAAGCATGGATGTTGTGTTTGTCTTACGGCACTCACTCTCTCCCTTCCCTGGAACCATTTACCCTAAATTAGGGACGGGCGACGGCTTATAGCCCATTGAGTTGCTCACGGTGATCGTTAAACCTTCAATCAAAATAATAAAGGAGTGCGAAGTGGCGCAGTGGTATAAGCGATGGCTTCGAATCATTCGTCCGAGATGGGTCCGGGTTCGAATTCCGGTGAAGCATGGATGTTGTGTGTGTCTTACGGCGCATGCTCTCTCCCTTCCATGGAACCAGTGACCCTAAATTAGGGATGGGCGACTGCTTATAGCCCACTGAGTTGCTCACGGTGGTCGTTAAACCTCCAATACCCCCGCCGCCCCGCTGGCGCAGTAGTCTAAGCGATGGCCTCTGATCATTCATCTGAAAGAGATTCGGGTTCGAATCCCGGTGATGCATGGATGTTGTGTTTGTCTTACGGCACTGACTCTCTCCCTTCCCTGGAACCATTTACCCTAAATTAGGGACGGGCGACTGCTCATAACCCATTGAGTTGCTCACGGTGATCGTTAAACCTTCAATCAAAATAAGAAAAAGAGTGCGAAGTGGTGCAGTGGTATAAGCGATGGCTTCTGATCATTCGTCCGAGATGGGTCCGGGTTCGAATTCCGGTGAAGCATGGATGTTGTATGTGTCTTACGGCGCATGCTCTTGCCCTTCCATGGAACCAGTGACCCTAAATTAGGGATGGGCGACTGCTTATAGCCCACTGAGGTGTTCACGGTGGTCGTTAAACCTCAAATACCCCCGCCGCCCCGCTGGCGCAGTAGTCTAAGCGATGGCCTCTGATCATTCATCTGAAAGAGATTCGGGTTCGAATCCCGGTGATGCATGGATGTCGTGTTTTTTTGATTGGAGGTTTAACGACCACCGTGAGCACCTCAATGGGCTATAAGCAGTCGCCCGTCCCTAATTTAGGGACACTGGTTCCAGTGAAGGGAGAGAGAGCCAGTGCCGTAAGGCAAACACAACATCCATGCCTCACCGGGATTCGAACCCGGAACCCTTTCGGACGAATGATCAGAGGCCATCGCTTAGACCACTGCGCCACCGGGGCGGCTGTGTTTGTCTTACGGCACTGACTCTCTCCCTTCCCTGGAACCATTTACCCTAAATTAGGGACGGGCGACTGCTTATAACCCATTGAGTTGCTCACGGTGATCGTTAAACCTTCAATCAAAATAATAAAGGAGTGCGAAGTGGCGCAGTGGTATAAGCGATGGCTTCGAATCATTCGTCCGAGATGGGTCCGGGTTCGAATTCCGGTGAAGCATGGATGTTGTGTGTGTCTTACGGCGCATTCTCTCTCCCTTCCATGGAACCAGTGACCCTAAATTAGGGATGGGCGTCTGCTTATAGCCCACTGAGTTGCTCACGGTGGTCGTTAAACCTCCAATACCCCCGCCGCCCCGCTGGCGCAGTAATCTAAGCGATGACCTCTGATCATTCATCTGAAAGAGATTCGGGTTCGAATCCCGGTGATGCATGGATGTTGTGTTTGTCTTGCGGCACTGACTCTCTCCCTTCCCTGGAACCATTTTCCCTAGATTAGGGACGGGCGACTGCTTATAGCCCGTTGAGTTGCTCACGATGGTCATTAAACCTCCAATAAAAAAAAACAGAGTGCGAAGACAATGGTGTCGAAGACAGCACCTACCCAGTATCAGAATATCGTTCTTATTAACTATGAACCAGAAGGAGACAATGAAAAATTTGTTAATTTATTGTATAACATGCACCAAACTATTCGAAATATTTCATCGAGCTATACTTTCTCTCTGACGACAGACACACGATTTGGGAGAATGAATCTCGCTTTTAAACTCCTTCGTACTGAATTGTGGCGTCCTCTTTTCATGTTGAGAGAAAACACCATCCTTCAAGCACTTCACGCCACAGCTCCCAAGGAGGTTTGGATAGTCGCGGCTGGATCCAGAATTACAATCGGAAAATGGTGTATTTTCTCCCACAGAGCTTTAGAAACAATGTTCTCTTCTGTATGCTGTTTTTTTTTATTGGATTTTTAACGACCACCGTGAGCAACTCAATGGGCTATAAGCAGTCGCCCGTCCCTAATTTAGGGTCACTGGTTCCAGGGAAGGGAGAGAGCCAGTGCCGTAAGACAAACACAACATCCATGCCCCACCGGGATTCGAACCCGGATCCCTTTCGGACGAATGATCAGAGGCCATCGCTTAGACCACTGCGCCACCGGGGCTGCATTTTTTGTGTAACATATATGTTGTTTCATTGCTTTCGTTTTAACAAAGCAAAAGATTTATAGAATTTGGAGAAGCATTCCACATAACATTATTATTGATTGCGGAAAATCTTTTTTATATGATAAAAGTCTGTTTTCTAGGCTAAAAAGCTATTACAAATTGCAATTACAAAAACCTTGTGGCCGCGCAGTGGTCTAAGCTATGGCCTCTGATCATTCGTCCGAAAGGGGTCCGGGTTCGAATCCCGGTGAGGCATGGATGTTGTGTTTGTCTTACGCTACTGGCTCTCTCCCTTCCCTGGAACCTGTGACCCTAAATTTGGGGGGGGGCGACTGCTTGTAACCCATCGAGTTGCTCACGGTGGTCGTTAAACCTCAAATTACAAAAAACAAAACAAACCTTGTGCTGCCTCGGTGGCGCAGTGCTCTAAGCGATGACCTCTGACCATTCGTCTGAAAGGGATCCGGGTCCCGGTGAGGCATGGATGTTGTGTTTGTTTCACGGCACTGGCGCTCTCCCTTGCCTGAAACCAGTGGACCTAAATTAGGGACGGGCGACTGTTTATAGCTCATCGAGTTGCTCACCGCGGTCGTTAAACCTCCAATCAATAAAAAAAAAGCCTTGGACAATAGTTTTTATTGGAGGTTTAACTATCACCGGGAATGACTCATTGGGCTATAAGCAGTCGCCCGCCCCAAATTTAGGGCCACTGGTTCCAGAAAAGGACAGAGCCAGTGCCGTAAACCAAACACAACATTCATGCCTCACCGGGATACGAACCCGGACCCCTTTCGGACAGAGGCCCTCGTTTAGACCACTGCGCCACCTGAGCGGCGAACAACAGAAATCTACATAATACAGACGTAGAGAAAAACGGGTCTTATTTTCATTAAAATCCTGCCTTTGGCATGCAGACATTTGCGTTCTTGGATGTTTTAGGCCCGATTTTCAGGAACTTTTAGAGAATACTGTGTACTCTTGTAGCATAAAAAAACTATCTGAATGAGAACTCTCATTTTATAGTAATCTAGGTATGATAAGCTGTCTGCAAAACTCTCTGTGGCCGAGTTTTTCAGCCCAGCCATTTGGTTTGTAAGTGCTGTCTGTGACGTCACAAGAGTTTCACTCACGAGATGCATGCAAGTTATATTTTCATCGATTGGACTGGCCTAGTACTTCCGGTTGAACGTCATACAGAAGATCGAGTCCTACATTTAATGAAAGAAGTAAGCGGCATGAGCAATGAGCTTGATCATGGTATCAGAAATCAGGGAACGCAAGGAAACGAGTTTTAAAAATTGGAGGTCATTTCAAACTAGGATACTTCTGGCGGTTTGGTTAAAATAGTTGTTTTATTTTGCGAAAAAGTGTTTAAGAAATTTAACAGAAATATTTCAAGAAATTATATGCGAAATCATCTAGTATTTTACTGGTTATTAGCGCACATATATAATATGGAGCAAAAGACTTTCCGCTGTAAACGATGCCCAGAGAAATTTGCAAAAAAGTCACTTCTATCAGCACACTTGCAAAAGCACAAGAAACAGAAACCGTATTGTTGTGAGTTGTGTTCCAAGACCTTTTCTTACAAATCTAACTTTACAAAGCACGTGCAAAAACACTGGGCAATTAAAAGTGAAGTGTACAACGCACAGGACCGAGTTGCATCAGAAAAAAAGTACAGATGTGAGCTTTGTGATCGGAAATTCACAGAAAGATCAAATTTATACAGGCATAAGAAAGAAATTCACGGGCCCGTAAAAGCTGTCGAGTGCAGTTCATGTTCACACCAGTTCTTATACAAAACAAGTCTTGCCAGACACCTTCGTTTGCATTCTGACGAGAAACCTTTTCGGTGTGAGTTGTGTAAACAAGAATTTTTATGTCAGCGTGGCCTTAAGAAGCACATGAAGGTGCACACCGGTCGCTTTCAGTGTGAAATGTGTGGGAAAAGATTTTCGTACAAATATAACCTCCTGCAGCATACGGTAATTCACTCGTCGCAGTTGCGAGAAAAGCCGGTTCAATGTAAAGTGTGCTTGAAGCATTTTTCCAGGAAACGCTACCTTTCTTCTCACATGTTGATTCACGCAGGTGTCAAGCCTCTAAAGTGTGAACTGTGCCCAAATTCCTTTCTGATGAAGGCTAATTTAACTGCCCATATGAGAACCCATACAGGGGAGAAACCCTTCCAGTGTGAGATTTGCTTGAAGAGGTTTGCTGGAAAATCCAATATGAAGATTCACATCATGGTAGTGCACGAAGGGAAAAAGTCGCTCGACTGTGAGATTTGCGGCAAGAAATTCTCTTTCAAAGTAAATCTTAAACATCATATGGTGACTCATTCTAAAGAGAAACCTTTTGAATGTGAGATGTGCTTCAAGAGGTACGGTTATCAAAGCAGTTTGAGGGTGCATTTGCTTACGCACACAGGTGAGAAACCACATCAGTGTGAAGTTTGCCAAATGTGTTTTGCTACAAAAATGAAGCTTTCAGTTCATATGCAGTCGCATTCAGCAGAGAAAACCCACTAGTATGGCAAAGCAGTTTTATACCACATGATTATTCACAGTATACTCGGGGCAAAGCTATCCTGGCAATGAGGCCGAAGCTACGGTGACCTTTTCACTCCCAGTATTACTCCGCACTATTGGTGTGTAATTAACCTCCACTCGGAAAACTTCTCCCACAAGCCCTCAGGGCTGGCTGTCTGTCACCGTGATCCCTTGCCAAACCCCTCTATTTTAACCACCTCCCCACCCCCGCGCGTTTTGCAGACCGGTAGACAAGCAGTTTATTTCTCTCTCTCTCTCTCTCTTTTTTTTTTTTTTGAGATGTTACAGAACGTGTAACGTTTCTTTCTGTCTTTTAAAACGAAATTATCTTTGCTAAACACGGGAAGAGGTCTTAAGTGGCCTAATTTTGTTTTCACATATTTTTCTATTTTTTTTTATATATATCATATATTTATACTAACTGCTTGAAGATTACAAACTGCGGGATTTAATTAAAAGTATGTAAATGCATTTATGGCACCTCTATTCACAGTGATTGTGGAATAACTTTTATGGGTCTTATAGAGGTTATTTTTCATGAAAGTTGGTTGTCAAATTTTCAAACTAAAGCCTAGTTCGTCATCAGGACTATGTCACTGGAGTAGTTGCTGCCACTCAATTGGAAGAGTCCATCCGCAAATATCGTTAATTGTGGTACTTCTTCTTCTTGCTATTTCGATCCTTTCTTCTAGTTTCCTCTTTACTTAGTTTGACTGGTGGGCGATTATTTTCACTGAGTCCCAATTTATGGAGTTTCCACTTGCTTGTATATGTCTGTCTAGCCCTGTTTTGTTCCCAATGTTCCTAATAGCTGCTTGGTGTTCTTTCATATGGACCTTAATACTTCTCCCTGTTTCTCCAATATAGCTGAGTCCGCAGTTACAGTCGATGCAGTAAATTACTCCTTCCTGCAATTGGATGTCCAATTCTTTCTGCTTTAAAGCTGGCAGGAATTTCTTTATTTTGTTATTAAGATCTGGAGCTAGCCTGATATTATATTTTGCTCCGATCCTTTTCAGTTTCTCGAAAAGTCCCTTGTGGTACGTAATTTTGCTGGTGAATTTGAAGTTGGTTTTTTCCTGCTTCTTTTTTGGCACTTGTTTAAATATTTTCTCAACATATGGGGAGGGGTAATTGTTTTCTGCCAATATTTCCTTTAATTCTTCTTTGTGAAGATCTTTTTGAGTAGCTGAAGAGACCAGGATTTCAATTTTTTTCCAAAAATTGTCTCGCCGTATTCGATTTAATATAATCAAGGTGGAATGAGCAGAAGTCTAACATCTTCCGTGTGTTGGTGGGTTTTCTAAAAAGCTGAGTGAATATTTTCCCCTCTCTTGAGGTCAAGGTTAAATCTAGGTAATTGATGCTATGGTCTTTTTCCTGTTCCAGGGTGTACTGCAAGGTATTCTCTAGTAAGTTAAATTCTGCCAGAATCTGAGAGGGTAGAGATTGGTCCACAGTATCTACTATAATTAAGACATCATCCATGTACCTTACATAGAGAGCAAACAAGGAGGGTTATAAAGAAATTCCTGCCAGCTTTAAAGCAGAAATAATTGGACATCCAATTGCAGGAAGGAGTAATTTACTGCATCGACTGTAACTGCGGACTCAGCTATATTGGAGAAACAGGGGGAAGTATTAAGGTCTGAATGAAAGAACACCAAGCAGCTATTAGGAACATTGGAAAAAAACAGGGCTAGACAGACTTATACAAGCAAGTGGACACTCCATAAATTGGGACTCAGTGAAAATAATCGCCCACCAGTCAAACTTAGTAAAGAGGAAACTAGAAGAAGGGATCGAAATAGCAAGAAGAAGAAGTACCACAATTAGCGATAATTGTGGATGGACTCTTCCAATTGAGTGGCAGCAACTACTCCAGTGACATAGTCCTGATGACGAACTAGGCTTTAGTTCGAAAATTTGACAACCAACTTTCATGAAAAATAACCTCTATAAGACCCGTAAAAAAGTTATTCCACAATTAAAAGTATGTGTCATGAGTTATGAGTAAAATTTTGTTCTTTCCAAAATTTTGCCTTGATTAGATTTTTTTATAACAGACACCCGTTAAATGTGTATGCATTTTTAACAACCGTGTGTTGCCATAAGTATTGGACAAGAGCCCGTCTCTGTGGTAAATGATATTTTAGAGTTCACTGTAAACTGCCACACATCTTTCAGCAACTTGGAAAATTGCCATATGTTTTTCATTGATGGGCCGGGCACAAATTGCTGTTCCTCCGAGGAACACTGAATGTGTGGCAGTTTTCCAAGTTTCCGAATTATGTGTGGCAGTGGAAGGAACTCTGTCTGAATTTTTATGCCGGTTCATACGCGTTTAAGGCAACTGCGCACAAAAGTTCAAAAGGAAAAGATAGCCGTTTCTTGGCCTATATCGAGAACTGAATTGGGAACTCCAAACTAATTTTGAGAAAACGTTCTATGTAAGCCAAGCGAGGATTGTATTTTAATTTGAAGAAATAAATTGCCGATGGATCTGAGTTACTTGAATGCTAAATTCAACCTTCATTCTCGCAATGGTGCGACTTGAAACACCAGTGAGTTTTGCCGTAAGAACTGTTATTTCATTTTACGATTTATTCGGCAAGTGTTTTTCCACCAATTTAGTGAAAACATTCATAACGATCACCTTAGCTGAGCTTCATAATGGTTTCCCAGTTTTATGCGGCTGAAATACACTCGAGTGACCGGCAGATAGTGTTGGGCATAATCAATTGAATTTAAGAATCGAAAGGTTACAATCGAGAGATCTGACAAATCGAGGTATTCATTCGAAATAATCATTCGAACGATTTTTAATTTTAGAATTCACCGGTAGATGGCGTAATACGCTCAGAGCCGCCTTCTGTGTTTGACAAATCGAGATATTCATTCGAAATAACCATTCGAATGATTTGTAATTAGTGCTACACGCTCAGCTTTCTTTCGTTGGATGGAATGACAATAAAGACGCTTGGATTTTTTCGAATAGCATAACCTAGCTTAAGAAGTTATAAGGAACACAAGTGATTCTCCCTGCGAGAGATAATTCGATCACGTGAAAAGCGAGTACTTCCGAACCTCTCGAGATGTTTTCGGGTAGACGAGCGATTTTGCTCGGAACCCATGTTCTCGAGAAGAGACGAGCGATTTCGCCTTTCGAATGCACTCGTTTGAACGAAACAGCTTATGAGCAATCGAGAGTTCTTTCGAGAGTTTTTTTTCATTCGAATGAATTTGGCGTAATCGAATGTTTCGAGATATTTTCATAATCGAACGAATCGATTATTTCGACTCGATTATGCCCATCACTACCGGCAGATGCCATTCGAAAAAAAACGAAAAGACAGAAGTGTGTGTTAAAACAACAATCAAGAAGGAGAAACCAGGGGGGGGGGGGAACTCGAAATACCCTCGGAAACACTTTTTTCACCCTCATCCTTTCGCTAATGACCCCCCATAGCAATAATTATCCCCTGGGTTGACAGCTTAACTCTGACCCAAACAAGAATGCTGTGACAGAGGACGATCAGTGACTTCACCAAAGTACGAATATCTGTATTTTTTAGAAATGCCGCTGAAACTGAGATCTGAATTTTTTAAATGCACACACACACACACACAACGTATTGAACATCTGTGTCCTTTTTAAGTGCCAGTTGAAGCTGGAGTACGAGCTTTTAGATTGGAACTATTTTATGCAGTGGAAGTATACATTCTTTTTGTCTTTTTAATCAGGTAAGTACATCAGTGTGGGGGATTAGCCCGCAGCTGAGGGTTACAGAAAATCTTTTCAGCCCAAGTGGCAGGAAGGAAAGGCAGAGGAAGGCCAAGGAAGACATGTGTGGATCAGATTCAGGAGTGTCTGCATGAGAAAAAGATTATGAGTATGAAGTATAAAAGATCTTGTGTACGGCGGGTAATGGATATCAGTGAAGCACGAGTTGTATGTCAAGATTGCTGTAAATGGCGAAGTTTGATACGACAACAATAAGTAAAAATATCTGAAAGTTTGTATTTCTTTTTGGAGCTAACCTCTGAATCTCAGAGAACAGCTTAGTGATATGTATGTATGTAAGTATACATTCTGTAGCCTTCCTTCCAATGACAGGTTAAGTTTGCCCCCGAGTATAGTTGTAGGATATGTGTAAATCATACATCATCATCTTCAACCATTATCAGTCCACTACGGGATGAAGGTTTCTTCCAAGTTTCTTCCACAATTGTCTGTCTTGTGCCTGTCTCCTCCACGTCACTCCAGCATACTTTCGATTTTCATCCATCCATCTCCCATGGGGAGATGGATGAAATTTCAGACTGGATCCCGTATAATCCAGTCTGAAATTTCAGTTGTCCATCAGTGGTCCGCTCTTGTGGCAACATGTCCAGTGCATTGCCGTTTCAGGGATTTCACTCTGGTCATGATGTCGTCCACTCCTGTCATTTTTCTTATCCACAAGTTCTTATCTTACACAAATAAAGAAGATAGCTGTCTAAGCACGAACACCTTTAGCTCAAACCAATTGCAACACTCAAATGAAGCTAAGAACGTATCACCGGTGTCAAAAGTATACACAGTTAAAAACCATGACGACACAAATAACTCATTCCATTGAGGTTTAAAAAGGTTTAATGTTAAAAACTTGCGAGATCTTTCGAACCTACGACTTATAGGTTCATCATCAGGCACCAAAACTCGCGAGTTTTGGTGCCTGATGATGAACCTATAAGTCGTAGGTTCGAAAGCAGGGCGCGATTTCACCGATTAGCCACTAGCAAATAGCTAGTGAAAAATCAAATTTGCTAGTGAAAAAAAATCGCAGTAGCAAATATTGCTAGTAAGGTAATTTCTTTATTTAAAGTAACCAAAAATCATTAATCCACGAAGTTTACATAAGATGGGTTCCATTTCAACTCAGGCAGGGTCGTACCATCATGGTCTCAGATTTCTCTAAAAAAATTAAGGGGTGTTCCTTGACTAAAATAAGGAGACCCATATTTTTCTTTCGGCAAGAAAAATTTTCCCTTCGAGATAGAGGGTTTCAAATCTTGCACCGTCAAACAAGCTCTCTAGAAAACGGTTATTTTTCCTAACTTCAGCAAGTCATTGCAGCAGAGTTAAAAAAGATATCGTGTTCTTGTATTTTTTTACATTGTGTGTATAACATATAATAATATATGGTGCTAATATTTGCTACACATCGTATGATTAAAATTAAAAAAAATCGTAAACTTTGTGATTTTAAAAAAAAATTGAATTTTTTAAGTTTTTTTAAACAGGTTTGGATGGAGTTTTTTCTATATTCGTTTTTTTCGTTAAAGACATACAAATGTGCACTTTATTTGTAATTTTTTGTGTGTCTGTGAAACTGCTAGTTTCCGCGTTTCGGCAGCGTTAAAAAAGCCGATTTTGAAAAATCTCTAACTTTGCCAACGATTTTCTCAAAAAGGCCATTTTTTAAAATTCTGAAAATTAAATCCCTGTTTTATTATCAACAGGAGAATATCTGTGTAAATTTTCACGGACCTAAAAACGCCCGTTTCCGAGTTAGACGCGTTTGAATTCGGTTTGAAAGCCTACGATTTCCCGTGTTCTAAAGGCGCCATTTTGGAAAAACCTCAGGCGCGAAATACGTACGTTATCTCTTACCCGAATCAAAGCGTTAGATATTCTTTGCCCGAATGATGGAATGAGAGCATTGGGTCAGTTCCCAGAGTGATGACATGCCTATAAAACTGTCGGGGGGGGGACCAATACATAAAGAAAATTCTTGCTGCTCCACTAACAAAGTTGAGTTGCGAAAGACAGCAGCAGCAGTTGTTTGTTTGTTTACATATATACTTAAACATCGCATAAGAAAAGACTATGAAAGAGTAGAAAACTGTTGTGAAATAATTTTAAGAAAACGAGTGCAGGCACGTGTACCGTAAGTTATTTTTCGATGGCTAAACAACCTCTAGTTTTTCTGGGAGTTGCTAATTGTAGGCTACTGTTAGAAGAGCAGTTGCTATTTTGTTATAGTTGCTAAAATTAACTTCTCAGTTTTTCGTAATAGTAAAATATTCGCTCAGGAGAGTTTTGTCCTCTGCGAACGGGGGAGAAGGTGCAATGCTCTTGACCTCGCTGCTGGGTTGATAGCGCTGGTCGCTACGGAAACTCTGCTTACCTCCGCTCCAAAACGGTAATGGCAATTGTCTAATCTACTAAATAAGAAACACATACGTGTTCAAGCTTATTCATAAAATGTAAGTTGAGTATATTTCCTGTTCAATCAACTGATTTTACAAGTAGAATACATATACAACTTATGCACTTATAATAATGTAAAGATTTTTATTTATTTAAAACATATTCATAGATTTCATTTTTTTAAAGGGGGGGGGGGGGTGATTGTGTTCTTAGTGATTTCCACCTGGGCCACGATAAACCATGCACTGCCCATGGCTTCTGTTCCCTTAGAAGATAATCCTGGATCGATGGGAGACCAGCGGAGTTTTGACACCCCCCCCTCCCTCTCACGTGGTGGTGAAGTGTCTCAAAGCTAGGTAGCTTTCAAAAATGTTTCAACTTAGTTGTAGTGGCTGGTAATAAGAGAGGGATTCCATTTCAACTCTGGCAGGGTCGTACCATCACGGTCTCAGATTTCTCTAAAAAAATTAAGGTGTTCCTTGATTAAAATAAGGGGACCCATATCTTTTCTTTCGGCAAGAAAAAATTTTCCCTTCGAGACAGAGGGTTTCAAATCTTCCACCGTCAAACAAGCTCTCTAAAAAACCGGTTATTTTTCCTAACTTCAGTGAGTCATCGCAGCAGAATTAAAAAGATCTTTTGTTCTGGTATTTTTATTACATTGTGTGTATAACGTATAATAATATTTGATGCTAATATTTTTACACATCGTATGATTAAAATTTAAAAAAATTGAAAACTGATTTTTAAAAAAAATTGAAATTTTTAAGATTTTTTTAACTGGTTCAAATGGAGTTTTTGTTTTATATACTCGTTTTTTGTTAAAGACATACAAATGTGCACTTTATTTGCAATTTTTTATGTGTCTGTGAAACTGCTAGTTTCTGCAGCGTTAAAAACAGCCGATTTTGAAAAATCTCCAACTTTGCCAACGATTTTCTCCAAAAGCCCTTTTTTAAAATTCTGAAAATTAAATCCCTGTTTCATTATCAACAGGATAATATCTGTGTAAATTTTCACGGACCTAAAAACGTCCGTTTCCGAGTTAGACACGTTTGTATTTTATTTGAAAACCTAGATTTCTCCGTGTTCTAAAGGCGCAATTTTGGAAAAATCTCAGGCGCAAAGTACGTATTCTCTTACCCGAATGAGAGCGTTGGATACGTCCACCTGACCCTACCCTGGGCGATAACATGCCTAAAAAATGGTCTTGGAAAAAAAAATAACAAATCTATATATATAGATTTGAATGTATGTCTGCTAAACAAATTTACAGTTTTCAATTTAGAACCACCAATCTTGGTATACTATCTCATGGTACCCTAACTTAAACCGTAGACGGTTTTTGGAAGGGGTCGGAGCCCGGGTCAAGGGGCTCCACACAAAATTTCCGTAAAATATACTTGCAAACTATAGTGCCCTAACTGAGACCGTAGATGGTTTTTGGAAGGGGGGTAGAGCCCTGGGTGGGTGGGATCCCGTGGTCAAGGGCCCTACGCAAAATTTCCGTAAAATCTAGTTTTCAATTTAGAACCATCAAATTTGGTACACTTTTTCTTGGCACCCTAACTTTGTAAAATATTTTACGAAAATTTTGTAGGGGTGGGGGGCTTGACCCCGGGTTCCGACCCCTTCCCAAAACAGTCTAGTCAAAGTTAGGGTGCCAAGAAAAAGTATACCAAATTTGATGGTTCTAAATTGAAAACTAGATTTTACGGAAATTTTGCGTGGGGCCCTTTGACCCGGGCTCCCCCTTCCAAAACCGTCTACGGTCTAAGTTAGGGTACCATGAGATAGTATACCAAGTTTGATGGTTCTAAATTGACATACATTCAATTCTTTATATATATAGATTTTTTTTTTCCAAGACCGTTTTTTAGGCATGTTATCGCTCAGGGTAGGGTGAGGTGGACGGATCCAACACTCTCATTCGAGTAAAAGAATGCGTACTTTGCGCCTTAGATTTTTCCAAAATGGCGCCTTTAGAACACGATCGTAGGTTTTCAAACCAAATTCAAACGCGTCTAACTCGGAAACGGGCGTTTTTAGGTCCGTGAAAATTTACACAGATATTCTCCTGTTGATAATAAAACGGATTTAATTTTCAGAATTAAAAAAAGGCTTTTTTGAGAAAATCGTTGGCAAAGTTGGAGATTTTACAAAATCGGCTGTTTTTAACGCTGCGGAAACTAGCAGTTTCACAGACACATAAAAAAATGCAAATAAAGTGCACGTTTGTATGTCTTTAACAAAAAAGCGAGTATAGAAAAAAACTCCATTTGAACCAGTTAAAAAAATCTTAAAAATTTCAATTTTTTTAAATCGAAGTTTACGAAATTTTAAAATTTTAATCATACGATGTGTAAAAAATATTAGCATCACATATTATTATACGTTATACACACAATGTAATAAAAAATACCAGAACAAAATATCTTTAATTCTGCTGCAATGACTCGCTGAAGTTAGGAAAAATAACCGTTTTTTAGAGAGCTTGTTTAACGGTGGAAGATTTGAAAACCTCTGTCTCAAAGGGAAAATTTTTTCTTGTCGAAAGAAAGATACGGGTCTCCTTATTTTAATCAAGGAACACCCCTTAATTTTTAGAGAAATCTGAGACCGTGATGGTACGACCCTGCCAGAGTTGAAATGGAATCCCTCTCTTATTACCAGCCACTACAACTAAGTTGAAACATTTTTGAAAGCTACCTAGCTTTGAGACACTTCACCACCACGTGAGAGGGAGGGGGTGTGTGTCAAAACTCCGCTGGTCTCCCATCGATCCAGGATTATCTTCTAAGGGAACAGAAGCCATGGGCAGTGCATGGTTTATCGTGGCCCAGGTGGAAATCACTAAGAACACAATCACCCCCCCCTTTTAAAAAAATGAAATCTATGAATATGTTTTAAATAAATAAAAATCTTTACATTATTATAAGTGCATAAGTTGTATATGTATTCTACTTGTAAAATCAGTTGATTGAACAGGAAATATACTCAACTTACATTTTATGAATAAGCTTGAACGCGTATGTGTTTTTTATTTAGTAGATTAGACAATTGCCATTACCGTTTTGGAGCGGAGGTAAGCAGAGTTTCCGTAGCGACCAGCGCTATCAACCCAGCAGCGAGGTCAAGAGCATTGCACCTTCTCCCCCGTTCGCAGAGGACAAAACTCTCCTGAGCGAATATTTTACTATTACGAAAAACTGAGGTTAACTTTAGCAACTATAACAAAATAGCAACTGCTCTTCTAACAGTAGCCTACAATTAGCAACTCCCAGAAAAACTAGAGGTTGTTTAGCCATCGAAAAATAACTTACGGTACACGTGCCTGCACTCGTTTTCTTAAAATTATTTCACAACAGTTTTCTACTCTTTCATAGTCTTTTCTTATGCGATGTTTAAGTATATACGTAAACAAACAAACAACTGCTGCTGTCTTTCGCAACTCAACTTTGTTAGTGGAGCAGCAAGAATTTTCTTTATGTATTGGTTATCCCCCCCCGACAGTTTTATAGGCATGTCATTACTCGGGGAAGGGTGAGGTGGATGTATCCAACCAGGGCCAGCTGACCCAATGCTCTCATTCCATCATTCGGGCAAAGAATATCTAACGCTTTGATTCGGGTAAGAGATAACGTACGTACTTTGCGCCTGAGATTTTTCCAAAATGGCGCCTTTAGAACACGGGAAATCGTAGGCTTTCAAACCGAATTCAAACGCGTCTAACTCGGAAACGGGCGTTTTTAGGTCCGTGAAAATTTACACAGATATTCTCCTGTTGATAATGAAACAGGGATTTAATTTTCAGAATTTTAAAAAATGGCCTTTTTGAGAAAATCGTTGGCAAAGTTAGAGATTTTTCAAAATCGGCTTTTTAACGCTGCCGAAACGCGGAAACTAGCAGTTTCACAGACACACAAAAAATTACAAATAAAGTGCACATTTGTATGTCTTTAACGAAAAAACGAATATAGAAAAAACTTCATCCAAACCTGTTTAAAAAAACTTAAAAATTCAATTTTTTTAAAAATCACAAAGTTTACGATTTTTTAAAATTTTAATCATACGATGTGTAAAAAATATTAGCACCATATATTATTATATGTTATACACACAATGTAAAAAAATACAAGAACACGATATCTTTTTTAACTCTGCTGCAATGACTTGCTGAAGTTAGGAAAAATAACCGTTTTCTAGAGAGCTTGTTTGACGGTGCAAGATTTGAAACCCTCTATCTCGAAGGGAAAATTTTTTCTTGCCGAAAGAAAAAATATGGGTCTCCTTATTTTAGTCAAGGAACACCCCTTAATTTTTTTAGAGAAATCTGAGACCATGATGGTACGACCCTGCCTGAGTTGAAATGGAACCCATCATAACAGTTTCTATTATCACTTGTTAAAACAGCGACGATCAGCGATTCTCTTTTGCCAATTTCCTTTCGACACTTAATACCCATCCTCCCCATATCTTTCATCCCTTCCAAACTGTCGTAGAAGCGCGTTGAAACTCCTCTCCATCGTGCCCGCATTGGTCTATTACAGAAACTGAACGTGACGTCGGCAATGGTTACTGTGGCAACCCACAGCTCTGGGATGGATCCGTTGTTTGACCACCTGCTCTGCCACCCTCCCTTCTTTTTGCCCCACGAACTTTGTCCTCAACTCCTGTCGTACCCTAAGCCAAGCGATCGCCTTTATTGCGTGGCATAGATAGACGCTTTTTTACGAAACGTGTTCGTGGAGGGGGTAAACGATTACGGAAGAAACTTTTGCTTCGTCTGACTTCTGGTTTTGGAAATTTTCCTTGTATTTTCAAGCTGAAATACAAATATTTATCCAGTAAAATGTTAATGAGCAATAATACTTGACAGAGGCAACACGTGAGAAAAAAAAACTATGATTACGGAAAAAATCCGAATTCCGTCGACCTTTCGTTTTCTAGTTTCGTAAAGACGGAATTCCAATAATAACGAAAAAAGCCGGAGTTCCTTGAATTCGCGGAAGAATCTCGTGCCTGAAGATTACAGAAAAATTTTGCAGCAGCCAACTTCCATTTTTCCAAATTGTTCTACACAGTTTCAAGCTAAAATGCAAACATTTATGCAATAAAATGATATTTAACAAGAAAAGCGGACACAAAGACAACATTGGGAGAAAAATGTGCGATTACGGCAAAATTTTCTTACTCCGTTTCACTACTGTGTTCGAAAGTTTTGAAGCACAAAATTTCGTCTCCAGATGGAAAACGACCCCCCCTTCCCAAATATCTATCTTCAGAATGATCTGATGACAAAAAGCGGGATTCTGCGAATCCCTGTAAGAATCTCGTGTATATCATAAAAATGATAGCTAAAGAAAAATTTGAAACAAAATGAAAATTTGTAGAATCCGTAGTTTTGATAGTGAGTTCCGTAGTCAGACAACTAATTCCGTAGAAACTATGGCATTGTGTGGTAGTTGGCAGATATGAAGTGTGTATGAAGTGTGTAGACGTTTAGCAGAAATTTGTGCGATACTTCCACTTAGTACTGCATGTTGTGAGGTGGGATTCAGTTTTTTTAAAAGAATACTAGGGGATTGGAGGAACAATTTGTCTGTTGAAACTTTAAATGCTCTGATGACAATTGAAATAGAAGGGCCACAAGAAGAGATTTTTAGTCCACGGTCAGCAGTTATAAAGTGGTATGATGACAAAGTCAGACACCCTGAGCGTAAACTATATGGGAAGAAATCTGAATTAGAATGTCAGTGAAATATATTCATGTGGTATGAGAATTTGTTAGAAAATAATAATATAGTCACTAAACTTATCTAAGATTCTATTCATTATTCAAAAAGGTAAGTCAAAATATTTATACACATATTTAAATTTCTGTGTAACTTTATTAGAAAATAAGTTACGATGTGATTTAGTTTTACTTGTTAGTCATGCAAATGTTTTGCTGGCAAACTATTTGGTCACTAGCAAAATTTGCTAGTGAGCAAAAAAGATGAAATCGCGCCCTGCTGGCAACTGCAAGAGAAACCTGGCAATAAAATTTAAAATCTTTCTGTGTAAACGGAACTTTTGTTACAGTTCCTACATATTGAGAACAGGCCTTGATAAAATCAAGAGGCCAGAAACGTCTGTAAAAACAAAAAAAAACTCGCTATCGGAAGATGTAAAAATTAGTTGAACATACGTTAAGATAGAATTAAATATATTAATCTGGGTAAAGCCTTTAGCAGGGTTGGCAAGGTAATTTACTCATTACGTATTTTACGTAAATTACTCGTAATATACAGGTAATTTACTTGGCGTAGAAAAGTAAATTACCCGTATATTTAATTTTCTTTCATGTGTGTGTATAAATAATATAATATGAAAACCACTTTAATTATATTACATTTTAAACTTAAAATTTCTTGTATATTTCACTGCGAAATTATTATTCTTTTAAGATTGTTCATACAGCTCAGCCACCTATTAACAGATTTCTTTTTAGAAATTATAATGTATCTGTTCCTTCTGGTATATTAAAAATGGAGAAAACAATCTACCTCTTGCAGTAGCATCGATAAAAATCACAATGTATATTGAATAGAATTCAAGATTTTATTAACAGCTTCAAATTCGGCGAGTGTATTTTCATATTTATGTAATTCTATAAAATAAGCAATTTTATGTTCAGTTTGTTGACCAAAGATAATATTTTGACGTGAATGTCTATGGCATGTCTATAATGCAAAATATTGTACATTTTCATTGAATAATATTTGTGTTTGACATGTTATCCAGGTGTACACTTCAAAATCATAATTTTACCCTTTTAAAACTCTAAACGTTTTGCATATTGATTGTGCTGTACTTATACCCTCGAAGGAAAAAACTGTAGATTTGACAAAACATTAAACTACTTGTTTTAAATGTAACTCTTTAAATGTTTATAATTGTCACTCTCAGTTCTCACACACCCTTAATCACACTAATAATCCTCACTGTTATAATCTTGTAACTTAAGAGTATAATATATTTGAACCCATTTCTTCGAACGTTCGAAGCTTAGCCGGTTTCTTGTAGTATTATGGACAAAAGACCAATTAGAGAAAGTCTTTCAAGTTGAGCTGAAGATGATGGGATGTTGATGAACTTCAAAGCAACTGCTGACAACTCCTTATGGTGCCGACTGGCGAAGTACCAGAATGTCCGTGGTGATTTAACACCCGTCTTCATAAGCGCTCCAAACTTTCCAGATTTTTCTCGATACTGCTGAAAACTGGTTATCCCCGAGGGGTCGAGGTTCTCTAAAATGAACTCCTCTACTTGTTCATGATGTTTCTCATTCAGTTTCTGCCCATGGTACACAGGAAGGAGAACATTGGCTGCAAGGCTGTATACATTTAGCGATTGGTTTCTTTTTTTTGTACATGTGGCATGAGGTACTTATGGTCCTCAGGTAGACATAAGTCCATCCACAATTCAACTGCATCTGCAGCAGTTGTTCTTTTTTCTGGCATATATTTATTAGCTGACTTACTGGATTAAGCACTGCGATTGTATTGGCAACTTCTTTGAGAAAAGCACTATCATAGAAAAGGAACTTAAATTTGAGAAGACAATTTCTCAGCTTCATCAGTGGCAGCAACTTTCCTCATTGCACTTAGATTGTCAGTCAAGGACAAACAGGCATCCCTCTGAGAACACCAGCGAGTGTCTGCAGCGAGCCGTACCTTAGAGCCACCATTTTCTGTCAGTTCATGTTCTCGATCAGGGTGCTTGAAAGACCTCAACACCATGTTCACACGAGATACAATGTTCTTCTAGAGAAGATCCTTAGCTAGAGGATTTCCAGTATGGGCATTGCAGACAGAATGCCACAGGCCGTAATTTTTACCCATTTTAACCATGTTACTGGCGTTGCCGGAAACTGTACATTAAGTATTCACATTGTATCGTTCTTTAGCTAGCTTTTTTATTCACTGACCACATCACAAAGTGCTTCACCTGTTTCTGGCGAACCAGACATGTCGAAGGCATCAAGAGAAACACTTTCAGCTTTACCACTTCTTCCACAGGAATTGTGAAAAAGTGTTGCAACATTTTTCGTGTTGTTCGATTCATTTTCCCAACAGTCTATGGGCAAAACGGAGTTTGTGTCTGCAGCACTGATGGTGATCTTAGTAACTTCATCATGCACTTTGTCCAGAAGTTTATCAGAAAGGGCTTTTCTTGTGGGTGGTTTATAGGCAGGCCACATTTTTTGACAGAACTGTTTAAAATGCACCGATTCTACCACACTAAATGGGATGTTGCAACCATAGAAAACCTTGGCAATGGCAAGATCTATTTCCTGCTTTGTGGAGGCATTTATCCTGTCCAAAAAATCGGTTATCTGTCATTTAACCATGGAAGGTTTAGAACTTACAGTGATGGGTGATTCAAGGTAGAAACTCTTTTCCTCTTCATGAAATGAGGAGGGTACACTCGTCACCACGGACACTGTTGAGCAGGAACTGTGGCTGGGGCTTGCAACTGGAACTAGAGGATAGTCAATGTCTGTAGACATTTCCGAGTCCGATCGATGCAGGGTAGAACTGGAACTCGCCGGTGGTGGCAGCGGTTCAGGAGCTTTGGCAGAAGTCCGGACGCTGACCTTCCTGTGGGCTTTCAGACGCTCCCTTGCTGTATTCTTGACAGTTAATTCGCAACACTTGGCACAGTTCTTGTGTTCCACTTTTAAGTGGAATAAATCCGAGTTCCTCGCACACATTTTGAAGAGGTCGACCGCCGCGATTCATAGTGGGAAGAGTCTTCAATTAGAATGTTGAGCCTCCTTCAACGACTAGTGAGGATGGAAAAAAACTGTATTTATTAAGAACACTCTCAGCTTTGAACTGAAGCCATCACTAAAGCCTCCCACATTTAAATAACAGAAAACGTGTGTAGTTCGCATAGTTATAGTTTTACAGCCGAGTCAACCAGAAGTTGCAGACGCTTTGTCGGTGGCCGGCGCCGTTGAATTTCTGCGTCTGCCTACAAGTAAATCACTGTAGAGACAGGAGCCGCCAGCAGGCAGCATGCGCATGGATATCAAAGGCGAGCTGCGAGGCAACGTCTCATTTTGATTGTTCGTATCGTCCCGTTTCACTTTAAACTACTTTGTGGCGTGGCTTCTGACTTCCTTTGCAGAACATAATATTTTAAAGTGGGTCCCACACTAATTATCATAAAGAAAAGGATTTCCCCGTATGAATATGAAGGCTAGGAAAAAAACCCGATATGACATGATACTGATGTGTATGTGATATCCTGGTGTTATGTCAAGTGGACGCGGCAGTTTGCAGTGTTCCAATAAGGTCATATAAAAATACCGAAGGGTATGATATATTATTGAAATAACCAATCACTTCCCCGAAAGATCATGGTCATTTTTTCCTTTAACACTTCAAGCACGTCAATTATCATCATGTACTGTTATTGGCTTTCAAAGGTTGAAAGACTCCTTGCCTATGAGATTCATTCTTTCGGGGATGAAACATCGTATTTTCCCTTTTTTTTTTCTTTTTTTTTACGTACATACATACATATCACTTAGCTGTTCTCTGAGATTCAGAGGTTAGCTCCAAAAAGAAATACAAACTTACTGGACAAAAAATGCAGGTTTCCCTCTGCCATATGAGACGTAACCATAGCTCGTCATCTCCATAATAAACCTCACAAAAATACACACCATACCACTCATTCATACATTCAGTTAAAAACACATCATCATCATATCACTAAGCTGTTCTCTCAGATTCAGAGGTTAGCTCCAAAACGAAATACAAACTTACTGGACAAAAAATGCAGGTTTCCCTCTGCCATATGAGACGTAACCATAGCTCGTCATCTCCATAAAGACCTCACAAAAATACACACCATACCACTCATTCATACATTCAGTTAAAAACACATCATCATCATATCACTAAGCTGTTCTCTGAGATTCAGAGGTTAGCTCCAAAAAGAAATACAAACTTACTGGACAAAAAATGCAGGTTTCCCTCTGCCATATGAGACGTAACCATAGCTCGTCATCTCCATAAAGACCTCACAAAAATACACACCATACCACTCATTCATACATTCAGTTAAAAACACATCATCATCATATCACTAAGCTGTTCTCTGAGATTCAGAGGTTAGCTCCAAAAAGAAATACAAACTTACTGGACAAAAAATGCAGGTTTCCCTCTGCCATATGAGACGTAACCATAGCTCGTCATCTCCATAAAGACCTCACAAAAATACACACCATACCACTCATTCATACATTCAGTTAAAAACACATCATCATCATATCACTAAGCTGTTCTCTGAGATTCAGAGGTTAGCTCCAAAAAGAAATACAAACTTACTGGACAAAAAATGCAGGTTTCCCTCTGCCATATGAGACGTAACCATAGCTCGTCATCTCCATAATAAACCTCACAAAAATACACACCATACCACTCATTCATACATTCAGTTAAAAACACATCATCATCATATCACTAAGCTGTTCTCTGAGATTCAGAGGTTAGCTCCAAAAAGAAATACAAACTTACTGGACAAAACATGCAGGTTTGCCATATGAGACGTACCCATAGCTCGTCATCTCCATAAAGACCTCACAAAAATACACACCATACCACTCATTCATACATTCAGTTAAAAACACATCATCATCATATCACTAAGCTGTTCTCTGAGATTCAGAGGTTAGCTCCAAAAAGAAATACAAACTTACTGGACAAAAAATGCAGGTTTCCCTCTGCCATATGAGACGCAACCATAGCTCGTCATCTCCATAAAGACCTCACGAAAATACACACCATACCACTCATTCATACATTCAGTTAAAAACACATCATCATCATATCACTAAGCTGTTCTCTGAGATTCAGAGGTTAGCTCCAAAAAGAAATACAAACTTACTGGTCAAAACGTGCAGGTTTCCCTCTGCCATATGAGACGTAACTATAGCTCGTCATCTCCATAAAGACCTCACAAAAATACACACCATACCACTCATTCATACATTCAGTTAAAAACACATCATCATCATATCACTAAGCTGTTCTCTGAGATTCAGAGGTTAGCTCCAAAAAGAAATACAAACTTACTGGACAAAAAATGCAGGTTTCCCTCTGCCATATGAGACGTAACCATAGCTCGTCATCTCCATAATAAACCTCACAAAAATACACACCATACCACTCATTCATACATTCAGTTAAAAACACATCATCATCATATCACTAAGCTGTTCTCTGAGATTCAGAGGTTAGCTCCAAAAAGAAATACAAACTTACTGGACAAAAAATGCAGGTTTCCCTCTGCCATATGAGACGTAACCATAGCTCGTCATCTCCATAAAGACCTCACAAAAATACACACCATACCACTCATTCATACATTCAGTTAAAAACACATCATCATCATATCACTAAGCTGTTCTCTGAGATTCAGAGGTTAGCTCCAAAAAGAAATACAAACTTACTGGACAAAAAATGCAGGTTTCCCTCTGCCATATGAGACGTAACCATAGCTCGTCATCTCCATGAAGACCTCACGAAAATACACACCATACCACTCATTCATACATTCAGTTAAAAACACATCATCATCATATCACTAAGCTGTTCTCTGAGATTCAGAGGTTAGCTCCAAAAAGAAATACAAACTTACTGGACAAAAAGTGCAGGTTTCCCTCTGCCATATGAGACGTAACCATAGCTCGTCATCTCCATAAAGACCTCACAAAAATACACACCATACCACTCACTCATTCATACATTCAGTTAAAAACACATCATCATCATATCATTAAGCTGTTCTCTGAGATTCAGAGGTTAGCTCCAAAAAGAAATACAAACTTACTGGACAAAAAATGCAGGTTTCCCTCTGCCATATGAGACGTAACCGTAGCTCGTCATCTCCATAAAGACCTCACGAAAATACACACCATACCACTCATTCATACATTCAGTTAAAAACACATCATCATCATATCACTAAGCTGTTCTCTGAGATTCAGAGGTTAGCTCCAAAAAGAAATACAAACTTACTGGACAAAAAATGCAGGTTTCCCTCTGCCATATGAGACGTAACCATAGCTCGTCATCTCCATACAGACCTCACAAAAATACACACCATACCACTCATTCATACATTCAGTTAAAAACACATCATCAGCATATCACTAAGCTGTTCTCTGAGATTCAGAGGTTAGCTCCAAAAAGAAATACAAACTTACTGGACAAAAAATGCAGGTTTCCCTCTGCCATATGAGACCTAACCATAGCTCGTCATCTCCATAAAGACCTCACAAAAATACACACCATACCACTCATTCATACATTCAGTTAAAAACACATCATCATCATATCACTAAGCTGTTCTCTGAGATTCAGAGGTTAGCTCCAAAAAGAAATACAAACTTACTGGACAAAAAATGCAGGTTTCCCTCTGCCATATGAGACGTAACCATAGCTCGTCATCTCCATAATAAACCTCACAAAAATACACACCATACCACTCATTCATACATTCAGTTAAAAACACATCATCATCATATCACTAAGCTGTTCTCTGAGATTCAGAGGTTAGCTCCAAAAAGAAATACAAACTTACTGGAGAAAAAATGCAGGTTTCCCTCTGCCATATGAGACGTAACCATAGCTCGTCATCTCCATAAAGACCTCACGAAAATACACACCATACCACTCATTCATACATTAAGTTAAAAACACATCATCATCATATCACTAAGCTGTTCTCTGAGATTCAGAGGTTAGCTCCAAAAAGAAATACAAACTTACTGGACAAAAAATGCAGGTTTCCCTCTGCCATATGAGACGTAACCATAGCTCGTCATCTCCATAAAGACCTCACAAAAATACACACCATACCACTCATTCATACATTCAGTTAAAAACACATCATCATCATATCACTAAGCTGTTCTCTGAGATTCAGAGGTTAGCTCCAAAAAGAAATACAAACTTACTGGACAAAAAATGCAGGTTTCCCTCTGCCATATCAGACGTAACCATAGCTCGTCATCTCCATAAAGACCTCACAAAAATACACACCATACCACTCATTCATACATTCAGTTAAAAACACATCATCATCATATCACTAAGCTGTTCTCTGAGATTCAGAGGTTAGCTCCAAAAAGAAATACAAACTTACTGGACAAAAAATGCAGGTTTCCCTCTGCCATATGAGACGTAACCATAGCTCGTCATCTCCATAATAAACCTCACAAAAATACACACCATACCACTCATTCATACATTCAGTTAAAAACACATCATCATCATATCACTAAGCTGTTCTCTGAGATTCAGAGGTTAGCTCCAAAAAGAAATACAAACTTACTGGACAAAACATGCAGGTTTGCCATATGAGACGTACCCATAGCTCGTCATCTCCATAAAGACCTCACAAAAATACACACCATACCACTCATTCATACATTCAGTTAAAAACACATCATCATCATATCACTAAGCTGTTCTCTGAGATTCAGAGGTTAGCTCCAAAAAAGAAATACAAACTTACTGGACAAAAAATGCAGGTTTCCCTCTGCCATATGAGACGTAACCATAGCTCGTCATCTCCATAAAGACCTCACGAAAATACACACCATACCACTCATTCATACATTCAGTTAAAAACACATCATCATCATATCACTAAGCTGTTCTCTGAGATTCAGAGGTTAGCTCCAAAAAGAAATACAAACTTACTGGTCAAAACGTGCAGGTTTCCCTCTGCCATATGAGACGTAACTATAGCTCGTCATCTCCATAAAGACCTCACAAAAATACACACCATACCACTCATTCATACATTCAGTTAAAAACACATCATCATCATATCACTAAGCTGTTCTCTGAGATTCAGAGGTTAGCTCCAAAAAGAAATACAAACTTACTGGACAAAAAATGCAGGTTTCCCTCTGCCATATGAGACGTAACCATAGCTCGTCATCTCCATAATAAACCTCACAAAAATACACACCATACCACTCATTCATACATTCAGTTAAAAACACATCATCATCATATCACTAAGCTGTTCTCTGAGATTCAGAGGTTAGCTCCAAAAGAAATACAAACTTACTGGACAAAAAATGCAGGTTTCCCTCTGCCATATGAGACGTAACCATAGCTCGTCATCTCCATAAAGACCTCACAAAAATACACACCATACCACTCATTCATACATTCAGTTAAAAACACATCATCATCATATCACTAAGCTGTTCTCTGAGATTCAGAGGTTAGCTCCAAAAAGAAATACAAACTTACTGGACAAAAAATGCAGGTTTCCCTCTGCCATATGAGACGTAACCATAGCTCGTCATCTCCATGAAGACCTCACGAAAATACACACCATACCACTCATTCATACATTCAGTTAAAAACACATCATCATCATATCACTAAGCTGTTCTCTGAGATTCAGAGGTTAGCTCCAAAAGAAATACAAACTTACTGGACAAAAAGTGCAGGTTTCCCTCTGCCATATGAGACGTAACCATAGCTCGTCATCTCCATAAAGACCTCACAAAAATACACACCATACCACTCACTCATTCATACATTCAGTTAAAAACACATCATCATCATATCATTAAGCTGTTCTCTGAGATTCAGAGGTTAGCTCCAAAAAGAAATACAAACTTACTGGACAAAAAATGCAGGTTTCCCTCTGCCATATGAGACGTAACCGTAGCTCGTCATCTCCATAAAGACCTCACGAAAATACACACCATACCACTCATTCATACATTCAGTTAAAAACACATCATCATCATATCACTAAGCTGTTCTCTGAGATTCAGAGGTTAGCTCCAAAAAGAAATACAAACTTACTGGACAAAAAATGCAGGTTTCCCTCTGCCATATGAGACGTAACCATAGCTCGTCATCTCCATACAGACCTCACAAAAATACACACCATACCACTCATTCATACATTCAGTTAAAAACACATCATCAGCATATCACTAAGCTGTTCTCTGAGATTCAGAGGTTAGCTCCAAAAAGAAATACAAACTTACTGGACAAAAAATGCAGGTTTCCCTCTGCCATATGAGACCTAATCATAGCTCGTCATCTCCATAAAGACCTCACAAAAATACACACCATACCACTCATTCATACATTCAGTTAAAAACACATCATCATCATATCACTAAGCTGTTCTCTGAGATTCAGAGGTTAGCTCCAAAAAGAAATACAAACTTACTGGACAAAAAATGCAGGTTTCCCTCTGCCATATGAGACGTAACCATAGCTCGTCATCTCCATAATAAACCTCACAAAAATACACACCATACCACTCATTCATACATTCAGTTAAAAACACATCATCATCATATCACTAAGCTGTTCTCTGAGATTCAGAGGTTAGCTCCAAAAAGAAATACAAACTTACTGGAGAAAAAATGCAGGTTTCCCTCTGCCATATGAGACGTAACCATAGCTCGTCATCTCCATAAAGACCTCACGAAAATACACACCATACCACTCATTCATACATTAAGTTAAAAACACATCATCATCATATCACTAAGCTGTTCTCTGAGATTCAGAGGTTAGCTCCAAAAAGAAATACAAACTTACTGGACAAAACATGCAGGTTTGCCATATGAGATGTAACCATAGCTCGTAATCTCCATAAAAACCTCACAAAAATACACACCATACCACTCATTCATACATTCAGGTAAAAAGACTGTGTACATAATTACACTATTTACATTCCCAGGCAGTTAAACCTTTGTCAACAGTGATTAAAAAAGTGCTCCATCCGTTTCAAAACTCCGTGCTAACCCTACTGCAAGTGTCAACCTCATTCAGCCAGTCACGCACGATCCTCTAGCACTTTCAACAGGCAACTGTCATCATCAGGAGACAGATGTGTCTCGCCTGCCCACCACAGCTCAAGTGAGCAGAGCTATTGAGGTTCGGGCTCCAGTCACAATCTCTGCATCTTTGTGTCGCTGGCGCCATCTATTGTCATTGCGGCTTTCTTTTCTTTTTTTCCCCCCTTAGCTGTTGTTCAATTTTTATTAAGGCCTTCCATTGTTCGTTTAAGTTGCTAGGCTCATTAATGTTGCATAATCGTGATCTGTTTTTTTCAATTAACACTGATTCTGCAATTCTCCACTGCCTTTCGTTTTCACAGCTCTTAATAATTTTAATATCTTCAAACCTTGGACATTGGTGATTTTCCGGACAGTATTGGGTTAATGCAGTCTTAGCTTCTTTTTTATTCCAATTACTTATATGCTGGTTCAATCTATACTTTAATTTGTTCTTGGTGCTGCCTATATATGACACAGGTGGTTGCTGGTTTATAGGAATTTCATATACACCTGCTCTATCC
The DNA here is from genome assembly GCA_039090855.1 of Macrothele yani. Lineage (NCBI taxonomy): Eukaryota > Metazoa > Arthropoda > Arachnida > Araneae > Macrothelidae > Macrothele > Macrothele yani. The sequence goes on along the minus strand of CM077033.1, from coordinate 106,169,931 downwards.
AATTGGCTGATTTCTTCATTTTTTATTACTAAATTTTTTATAGTAAGTACCTGATTTCCTACTTGTATGTCATATTTGCCACAAACACGGTTAGCACGGAGTTTGAAACAGATGGAGCACTTTTTTAGTCAAACTAAGATCTTCGCTCTAACCACGTTTAGAAGTGAGTCACGGAAAAATTCTCATTGGCCGCCACAGGGAGTCGAACCCAGGGTCATCCAGTTACGCGCCGGATATGCTTCCGCTACACCACAGCTGCCTCGAATTCCTCCAGACTCATACACGCTAACTGCCAAGCCAAGTTGGCAGGTTGCTTCTTAGAGCCCCGCACAATGCTGGGGATTCACCAAAGATGGTAAGCAGCAACTGAACAAATAACTAGGAGGCGAATGGATAATTAATACAGACATTTAACGTGGACCAGGAACATCAAACAAGATCTTCGCTCTTTCCACGTTTATAAGTGAGTCACGGAAAAATTCTCATTGGCCGCCACCGGGAGTCGAACCCAGGGTCTTCCAGTTACGCGCCGGATATGCTTCCGCTACACCACAGCGGCCTCGAATTCCTCCAGACTCACACACGCTAACTGCCAAGCCAAGTTGGCAGGTTGCTTCTTAGAGCCCCGCACAATGCTGGGGATTCACCAAAGATGGTAAGCAGCAACTGAACAAATAACTAGGAGGCGAATGGATAATTAATACAGACATTTAACGTGGACCAGGAACATCAAACAAAGATCTTCGCTCTTTCCACGTTTATAAGTGAGTCACGGAAAAATTCTCATTGGCCGCCACCGGGAGTCGAACCCAGGGTCTTCCAGTTACGCGCCGGATATGCTTCCGCTACACCACAGCGGCCTCGAATTCCTCCAGACTCACACACGCTAACTGCCAAGCCAAGTTGGCAGGTTGCTTCTTAGAGCCCCGCACAATGCTGGGGATTCACCAAAGATGGTAGCGCAAGCAACTGAACAAATAACTAGGAGGCGAATGGATAATTAATACAGACATTTAACGTGGACCAGGAACATCAAACAAAGATCTTCGCTCTTTCCACGTTTATAAGTGAGTCACGGAAAAATTCTCATTGGCCGCCACAGGGAGTCGAACCCAGGGTCTTCCAGTTACGCGCCGGATATGCTTCCGCTACACCACAGCGGCCTCAAATTCCTCCAGACTCACACATGCTAACTGCCAACCCAAGTTGGCAGGTTGCTTCTTGGAGCCCCGCACAATGCTGATAGAGCGAAGATCTTAGTTTGATGTTCCTGGTCCACGTTAAATGTCTGTATTGATTATTCATTCGCCTTTTAATTATTTCTTCAGTTGCTGCTTGCCATCTTTGGTGAATTCCCAGCATTGTGCGGGGCTCCAAGAAGCAACCTGCCAACTTGGCTTGGCAGTAAGTGTATTTGAGTCTGGAGGAATTCAAGGCCGCTGTGGTGTAGCGGAAGCATATCCGGCGCGTAACTGGAAGACCCTGGGTTCGACTCCCGGTGGCGGCCAATGAGAATTTTTCCGTGACTCACTTATAAACGTGGAAAGAGCGAAGATCTTTGTTTGATGTTCCTGGTCCACGTTAAATGTCTGTATTAATTATTAATTCGCCTTCTAATTATTTCTTCAGTTGCTGCTTACCATCTTTGGTGAATCCCCAGCATTGCGCGGGGCTCTAAGAAGCAACCTGCCAACTTGGCTTGGCAGTTAGCGTGTGTGAGTCTGGAGGAATTCGAGGCCGCTGTGGTGTAGCGGAAGCATATCCGGCGCGTAACTGGAAGACCCTGGGTTCGACTCCCGGCGGCGGCCAATGAGAATTTTTCCATGACTCACTTATAAACGTGGAAAGAGCAAAGATCTTTGTTTGATGTTCCTGGTCCACGTTAAATGTCTGTATTAATTATTAATTCGCCTTCTAATTATTTGTTCAGTTGCTGCTTACCATCTTTGGTGAATCCCCAGCATTGTGCGGGACTCCAAGAAGCAACCTGCCAACTTGGCTTGGCAGTAAGTGTATTTGAGTCTGGAGGAATTGGATGCCGCTGTGGTGTAGCGGAAGCATATCCGGCGCGTAACTGGAAGACCCTGGGTTCGACTCCCGGTGGCGGCCAATGAGAATTTTTCCGTGACTCACTTATAAACGTGGAAAGAGCGAACATATTTGTTTGATGTTCCTGGTCCACGTTAAATGTCTGTATTAATTATTAATTCGCCTTCTAATTATTTGTTCAGTTGCTGCTTACCATCTTTGGTGAATCCCCAGCATTGTGCGGGGCTCCAAGAAGCAACCTGCCAACTTGGCTTGGCAGTAAGTGTATTTGAGTCTGGAGGAATTGGATGCCGCTGTGGTGTAGCGGAAGCATATCCGGCGCGTAACTGGAAGACCCTGGGTTCGACTCCCGGCGGCGGCCAATGAGAATTTTTCCATGACTCACTTATGAACGTGGAAAGAGCGATCACTTCTGTTTGATGTTCCTGGTCCACGTTAAATGTCTGTATTAATTATTAATTCGCCTTCTAATTATTTGTTCAGTTGCTGCTTACCATCTTTGGTGAATTCCCAGCATTGTGCGGGGCTCCAAGAAGCAATCTGACAATTAACTTGGCAGTAAGTGTATTTGAGTCTGGAGGAATTGGATGCTGCTGTGGTGTAGCGGAAGCATATCTGGCGCGTAACTGGAAGACCCTGGGTTCGACTCCCGGTGGCGGCCGATGAGAATTTTTCCGTGACACTTATAAACGTGGAAAGAGCCAAGATCTTAGTTTGATGTTCCTGGTCCACGTTAAATGTCTGTATTAATTACTTTTTTAGTCACAGTTGACAAAGGTTTAACTGCCTGGGAATGTAAATAGTGTAATTATGTACGTAGTGTTTTTATCTGAATGTATGAATGAGTGGTATGGTGTGTATTTTTGTGAGGTTTTTATGGAGATGACGAGCTATGGTTACGTCTCATGTGGCAGAGGGAAACCTGCGTTTTTTGTCCAGTAAGTAACAAAAAAATAAATAAATAAAAAAATACGATATTTCATTCCCGGAAGAATGAATCTCATAGGCAAGGAGTCTTTGAACCTTTGAAAGCCAACAACAGTACATGATGATAATTGACGTGCTTGAAGTGTTAAAGGAAAAAAATGACCATTATCTTTCGGGTAAGTGATTTGTTATTTTATGAATATATCATTAAATAATTGCACGTAAATATGTGCACTTTGCTGGTGGCGCCAGAGACACAAAGATTTACAGCTCTTAATAATGTACCATAAAAGTGCAAATATTATGACCGAAGGGTACGTTGGTTTTTGAAGGATCTCCACTTTTGTGGTACTTGTATGTAGCAAGTTAATTAACAGAACAAAGCCATGTTTTTTTTAATTTTTTACGTTTTCTACGTATTTTACGCCTAATTTACATGCCATGTAGAAAACCTTTTTTTACACGTAATTGCACAACCCTGGCCTTGAGTATGTGTTTTAATTGCCGTAAATAAAATGTTTATTTTATTGATCTACACGCCAAAACTATCTGCAAAATCTGCTAATAATTTGGAAACCATCCGCGTAGCGTACACATATATTCTGCTCCATATAAAAGCACTGGCAGTATACCTTGATTAAAAACTTTTCTTTTAAGACATAATGGCATACTGCTCTTAAAAATTGTACCGTTTCTTCCAAAAGCTCTCCAAGTTTTATACGCCGATTAATTTCTTCATCAATGTGACCCTCACTTGATATTTGCTGCCCAATATAAAAAAAATCATACACACATATCACTAAGCTGTTCTCTGAGATTCAGAGGTTAGCTCCACGAAGAAATGCAAACTACCAGATAATTTTTACTTGTTGTTGCCGTATCAAACTTCTCTATTTACAGCGATCTTGACATACAACTCGGGCTGGCGCAAATATCAATGACTGAAATATGGGATTACACCGTTGCACAATACAAATTTGGAGGATTTGAATCCGCCGCCCCGGTGGGGAAGTGGTCTAAGCGATGGCTTCTGATCATTCTTCTGAAAGAGTTCCGGGTTCGAATCTCGCTGAGGCATGGATGTTGTGCTTGTCTTACGGCACTGGCTGTCTTCCTTCCCTGGAACCAGTGACCCTAAATTAGGGACGGGCGACTGCTTATAGCCCATTGAGTTGCTCACGGTGGTCGTTAAACCTCCAACCAAAAAAAAAAAAAAAAAAAAAAAAAGAAAATCCGCCGCCCCGGTGGGGCAGTGGTCTGAGCGATGGCCTCTGATCATTCGCCCGAAAGGGGTCCGGGTTCGAATCCCGGTGAGGCATGGATGTTGTGCTTGTCTTACGGCAGTGGCTCTCTCCCTTCTCTGGAACCAGTGGCCCTAAATTAGGGACGGCCGACTGCTTATAGCCCATTGAGTTGCTCACGGTGGTCGTTAAACCTCCAACCAAAAAAAAAAAAAAAAATCCGCCGCCCCGGTAGCGCAGTGGTCTAAGCGATTGCCTCTGATCATTCGTCCGAAAGGGGTGCGGGTTGGAATCCCGTGAGGCATGGATGTTGTGTTTGTCTTAAGGCACTGGCTCCCTCCCTTCCCTGGAACCAGTGACCCTAAATTAGGGACGGCCGACTGCTTATAGCCCATTGAGTTGCTCACGGTGGTCGTTAAACCTCCAACAAAAAAAAAAAATCCGCCGCCCCGGTGGGGCAGTGGTCTAAGCGATGGCTTCTGATCATTCTTCTGAAAGAGGTCCGGGTTCAAATCTCGGTGAGGCATGGATGTTGTGTTTGTCTTGCAACACTGGCAACAACAACATGCAACTTGGGCTTCAGTCCCGCTTGAGTGATATCCATCACACGCCGTACACAATCTTCATACTCTAGTGTTCTCCCTAGAGCTTTTTTACTGGGCGGCCCACCCAGCTAATTTTCTCAGCCACCCAGTTAAATTTCTTTTAATGAATGTTTTACCAATGCACATAAGTTGATGAAAACTAGCTGAAACCTGTGTCAAATATGATTTATTAGTAAGTACTCATTTTTTTATAATTTATGTACAATTTTCTAATGTTGTTTATCATGTTGTGTTACATTAATACCTAACACACCGATGAAGATGTTTAATTAGTATAATACACAGTGCGTCAAAGAATTTTTAAGACTGGCGCTAGATTTCAGCCTACGGTGGCGCCACCAGTGTAATCGCAAATGCGTTATAAACCGTGACCATCTGCTTGCTTTCTGCCAAAAGTACTGCGCAGTTGTTAAAGTAACTCAAACGAAACGGCCGTTCATTAGAGAAGTCAAATTTTTTTCATGTTCAATTATTAAGATGGAACAAAGGGCTGTTATTAAATTTAACGCAAAACTTGGTAAAAGTGCCTCGGAAACGTACCAAACGATGAAACAAGTTTACGGTGAGTTTTGTTTAAGTAGATAAAATGTTTTTTTTTTTTTTTTTTTTGATTGGAGGTTTAACGACCACCGTGAGCAACTCAATGGGCTATAAGCAGTCGCCCGTCCCTAATTTAGGGTCACTGGTTCCAGGGAAGGGAGAGAGCCAGTGCCGTAAGACAAACACAACATCCATGCCTCATCGGGATTCGAACCCGGACCCCTTTCGGACGAATGATCAGAAGCCATCGCTTAGACCACTGCGCCACCGGGGCGGCGATCAAATGTTTTCCTGTGGCACAAACGTTTTTTGGACGCTAGAAGATGATAAGCATACCGGAAGACCAAGTTCATCTAGGACACCTGAGATTATTGAAAAAGTGCGTGATTTCGTGGCAAACAATCGATGTGCGTCACTAAGAATGATGGAAGAGTCTTTAAACATCAACAAAGAAACGATTCGAACCATCCTGCATGAAGATTTGGGCAAAACAAAAGTCTGTGCTAAATTTGTTCCACACACGTTAAACAATGAACAAAAATCAAGGAGAAGTGCACATTGCAGAGACATCATTTCAGCCGCTGAAAATGATCCAAACTTCTTAAAATCGATTGTTACTGGTGATGAAACATGGTGTTTTTAATATGATCCTAAAACAAAGCGACAAAGTGCGGAATGGAAGTCAAAAAACTCACCACAAGCCAAAAAAACAAGAAAAGTTCCATCGAAAATCAAAACAATGCTCACTACATTCTTCATTAGTAAGGGTATTATCCACAAAGAATTTGTTCCAAGTGGACGAACAATTACTGGTGAGTTTTATTTAAATGTTTTGAGGCGTTTGATGGGCAGAATTTGTCACATACGTCCAGAATATCGAGATGAAGACAGTTGGTGTTTGTAGCACGATAATGCACCCAGTCACACCTCACTTCTTGCTCGTAGATTTTTGGCGAAAAATAACGTCCGTGTGTTGAATCATCCACCGTATTTGCCTGATTTAGCACCCTGCGACTTTTCTTTGTTCCCCAAACTTAAAATGACGTTAAAAGGGTGTTATTTTCATGATATTTCGACCATACAAACAGCTTGGACGCGTGCTTTGGAGGCAATTCCGCAAAGTGAACTGGAACAGGCATTGGAATCATTATTAAATCGCTGTAACAAGTGTATTGAAGCCGGAGGGACTTATTTTGAATAACAAACCAAAACAAATTATAATTTCTTGTTTCTATTTCATTTTACAGACCCAGTCTTAAAAACTCTTTGACTCACTGTGTAATGCTAATCAAAACATCCTTTTTTTTTAAATTTATTTATTGGGGAAGGGGTAATTAAAAGTACCATCCAGCTAACATTTCTTACCTCCCAGCTGTAAAATAAAACCTAGGGAGAACACTATACTCATAATACTTCTTCTATACTTCATACTCATAATCTTCTTCTCATGCAGACACTCCTGAATCTCTTCGTCCCATGACTTCCTTTGCCTTCCTCTGCCTTTCCTTCCTGCCACTTGGGCTAAAACGATTTTCTTGGTAAGCATCTCATCACTCATTCTTTCAACATGGCCAAACCACCAAAGCTCCACCTTGCTAACAACATTTTGCTTTACAACTGCAACACATTTTCATTCCTAGCCGCCCCGGTGGCGCAGTGGTCTAAGCGATGGCCTCTGATCATTCGTCCGAACGGGGTCCAGGTTCGAATCCCGGTGAGGCATGGATGTTGTGTTTGTCTTACGGCACTGGCTCTCTCCCTTCCCTGGAACCAGTGACCCTAAATTAGGGACGGGCGACTGCTTATAGCCCATTGAGTTGCTCACGGTGGTCGTTAAACCTTCAAAAAAAAAAAATTTTTTTTCATTCCTCACACAGATATGTGTAAATCAATGAAAATAATTAAAAGTAAGGATGTTATAAGTATACATACGATTTGTGTGATGTTTTTCTGTTCAGCTTTGTAAGATTAATAGCATTAGCTGTAATTACTGCAACGGAATTTGAATATGCATTAGGGGTAGTGGCGTGCAGTGAAAGTTATGTGTAAATCAGGACCATAGCAACCTTTTCTTATCTGGGAGTGTAAGACTTAAACTTACGTCCCTTCGAGTTCAAAATTACGCCCCTTTCGAGCTCCACTCCAATAGTATGGGTTTTTACTTTCTCACTCACCACCGTTATAGGAAAGTACAGATTCATAAAGAAGTATACAGTTTCAACGCACTATAAAAGAAGAACAATGTAAAATACACTGCTGGACAATTGCTAAGGACGGATCATAAACGGCTATATAGCGCATAAAAAAGTAAGTGTGGTTGGATGCCAAGTGAAATAAAATAATGTCAGAATGCCAGGACATTACAAGAAAGACAATTTATTGTGCTCTGAAATCCAGAAGGCTTTGGAACGTGTTCAAGGGACAAACAGGCCATTTTGTGCAAGGGACAAACAGGCCATTTTGTGCAGAATACGTAAACGTGTTCCGGCGTAAGATGTCAATACGGGATATGGCCACCATGGAGGGCGATGCAAGATTCCACACGTCGTGTCCTGCTTTGCACAACATTATCAAGCAGCTGTTGGGGTAATTTATCCCATTCCTCTGTCAGTGCACGGATGAGGGTGTCCTTGTTTATTGGAGGGCATTGGCGACCAGCAAGACTCCTCCCCAAAGCATCCCACACATTTTCAATGGGATTCAGATCTGGAGGACGTGTTGGCCATACGAGGCTCTCAAGACACTCCTGGACAGCGACTGTTCGATGACATGTTGCGTTGTCGTCCATGAAAATGAATCTATCACCGACAGCACCACGGAACATGCGAACATGAGGTAGCAGAACATCATTTATGTATCGTTGGCCAGTCATAGTCCCAGTTGGAAGCACATAGAGGGACGTACAGCCATTGATCATGATGCCAGCCCATACCATGACACTACATGTCGGATATCCTGTATGTTTGCTGGACAATATGCAGTACCACTATCACGCCAGATCAGTTGTCGTCGACAATCAGACGATAGACTGCATCTACTCTCATCTGAGAAGAGGACAGCAGACCAGTCGTTATCAGTCCAATTGCGATGTTGATGACACCATTGCAAACGCGCGGTACGGTGACGTCTGGACAATGGGATGCACACAACAGGACGGCGGGCGTATAGTCCTCCTTCATGCAAACGTCTGGCGACAGTTTTTCGGGAGATCCGCTTGCCAGTAGCAGCCATAAACTGATTTGCTACCTCACTAGCAGTGCTGCGCCGGTGTCTTTTTGTTGATAGCACTATGTACCGATCTTCTGCAGGTGTCGTACTGCGAACACGACCTCCCCGTGACGTTTGCTACACTCTCCATTTGTTTGAAATGATTTCCAAAGCCTTGAAACAACACTGTGGCTGACGTCGAACTCCCTGGCAACATCTGTTATTTTTCGCCCTTCTTCAATCTTGCCAATAATACGGCCACGCGTAAAATCATCTAGGTGATGTCGGGAAGACATACTGAAAATTGCAAGTTCGTCAATTGATTATTTCCCTTTCAACTTTGCGTTTGAACAACAACGGTCAATACGCGTCAAATCCTTTATATCTTTTATCAGCGCTATGACGTCACGAACAAGTTCGGCAATCCAAAACAACACGTCTTACTGTATCCCGCACTTATGCTAATTTCCACATTTTCCTGCCTTCCATTTTATGGTTGCTATCGTTGTTATTGTCATCCGTCCTTAGCAATTGCCCGGCAGTGTATTACCAGGAACAATAAATGATTAAACATTGAGACTGATATGGGCAATATTTATTGAGCTACACGCTAATAAGTAGTGTCTATTAGTATGGCGTCGGGCCGCCATGTTTGCTCACACAGCATGTCTTTTTTTTTTTTTTTTTTTTTTTTGATTGGAGGTTTAACGACCACCGTGAGCAACTCAATGGGCTATAAGCAGTCGCCCGTCCCTAATTTAGGGTCACTGGTTCCAGGGAAGGGAGAGAGCCAGTGCCGTAAGACAAACACAACATCCATGCCTCACCGGGATTCGAACCCGGACCCCTTACGGACGAACAATCAGAGGTCAGCGCCTCAGACCACTGCGCCACCGGGGCGGCCAGCATGTCTTGGCATGGAGTTGTACAGATTCCTAATGGTGTCCTGAGATAATTCATCCCATGCAGCTTGAACCTTCTCACGCACTTCCTGCAGATTGTGTGGTAGGGGTGGAGTGTGGAAAAGCGCGTCCAATAGCATTCCACACATTTTCAATCGGCGATAGATCTGGCGATGCGGCTGACCACGACGGAGTGGCAGTGACTTGAAGACAAGCTCTCAAGACAGCAGCAGTATGCGGACTAGCATTGCCCTGTTGGAAAATCGCACCGGAGTGAGGGTTCTGAAAAGGTAGGGCCACTGGTTGCAGGATCTCATTAACGTTGGGCTGTCAAAGTGCCTTTAATGAAACACCAAAAGGTGATCTGGCATCGTTCGGAATTGCACCCCACGCCAGGCCTTCTGGACGTGTGACGCTCGACAACAAACCATTCATCTGGACGCTGCGCACGGTGCCTCCACACACACACTCGATGGTCGTCTCCAAGACAAAAGAGGGACTCGTCACTAAAGATCACCCGCTGCCATTGTGATTGGCTTCATGACAGTCTGGCACGACACCACTGCAGTCTTTGGCGACGATGCAATGGTGTTAAGGGCATGCGTGCGTGTAGTCCTACGTTATGCAGCCGTCTGCCAATGGTGCTGGCACCTATCGGACGATGCACGGAGGGCACCACTGCTCGCTAAATATTGGCAATCGTGGCTGTTAGGTCACTCTGCGCACGTGCGTCCTCTCTGTCCGTGGTTCGTCTAGGTCTCCCAGATCCTTCCTGTCGCTGCGGCATGCCTTATTCTATCCACTGCCGCAAGCAGCGTGTTTTGGTGATATCCGCACGACCGGTATGGCGCGCAATACGGCGATAAGACCATCCCGCTTCCCGGAACCCAACGACGCGGGTCCCCATCGAACCCGCCAACTGCTCGAATTGTTTCCCAACTTTTCTCCGAGGCATACTTCACTTGCAAAGGATGCAACCAACACGAGTCAAAATAACAAGCGCGCACAACGGGGGTCATCTAGCCATTCAGACACAGCTCTACGTCCACGATTAAGAGACTCGGGGGGGGGGGGATCTCCAGAAGTACCCTATCTACCAACAAGTAATTGGACACCTGCGATAGCAAAGGAAAACAAAGTTTATTCACCTTGAATAGTTGGTGGAGCCTCCACGAGCGACGATTACAGCTGCGCATACTCTCAACCAGGCGTTGTACGACGGCTAGCGGTATTTTCTTCCACTCGGCTTGGAGAAGACAGCTCAGTTCCTTCACCGATTTCGGAAGGTGGGGGCACCCCTTAAGTCGACGCTCCAACTCGTCCCAGAGGTGCTCGATAGGGTTAAGGTCCGGGGCCAGTCCATTCGATTAACCCCACTGTCACCATACCAAGCCATGGTGGAACTCGCAACATGACAGGTGGCATTGTCATCCTGAAAGTAACATGGGTCAACCCCGTAGAACTGCCACAACGTAGGAAGCGCATGGTCATCCAAAATGGTGCAGTAGGTCTCGGCGTTGAGTCTACCAGGAATTGCGACCAAGGGTCCCATGCCATAGCAGGAGAAACACCCCCATAGCATAATTCCACCGCCGCCGAACTTCACAGTTGGCACAATACATTCCGACAGGAGGCGTTCTCCAGGCAGACGCCAAACCCAGACCCTGCCATCCGAACGGTAGAGGGTGAACCTTGATTCGTCGCTCCAGAGAACCTGTTTCCACTGTTCAAAGGTCCACTGTCGCGACGTTTTTTGCACCACGTTAGCCGAGCAGCGGTATTGGACTTGGTTATCAAAGGCTTGTGGGCGGCAGCACGTCCATACCGAGCAGATGGGCTTCCTTACGGATGGTATTCATCGAAAGAACACTCCCGGATGCCTGTTGAAACTAATCGCGGATGTGGCCCATCGATTTGGTGCGGTTCTTCCGAATTTCTCCGGCCAGCACCCGTCGGTCTCTAACTCCCAGTTTTGTGGGTCTGCCGGGTTGTGGCACATTCGTTGGTATCAGACGTCTCCTTCTTAGTGTTCTTTTTTCACTTTCCGCCAGTGTATTTTTTATGATTAGTGTAACTGCGTAGCTGTTGGGAAAAACACTTACACAAAAATAGGAAAATTCACAGCCTTGAAATAGCGTAGTGTAACTGAGACTAATTATTGGGAACATTACATTTAACAAAGCTGCTTTCTTTATTTAGTAGTTATAGTTATATTTATAGAACAACATACACCTCATTATCATGGACACACAACCGCGCACAAGCATTACCAAAAGCACACAGAGCTTTCTCCACGCTCAAGACAGAGAGAGAGACCCGGATGTGTGGTTCCAAGGTACACGTAGTTCCTTTTGATTGGGTGAATAACAGCTGCGCCTGGCACACAGCGATATCGCAATCCATTAGGAGCGGCCGCAAATCTTATCTGACGATCTGCGGTTTTTTCTTTTCTTAGCTTTAAGATGCTATTAAGTGTGCAACTTAATTCCCGGCCCCTAAGCGCAAGCGATCATAAAACGTCGGAAAATGCAAATAGCTGTGCGCGATAATCGCTGATTGCAGCGCCATGCAACAGCTTTCCAGGCAACCGTAACCGCTCACAGCGTGATGACAGAAGGGACGAAATTTGACAATGAAAGCAATGCCGTTCGAGATGCACCATTTAAGGTACTGCCTCCTGTTCGCGTTTCAGCTGAAAAAAAGTGTCCAGCAAATGATCTGTGCTGCTATGGGTGAGGCTGCTGTGTCGCACAGTACGTGTAAGAACTGGTTTCCGCGGTTTAAGCAGGGAAAGTTCGATCTCCGTGATGCAGAACGTCCGGGATAGTCACAGAAACTTGACGATGAGGAACTGGAACAACTGTTGGAAGCGGATCCTTGTCGCACACAGTCAGAGCTCGCCCAGGAACTCGGCAAGCCATTGCAAAGCGCCTGCACAAGCTTGGACGGATTCACAAGGAGGGCCGTTGGGCGCCCCACCAACTCACAGCTGCGAACACGTCGAGGCGCTACGATGTTGCTATGTCCTTGCTCTCCAGATTCAAGAAGAAGGATTTCCTCCCCAAGATTTTGACCTGTGATGAGAAGTGGATACTCTACGATAATCCTAAGCGGCGCAAATCGTGGGCTTATCCAGGTCAGCCTACCACCAAACCGAATATCCATGCCATGAAGTTGTTGCTGTGCATATGGTGGGATCAGCGCGGTGTCGTATACTATGAGTTGCTCAAACCTGGTGAAACGGTCAATGGTGAGCGTTATTGTCAGAAGCTCATTCGTGTGAGTGACGCAATGGAGGCGAAAAGGCCATACACCGGCAAGGGCAGAAGGTCGGTCCTGTTGCTTCAGGATAACGCGCGTCCTCACACCGCGAAAACGACTTTAAACACGATCACCGACCTGGGATGGGAGATTTTGTCCCCACCGGCGTATTCTCCAGATTTCGCCTCGTCGGATTATCACCTCTTTCGCTCCCTGCAACATCACCCGAGTGATACGCACTTCACTTCTGTCGAGGAGGTTCACACAAGTATTGATGACTTCATCAACTCGAAACAGACCTCTTTTTTCCGCAGTGGCATTCGGCAGCTCCCTGACCGATGGCTCAAATGTATCAAACACGACGGGAATTATTTCCTTTATTAGGTACGTATTTGATTTACCATCAACGTGTTGTGTCTGCGGCCGAGAATTAAGTTGCACATCTAATATACACACTCGGTGTCTTAAAAATCCTCGCACCAAGAAAAAACCGTGCGATTAACGCGAAACTCGGCGAATAGCCACTGGGAGGACAGACATGCAAATGATTAAAGTTTCATGCGATTCCGCATACCCGCGCGTCCAAGGCCGGCGCTGCAATCGTAATCCTTGGAGCTTATAAGGCGCCGCTCAAGGGACCCCACATTAGTGCCGAAGTGCACGGTAAGAGTAAGGTGAGATCCAGAGCAATAGACGTGCCGAGGAGCCACAGTAGATCCTTAGGGCTAATAAGGCGCCGCTCAGGGGTCCCCACATTGGTGCCAACGTGCACGGTAAGAGTAAGGTGAGATCCTTGAGCGATAGAAATGCCGAGGAGCCACAGTAGATCCTTGGGGCTTATAAGGCGCTGCTCAGGGGACCCCACATTGGTGCCGAAGTGCACGATAAGAGTAAGGTGAGATACCTGCTGAGCGATAGACATGTCGAGGAGCCACGGTAGATCATTGAGACTTATAAGGAGCCGCTCAGGGGACACCACATTGGTGTCGAAGTGCAGGGTAAGAGTAAGGTAAGATCCCTCAGCTCTAGCAATGCCGAGGAGCCACAGTGGATCCTTGGGGCTTATAAGGCGCCGCTCAGGGAACCCCACATTGGTGCATAAGTGCACGGTAAGAGTCAGGTGATATCGCTGAGCGATAGACATGCCTAGGAGTCACAGTAGATCCTTGGGGCTCATAAGGCGCCGCTCAGGGGACCCCACATTGGTGAATAAGTGCACGGTAAGAGTCAGGTGAGATCGCTGAGCGATAGACATGCCTAGGAGTCACAGTAGATCCTTGAGGCTTATAAGGCGCCTCTCAGGGGACCCCACATTGGTGCATAAGTGCACGGTAAGAGTCAGGTGATATCGCTGAGCGATAGACATGCCTAGGAGTCACAGTAGATCCTTGAGGCTTATAAGGCGCCTCTCAGGGGACCCCACATTGGTGCATAAGTGCACGGTAAGAGTCAGGTGAGATCGCAGAGCGATTGACATGCCTAGGAGCCACAGTAGATCCTTGGGGCTTATAAGGCGCCACTCAGGGAACCCCACATTGGTGCATAAGTGCACGGTAAGAGTCAGGTGAGATCGCTGAGCGATAGACATGCCTAGGAGCCAGAGTAGATCCTTGGGGCTTATAAGGCGCCGCTCAGGGAACCCCACATTGGTGCATAAGTGCACGGTAAGAGTCAGGTGAGATCCCTGAGCGATAGACATGCCTAGGAGCCACAGTAGATCCTTGGGGCTTATAAGGCGCCGCTCAGGGAAACCCACATTGGTGCACAAGTGCACGGTAAGAGTCAGGTGAGATCCCTGAGCGATAGACATGCCTAGGAGCCACAGTAGATCCTCGGGGCTTATAAGGCGCCGCTCAACCCCACATTGGTGCATAAGTGCACGGTAAGAGTCAGGTGAGATCCCTGAGCGATAGACATGCCTAGGAGCCACAGTAGATCCTTGGGACTTATAAGGCGCCTCTCAGGGGACCCCACATTGGTGCATAAGTGCACGGTAAGAGTCAGGTGAGATCGCTGAGCGATAGACATGCCTAGGAGTCACAGTAGATCCTTGGGGATTATAAGGCGCCTCTCAGGGGACCCCACATTGGTGCATAAGTGCACGGTAAGAGTCAGGTGATATCGCTGAGCGATAGACATGCCTAGGAGTCACAGTAGATCCTTGGGGCTTATAAGGCGCCTCTCAGGGGACCCCACATTGGTGCATAAGTGCACGGTAAGAGTCAGGTGAGATCGCTGAGCGATAGACATGCCTAGGAGCCACAGTAGATCCTTGGGGCTTATAAGGCGCCTCTCAGGGGACCCCACATTGGTGCATAAGTGCACGGTAAGAGTCAGGTGAGATCCCTGAGCGATAGACATGCCTAGGAGCCACAGTAGATCCTTGGGGTTTATAAGGCGCCGCTCAGGGAACCCCACATTGGTGCATAAGTGCACGGTAAGAGACAGGTGATATCGCTGAGCGATAGACATGCCTAGGAGTCACAGTAGATCCTTCGGGCTTATAAGGCGCCTCTCAGAGGACCCCACATTGGTGCATAAGTGCACGGTAAGAGTCAGGTGAGATCGCTGAGCGATAGACATGCCTAGGAGCCACAGTAGATCCTTGGGGCTTATAAAGCGCCTTTCAGGGGACCCCACATTGGTGCATAAGTGCACGGTAAGAGTCAGGTGAGATCCCTGAGCGATAGACATGCCTAGGAGCCACAGTAGATCCTTGGGGCTTATAAGGCGCCGCTCAGGGAAACCCACATTGGTGCACAAGTGCACGGTAAGAGTCAGGTGAGATCCCTGAGCGATAGACATGCCTAGGAGCCACAGTAGATCCTTGGGGCTTATAAGGCGCCGCTCAGGGAAACCCACATTGGTGCACAAGTGCACGGTAAGAGTCAGGTGAGATCCCTGAGCGATAGACATGCCTAGGAGCCACAGTAGATCCTTGGGGCTTATAAGGCGCCGCTCAGGGAACCCCACATTGGGGCATAAGTACACGGTAAGAGTCAGGTGAGATCGCTGAGGGATAGACATGCCTAGGAGCCGCAGTAGATCCATGTGGCTTATAAGGCGCCGCTCAGGGGACCCCACATTGGTGACGAAGTGCACGGTAAGAGTCAGGTGAGATCCCTGAGCGATAGACATGCCTAGGAGCCACAGTAGATCTTTGGGGCTTATAAGGCGCCGCTCAGGGAACCCCACATTGGTGCATAAGTGCACGGTAAGAGTCAGGTGATATCGCTGAGCGATAGACATGCCTAGGAGCCGCAGTAGATCCATGGGGCTTATAAGGCGCCGCTCAGGGGACCCCACATTGGTAACGAGGTGCATGGTAAGAGTCAGGTGAGATCCATGAGCGATAGACATGCCTAGGAGCAACAGTAGGTCCTTGGGGCTTATAAGGCGCTGCTCAGGGGACCCCACATTGATGCCGAAGTGCACGGTAAGAGTCAGGTGAGATCCCTGAGCGCTAGACCTGCCGACGAGCCACAGTAGATCCTTGGGGCTTTTAAGGTGCTGCTCAGAGGACCTTACATTGGTGCCGAAGTGCACGGTAAGTGTCAGGTGAGATCCCTGAGTAATAGAGATGCCGAGGAGCCACAGTAGATCCTTAGGGCTTATAAGGCGCCGCTCAGGGGACCTTACATTGGGGCCGAAGTGCACGGTAAGAACAAGGTGAGATCCCTGAGCGATAGACATGCCTAGGAGCCACAGTAGATCCTTGGAGCTTTTAAGGCGCTGCTCAGCGGACCCCACATTGGTGCCGAACTGCACGGTAAGTGTCAGGTGAGATCCCTGAGTAATAGAGATGCCGAGGAGCCACAGTAGATCCTTAGGGCTGATAAGGCGCCGTTCAGGGGACCTTACATTGGGGCCGAAGTGCACGGTAAGTGTCAGGTGAGATCCCTGAGTAATAGAGATTCCGAGGAGCCACAGAGGATCCTTAGGGCTGATAAGGCGCCGTTCAGGGGACCTTACATTGGTGCCGAAGTGCACGGTAAGTGTCAGGTGAGATCCCTGAGTAATAGAGATTCCGAGGAGCCACAGAGGATCCTTAGGGCTGATAAGGCGCCGTTCAGGGGACCTTACATTGGGGCCGAAGGACACGGTAAGAAAAAGGTGAGATCCCTGAACGATAGACATGCCTAGGAGCTACAGTAGATCCTTGGAGCTTTTAAGGCTCCGCTCAGGGGACCTTACATTGGGGCCGAAGTGCACGGTAAGAGCAAGGTGAGATCCCTGAGCGATAGACATGCCTAGGAGCCACAGTAGATCCTTGGAGCTTTTAAGGCGCTGCTCAGCGGACCCCACATTGGTGCCGAACTGCACGGTAAGTGTCAGGTGAGATCCCTGAGTAATAGAGATGCCGAGGAGCCACAGTAGATCCTTAGGGCTTATAAGGCGCCGTTCAGGGGACCTTACATTGGGGCCGAAGTGCACGGTAAGTGTCAGGTGAGATCCCTGAGTAATAGAGATTCCGAGGAGCCACAGAGGATCCTTAGGGCTGATAAGGCGCCGTTCAGGGGACCTTACATTGGTGCCGAAGTGCACGGTAAGTGTCAGGTGAGATCCCTGAGTAATAGAGATTCCGAGGAGCCACAGAGGATCCTTAGGGCTGATAAGGCGCCGTTCAGGGGACCTTACATTGGGGCCGAAGGGCACGGTAAGAAAAAGGTGAGATCCCTGAACGATAGACATGCCTAGGAGCTACAGTAGATCCTTGGAGCTTTTAAGGCTCCGCTCAGGGGACCTTACATTGGGGCCGAAGTGCACGGTAAGAGCAAGGTGAGATCCCTGAGCGATAGACATGCCTAGGAGCCACAGTAGATCCTTGGAGCTTTTAAGGCGCTGCTCAGAGGACCCCACATTGGTGCCGAACTGCACGGTAAGTGTCAGGTGAGATCCCTGAGTAATAGAGATGCCGAGGAGCCACAGTAGATCCTTAGGGCTTATAAGGCGCCGTTCAGGGGACCTTACATTGGGGCCGAAGTGCACGGTAAGAACAAGGTGAGATCCCTGAGCGATAGACATGCCTAGGAGCCACAGTAGATCCTTGGAGCTTTTAAGGCGCTGCTCAGCGGACCCCACATTGGTGCCGAACTGCACGGTAAGTGTCAGGTGAGATCCCTGAGTAATAGAGTTGCCGAGGAGCCACAGTAGATCCTTAGGGCTTATAAGGCGCCGTTCAGGGGACCTTACATTGGGGCCGAAGTGCACGGTAAGAGCAAGGTGAGATCCCTGAGCGATGGACATGCCGAGGAGCCGCCGTTGGAAAGAGACCGTTTCGTCGGGATGTGTGAGGCAGGGTAGCAGGCGCACCGAATCGGAGGCTATTTGGGCCGGTCGAACGGTACGGGGCGATTGTGTTGGGAGCTATGGACATGGAAAGGCACCGAAACACAGAGGACTGACTCTGGACGATCCAGACACACCACCAGCAGAGAGAACCGTGTAAACATGGGAGCGGCACGCACGGATGGAGACATGTGGCGGATGTACAAGGGGCTCTCGTATCCGCCAGTACCATTTCCAGACACCTGGCAGAGGCGAATCTGCACTCTAGACGGCACTTTCGTTTTGTTCCATTAACACCTGATCATTGTCGGCGTTCAAGGAGGTTATATTACTGGAGACACCACTCCTATCCACGCAGCATTGGCCGCCATAAGTCACCGTCCGTGCTGCAAATGACGTCATGAGCAGGCACGACGCAGCCGCAGAAGAGAAGCTGCTTGGAAACCAATGGAACAAAAGCTTCTAAGCGTATAAACAGATAAAATGAGTAATTCAATAATCTTTATCAATGATGCACAGGCTTACTGTTTAATCAAAGGCATAATTTAGTTCATTTTTGCCTCCTTGTGACGTCACACCACAGATTAGCTGTGACTTCCTCGCAGTGATCAGAGGAACGTTGCCATCCCAGCGCTAGGTGCAGGAGATCCTGGAGCCCCATGTATCTTAGCCATTTTCCAACAAGATGACGCCCGTCCACACACGGCCCGGGTTTCCCCAGGACTGTCCACGTCATGCTTGGACGCTTCCGTGGCCTGCCAGATCGCCTGATCTCTCGCCCATCTTGCACGCATGGGACTAGATGGGACGCCAGCTAACTCCATGTCCCCGTGTTCGTGATTTAGAGTGTCAGTTGAAAAAAGTGTGGGTCAATCTCACCCAGGATAACATAGAGCGTCACTTTTACTCCATGCCGGACCATATCACCGCATGTGTCCGAGCACGAGGAGGTCCGACAAGGTACTAACACTGACAGGAATGTGTACCGTTTGACCGCGGGAAATCGTCCTGCTGCCTTCCAATTACACTGGCGGAAAGTGAAAAAAGAACACCAAGAAGGAGACGTCTGATACCAACGAAATTTATACAGCATAATAACGAAATACAGAGGATAACGTGATCAAAACATTATGGCAAAATACAGCTGTATTTGCTGGTAAACTGAAAAATAACATTTCCATGTAACATGGTTAGTACGAGGTTGAACCGCCATGAACTGCGTCACACTGTGCAATTCTGGCATGGAGTCTGTCGTACAGATGTTGGATGTAAGTTTGGGGTATTGAGTTCCAAGCATCCTCAACCTGGACGCCTCAATCGGGGATGGTCGTGGCTGGAAAGTGAAAAAAGAACACCAAGAAGGAGACGTCTGATACCAACGAAATTTATACAGCAAAATAACGGAATACAGAGGATAACGTGATCAAAACATTATGGCAAAATACAGCTGTATTTGCTGGTAAACTGAAAAATAACATTTCCATGTAACATGGTTAGTACGAGGTTGAACCGCCATGAACTGCGTCACACTGTGCAATTCTGGCATGGAGTCTGTCGTACAGATGTTGGATGTAAGTTTGGGGTATTGAGTTCCAAGCATCCTCAACCTGGACGCCTCAATCGGGGATGGTCGTGGCTGGAAAGTGAAAAAAGAACACCAAGAAGGAGACGTCTGATACCAACGAAATTTATACAGCATAATAACGGAATACAGAGGATAACGTGATCAAAACATTATGGCAAAATACAGCTGTATTTGCTGGTAAACTGAAAAATAACATTTCCATGTAACATGGTTAGTACGAGGTTCAACCGCCATGAACTGCGTCACACTGTGCAATTCTGGCATGGAGTCTGTCGTACAGATGTTGGATGTAAGTTTGGGGTATTGAGTTCCAAGCATCCTCAACCTGGACGCCTCAATCGGGGATGGTCGTGGCTGGAAAGTGAAAAAAGAACACCAAGAAGGAGACGTCTGATACCAACGAAATTTATACAGCATAATAACGGAATACAGAGGATAACGTGATCAAAACATTATGGCAAAATACAGCTGTATTTGCTGGTAAACTGAAAAATAACATTTCCATGTAACATGGTTAGTACGAGGTTCAACCGCCATGAACTGCGTCACACTGTGCAATTCTGGCATGGAGTCTGTCGTACAGATGTCGGATGTAAGTTTGGGGTATTGAGTTCCAAGCATCCTCAACCTGGACGCCTCAATCGGGGATGGTCGTGGCTGGAAAGTGAAAAAAGAACACCAAGAAGGAGACGTCTGATACCAACGAAATTTATACAGCATAATAACGGAATACAGAGGATAACGTGATCAAAACATTATGGCAAAATACAGCTGTATTTGCTGGTAAACTGAAAAATAACATTTCCATGTAACATGGTTAGTACGAGGTTCAACCGCCATGAACTGCGTCACACTGTGCAATTCTGGCATGGAGTCTGTCGTACAGATGTTGGATGTAAGTTTGGGGTATTGAGTTCCAAGCATCCTCAACCTGGACGCCTCAATCGGGGATGGTCGTGGCTGGAAAGTGAAAAAAGAACACCAAGAAGGAGACGTCTGATACCAACGAAATTTATACAGCATAATAACGGAATACAGAGGATAACGTGATCAAAACATTATGGCAAAATACAGCTGTATTTGCTGGTAAACTGAAAAATAACATTTCCATGTAACATGGTTAGTACGAGGTTCAACCGCCATGAACTGCGTCACACTGTGCAATTCTGGCATGGAGTCTGTCGTACAGATGTTGGATGTAAGTTTGGGGTATTGAGTTCCAAGCATCCTCAACCTGGACGCCTCAATCGGGGATGGTCGTGGCTGGCCGTGGAGACCGGATAAGTCGTTGTCCCATAAAATCCCACGCGTGCTCAATGTTGGACAAATCCAGTTGTCTCACACCCTAAAGTGCATGTTGCGTTGCACGCGCCGTGTGTGGGCGTGCGTTATCTTGCTGGAAAACACCAGTATGGACCGACCTTACAAATGGCTGAATGATGTTGTTGATGTAAAATGTGCTCTTTAACGTACCCCGTACAAACACTAGTTGTGTACGGGAGCGATAGCTGATCGCTCCCCACACCAGGAGACCAGGTGTAGACCCTGTGTGTCGCTGGCGGATGCAAGAAGGGTGGAGACTCTCCCCTGTGCGTCTGCGAACACGCATACGGCCATCGGAGGCTCCCAAGCAGAATCTGCTTTCCTCGTTGAACACGACAGATCGCATTTGCAGACGACAGATCGCATTTGCAGACGTTGGCGACATCACTGCAGCCGTTCCTGACGGTGGGCTGGAGTCAGAGGTACACATGCCAGAGGCACACGTGCACGTAGTCCTGCATCCAGTAGACGGTTGCGGATTGTTTGCACAGTCACCTCAGATGCAACGGCAGCTCGGATTTGCGTCGCAGTGGATGTTCTGCTTGACAACGCCGCTCTTCTTATGAGTCGATCGGTCCGCTCATCAGTCCGTCTGTGACTCCCGGTTCCACGTCTTCTCGTGTGGGAATGTTCCTCGGAACATCTACGCCACCATCGTACTACCACCGATACTTCCCGTCCAATTCGCTCCGCAATACGACGATACGACCACCCGGTCTCGCGGAGTCCGACTAGACGACCTCCCTCAAAGTCCGATAACTGCTGAAATCGTACACGTCTTCCATGTCCAGGCATTGCAGCTTCTTCAGGGTCTTCGCACGTGTCCGTACGCCGACGACTGATTACATTCACTTCGCCGTACTCCTTAAATACCACCGACGATAATTTGCATATTATGCCGTGCTGTGGCGTAAGCGCTCACCGGTTGGTCCCGAAATTAACATCACACCTACGTAAACTCGACCCCATTAACATATGTAAATTTCATGATCGTCCGCCAATTTCTTCTTGGTGTTCTTTTTCCCTTTTCGCGAGTGTAAAATTACTTTTGTCCTTGTTATGTACCATCTCACTACTAAAATCTCATTTGAAATCGACGCCTTCTTGGTGCTCGGATTTTTATGACAGTGAGTGTATAATTCCAATAACGTGCTCATCAACTTTGAGAATACCATGCGATAGAAGTAAAAAAATACCAGAAACAATGATAAAAACAATTTTAATTTGCATTTCTTTCTACGTACAACAGATTTTACAGCGGATAGCACAATAATATTTATTTACATACAAACATTTAACTGATAATTCAATGAACAAATAAACATAGCTAAGACGTATAAAATCCCATGATGCAACACAGATGAAACTTAACAGTCACATTAAAACTTTCACAGCTGCCCTTCATTACTTACTTTCACCCCGCCTGTATTATGTTGCTTTGGTGCCCTCGTTAAATAACTTGCACAATTGTGCACGCTGTGTTTTTATCTCATGTATGTAATGTTTTACCTTCACGGCGGTGTTTGTGCTGTTCTTTTTCTAATTGTGTACTATTGTTTCGCCTGTGTTATCCTGTAAATCATGCCCAGCCAATGTCATGTGACACGATGTGTTTCTCTTTGTCACTTCTGCAATTTTTTATTCAATAAGCTTTGCTTGCAGCATTTGTTATTCATCCCCATTGTCATTGCAGTGTATATACCATCATGTTTTTAACAGTTTTGTATTATTTCCCAGTGAGATGCCCAATACTGTACGTCTCCCTCTTATGTTTTCTTATGATAAATTAGAATAAAGCGATTTTGAAACCTTCATCTTTGGTACCCGTTGACAGCGAGCGTTTGGCTCGAACATTTGGTTTAAGAATTATATTCTGGTTTTATAGGACCTTTAAGAAAGTTGTGCAAATGAAATTCACGTGACACTATTATAGCTCAGGACAGTTGTTAATCAACCGCTTCTGCTTGGAGATCTGCATAAGTTCAGGTAATTTTTTTGAAGTGTCCACGGAAAAATGGTGTGCGTTTGAATGCTTAAAAACGCAAGACGAAAGAGAGAGAGAGAGAGAGAGAGAGAGAGAGAGAGAGAGAGAGAGAAAGAGAAAAGGGAGAATTACGGCTTCACTAAAAAATTGTATGACCAGGCCTAGAAATTCTGCCGCCCCCATGACATGGGAGGTATTGTCGCTCCTAGCGTATAAGTAAGTACACTATCTACCAACAAGTAATTGGACACCCCTGCAATCGACGATATCTGCGGTCCTGATACACGTCACGGCCGCCGCCGTTAAATATCGTGTAGGAAACAACAACGCAACCAGTCGCATGCAAGATGCCACGCAGTTCGGAGCTCTCTGATTATCGAGAAAGGTGTAATCGTCGGGTATCACAGAAATGGCCGATGACATATCCAGGGAGTTGAAGTACCCAAAATCGACAGTGGCCTACGTGATTGGCAAGTGGAAGATGAGAGGTGACTGTCGGAATGTGCCCCGACCCGGCAGACCCACAAAACTGGGAGTTAGAGACCGACGGGTGCTGGCCAGAGAAATTCGGAAGAACCGCACCAAATCGATGGGCCACATCCGCGAGGAGTTTCAACAGGCATCCGGGAGTGTTCTTTCGATGAATACCATCCGTAAGGAAGCCCATCTGCTCGGTTATCATGGACCCACAAGCCTTTGATCACCAAGTCCAATAGCGCTGCTCGGCTAACGTGGTGCAAAGAACGTCGACAGTGGACCTTTGAACAGTGGAAACAGGTTCTCTGGAGCGACGAATCAAGGTTCACCCTCTACCGTTCGGATGGCAGGGTCTGGGTTTGGCGTCTGCCTGGAGAACGCCTCCTGCCGGAATGTATTGTGCCAACTGTGAAGTTCGGCGGCGGTTGAATTATGCTATGGGGGTGTTTCTCCTGGTATGGCACGGGACCCTTGGTCGCAATTCCTGGTAGACTCAACGCCGAGACCTACTGCACTATTTTGGATGACCATGCGCTTCCTACGTTGTGGCAGTTTTACGGGGTGGACCCATTTTACTTTTTGGATGACAATGCCATCTGTCATGTTTCGAGGTCCACCTTGGCGTTCGAGAAGCAACATTTGAGGCACTGCTTACTTTTCGCGTTTCAGCTGAAAAAAAGTGCCCAGAAAATGATCTCTGCTGCTTTGGGTGAGACTACTGTGTCCTACAGTACGTGTAAGAAGTGATTCCAGCAGTTTAAACAGGAAAATATCGATCTCCGTGATTCCGAACGTCCGCGATAGCGACAGAAAGTTGACGATGGGGAACTGGAAGAACTGTTGGACGCGGATCCCTGTCGCACACAGTCAGAGCTCGCCCAGGAACTCGGAAAGCCATTGCAAAGCGCCTGCACAAGCTTGGACGGATTCAAAGGAGGGCCGTTGGGTGCCCCACCAACTCACACCTGCGAACAAGTCTAGGTGCTACGATATTGGTGTGTCCTTGCCCTCCTGATTCAAGATGAAGGATTTCCTCTATAAGATTTTGACCTGTGATGAGAAATGGATCCTCTGCGATAATCCTAAGCTGCGCAAATCGTGGGTTTATCCAGGTCAGCCTACCACCAGTACTGCCAAACCGAATATCCATACCAGAAAGTTGTTGATGTGCATATGGTGGGATCAGCGCGGTGTCGTACACTGTGAGTTACTCAAATCTAGTGAAACGGTCAATGCTAAGCGTTATTGTCAGCAGCTCATTCGTGTGAGTGACGCAATGGAGGCGAATGGGCAGAAGGTCGATCCTGTTGCTTCAAGACAACGCGCGTCCTCACACCGCGGAAACGACTTTAAACACGATCACCGACCTGGGATGGGAGATTTGTCCCACCGGTCGTATTCTACAGACTTGGGATTATCACCTCTTTCGCTCCCTGCAACATCCCCTGAGTGATACGCACTTCACCTCTGTCGAGGAGGTCCACACAAGTATTGAAGACTTTATCAAATCGAAACAGCCCTCTTTTTTCCTCAGTGACATCCTGACCGATGGCTCAAATGCATCCAACACGACGGGGATTATTTCCCTGATTAGGTACGTATTCGATTTGCTATAATTTGCTGTCACCGTGTCGTGCCTGTGCCCGAGAATTAAGTTTCACGCCAGTGAAAATCCCAACGCGATACATGAAGAACCCCCTTCATTCACAGAAAATTGGTGTGTGGTGTGGGATAACATGGCTCCGCGTAATTGGTCCCATCTTCTTCGATACAACCATCACAAAAGCTGCACATATGGAAATATTCAATACCTTTGTAAATCATTTGGACGACGAAGAACTCTCCATTGGATATTACTAGCATAATGGAGCGACATCACACTCCAGTATGGCCGAAATTCGGTCCTCTTTCGGCTACCGCGTCATTTCGAAGGGTTCATGGCCACCGCGCTCGCCCGATCTGACGCCTCCTGATTACTTTTTATGAGGATATCTAAAATGGAAATTTTACCAAAAGAAACTGCGAAAGCAAGCATCACCGAAGAAATTCAGGCAGTGATGGTGGACGTACGGGCAAGGAGTTTCTACAATATGGTGCGCCGGGTTCAATGTTGTCTGGACGCAAATGGCTGCCACTTCCATCACATATTGTGACGTCATCACATGATAATGTGACGTCATCGCATGGGCGCACTTGGACTTCCTTTCTAGCTGACACTGGTGGTACGATATTTAATAATAGATGAATGATAATGTGACGTCATCACATGCAAATGGCGGCCACTTCCATCACATATTGTGACGTCATCACATGATAATGTGACGTCATCGCATGGGCGCACTTGGACTCCCTTTCTAGCTGACACTGGTGGTACGATATTTAATAATAGATTAATGATAATGTGACGTCATCATGTGACGTCATCACATGCAAATGGTGGCCACTTTCACTGATGTTAATAGTATAAAAGAGTGGGATAGCCTGTATATTGACACAGTTGAAGAGAATCCATAAAATGTACACTTTGCACTGTAAGCATGGACAGGGATTAGCAGATTCCCTATATGTGTAAATGACTTCTTGCAAAGGTCATATTGATGAGGTTTCTCACCAGCGTGAATCCAAAGATGAGCAGATAAAGTGCGTCGCATAAATATAGAGACAGTCTATTTGCGTCGTGAATGCAATGCGAATATACACAGTGCGTCAAAGAATTTTTAAAACTGGCGCTAGATTTCAGCCTACGGTGGCGCCACCAGTGTAATCGCGAATGCGTTATAAACCGTGACCATCTGCTTGCTTTCTGCCAAAAGTACTGCGCAGTTGTTAAAGTAACTCAAACGAAACGGCCGTTCATTAGAGAAGTCAAATTTTTTTCATGTTGAATTATTAAGATGGAACAAAGGGCTGTTATTAAATTTAACGCAAAACTTGGTAAAAGTGCCTCGGAAACGTACCAAATGATGAAACAAGTTTACGGTGAGTTTTGTTTCAGTAGATCAAATGTTTTCCTGTGGCACAAACGTTTTTGGACGCTAGAAGATGATAAGCATACCGGAAGACCAAGTTCATCTGGAACACCTGAGATTATTGAAAAAGTGCGTGATTTCGTGGCAAACAATCGATGTGCGTCACTAAGAATGATGGAACAGTCTTTAAACATCAACAAAGAAACGATTCGAACCATCCTGCATGAAGATTTATGCAAAACAAAAGTCTGTGCTCAATTTGTTCCACACACGTTAACCAATGAACAAAAATCAAGGAGAAGTGCACATTGCAGAGATATCATTTCAGCCGCTGAAAATGATCCAAACTTCTTAAAATCGATTGTTACTGGTGATGAAACATGGTGATTTCAATATGATCCTAAAACAAAGCGACAAAGTGCGGAATGGAAGTCAAAAAACACACCACAAGCCAAAAAAGAAAACAAGAAAAGTTCCATCGAAAATCAAAACAATGCTCATTACATTCTTCGATAGTAAGGGTATTATCCACAAAGAATTTGTTCCAAGTGGACAAACAATTACTGGTGAGTTTTATTTAAATGTTTTGAGGCGTTTGATGGGCAGAATTCCTGGCATTCGTCCAGAATATCGGGATGAAAACAGTTGGTTTTTGTTGCACGATAATGCACCCAGTCACACCTCACTTCTTGTTCGTAGATTTTCGGCGAAAAATAACGTCTGTGTGTTGAATCATCCAACGTATTCGCCTGATTTAGCACCCTGCGACTTTTCTTTGTTCCCCAAACTTAAAATGACGTTAAAAAGGGTGTTATTTTGATGATATTTCGACCATAGAAACAGCTTCGACGCGTGCTTTGGAGGCAATTCCGCAAAGTGAAGGCATTCGAATCATTATTAAATCGCTGTAACAAGTGTATTGAAGCCGGAGGGACTCAATTTGAATAACAAACCAAAACAAATTATAATTTCTTGTTTCTATATCATTTTACAGACGCGGTCTTGAAAATTCTTTGACGCACTGTGTAGGTAGGAAACTGAAGCGGTACCTAATTAGACATAACCCTACAACAAACGCTTCGATCCGTCGAGATGACCGGATTGTGTGAAAAGAGCACCACAAAGTGAAATAGTGTAATTTTAGGTGTCTCATAAGTATAAAGACAACTATGTGAAGTAGTCACATGCAAATGAGATGTACGAATTAGCATGTTGTACCCACGCGCATGGTCCAGCCTACAAAACACAGCGGACCTGCCGTCAGACATTCATTTCCCGAAATGCCACGCAACAGTCAACTTCCTGGTGAGGAGGTGCAGAACATTTGGTGACTGAGAGCAAATGGATTGTCTGTAGAGAAAATTTGTAAAGCCATGGGGAGGAGTAGGTCAGTCATTTATAAGACTTTATCAAAACGCGGGGCGTTAACTGCCAGAAAACGGCCTGAAAACGCCTCGAGTAACAACCAAACGAGATGATCGTGCCATCATGCGTTTAGTTTCATCCCAAAGGTCATCACTACGTCAAGTTTCTCGGACTGTTGGTGTCACCGTCTTAAAGGAAACAGTTCATCGACGAATTAGGAAAATTCGCAACATTGTGCTCCGTAAAATGCGCCATCTGCCACACCTCACGCGGCGCCACAAGGAAGCTAGGTTGTTATGAGCAAGCAGCCACATGTACTGGACGGACGAGTGGATCACAACTATTTTCTCCGATGAGAAAAACTTCAACCTGGACGGCCCTGACGGTTGGAACTGCTATTGGCATGATTTACGACGCGAGCCAAGCACCTTCTTCTTCAGCAGACAAAAAGGAGGGGGATCTGTGATGGTGTGGGGAGCTTTTGCGTTCAATGGGACAACGGATAGCCGCTTTCCTTCAAGGCAGGGAAAACTACGAAATATGACAAACTCAGCAACCACCTTTTACCGTTTGCCGAAACTTTAGCTGGTGTTGATTATCTGTTCCAGCAAAGACGATGCCTCTATTCATCGGTCTGCATCAACGAAAAGCTGGTTTAACACTCATCATGTGACCGTAACGGATTGGCCTGCACTCAGTCCAGATCTGAACCCCATCGAGAACCTCTGGGGTATCATGTGTATGCGAATGGACGGCAGTTCTGAAGTGTAGTGGCATTGAAAGAGCAGATTGAACGAAGCCGGTACGCACTCCGTCCAGAACACTTACATCACTTGGTGGACAGCATGCCCAATAGGGTTTTCAGTGTTATTCGGAACAACGGCTCCAGTATTCGTACCAGAGGTGCTCATAACTAGTAAGTCTTTATATTTTTGAGACAGCGTATTTCTGTTTTTTTCTTGTACTTGGCGTTGGAATTGTTATGTTTCCGTCAAACTGTAACGTACCAGGAGATGTGACGTACCTGCCAGAAGGACGCACACGACATAAAGGCAGATAGGAATCAGAATAAAACGTCCGCGTAGCTCAATTGGTAGAGCAACTTGTTCCGGAATAAGCGGCCTCGGGTTCGAATCCCGGCGTAGACCAAAAATGACGGAGAAATTTACTTCGTTATAATGGCGCCCGAACTATCCGGATGACCCTGCCGTTCAAAAATCTCGCATTGGTGTGATGTTATTTCCACACCGCGAGATAGGAAAAATAAGAGAATCCCTTCTCCAGCACTTCGAATAAAAAAAAAAAAAAAAAAAAATAAGGGGGAGATGATGTAACGTACCAGGAGATGTGACGTACCCGCCAGAAGGACGCACACGACATAAAGGCAGATAGGAATCAGAATAAAACGTCCGCGTAGCTCAATTCGTAGAGCAACTTATTCCGGAATGAGGGGACCCGGGTTCGAACCCCGGCGCGGATAAAAATGACGGAGAAATTTACTTCGTTATAATGGCGCCCGAACTATCCGGATGACCCGACCGTTCAAAATCTCGCATTGGTGTGATGTTCTTTCCACACCGCGAGATAGGAAAAATAAGAGCAGCACTTCGAATAAAAAAAATAAAAAAAAATAAGGGGGAGATGATGTAACGTACCAGGAGATGTGACGTACCCGCCAGAAGGACGCACACGACATAAAGGCAGATAGGAATCAGAATAAAACGTCCGCGTAGCTCAATTGGTAGAGTGACTTATTCCGGAATGACGGGACCCGGGTTCGAATAATGGCGTAGACCAAAAATGACGGAGAAATTTACTTCGTTATAATGGCGCCCGAACTATCCGGATGACCCTGCCGTTCAAAATCTCGCATTGGTGTGATGTTATTTCCACACCGCGAGATAGGAAAAATAAGAGCAGCACTTCGAATAAAAAAAAATAAAAAAAAAAATAAGGGGGAGATGATGTAACGTACCAGGAGATGTGACGTACCCGCCAGAAGGACGCACACGACATAAAGGCAGATAGGAATCAGAATAAAACGTCCGCGTAGCTCAATTGGTAGAGCAACTTATTCCGGAATGAGGGGACCCGGGTTCGAATCCCGGCGTAGACCAAAAAATGACGGAGAAATTTACTTCGTTATAATGGCGCCCGAACTATCCGGATGACCCTGCCGTTCAAAATCTCGCATTGGTGTGATGTTATTTCCACACCGCGAGATAGGAAAAATAAGAGCAGCACTTCGAATAAAAAAAAATAAAAAAAAAAATAAGGGGGAGATGATGTAACGTACCAGGAGATGTGACGTACCCGCCAGAAGGACGCACACGACATAAAGGCAGATAGGAATCAGAATAAAACGTCCGCGTAGCTCAATTGGTAGAGTGACTTATTCCGGAATGACGGGACCCGGGTTCGAATCCCGGCGTAGACCAAAAATGACGGAGAAATTTACTTCGTTATAATGGCGCCCGAACTATCCGGATGACCCTGCCGTTCAAAATCTCGCATTGGTGTGATGTTATTTCCACACCGCGAGATAGGAAAAATAAGAGAATCCCTTCTCCAGCGCTTCGAAAAATAAAAATGTGTGGTGTTGCATTCCACACAGCAGATTGACTGGGAGTTCTCAAGTGCACGTTCTACAGTGGTTGTCTGCCTGCAACGATTCATGGTCACGGCTGACCCGTAGGCCATGCCCCCGGCCCTCTTTCGGGGGGGGGGAGATATGACGTACTTGCCAGCAGGACGCACATGACATAAAGGCAGATAGGAATCAGAATAAAATGTCCGCGTAGCTCAACTGGTAGAGTGACTTATTCCGGAATGAGGGGATCCGGGTTCGAATCCTGGCGTGGACAGAAATGACGGAGAAATTTACTTCGTTATAATGGCGCCCGAACTATCCGGATGACCCGACCGTTCACAATCTCGCATTGGTGTGATGTTATTTCCACACCGCGAGATAGGAAAAATAAGAGCAGCACTTCGAAAAAAAAAAAAAAAAAAATACGGGGGAGATGATGTAACGTACCAGGAGATGTGACGTACCTGCCCGAAGGACGCACGCGACATAAAGGCAGATAGGAATCAGAATAAAACGTCCGCGTAGCTCAATTGGTAGAGCAACTTGTTCCGGAATAAGCGGCCTCGGGTTCGAATCCCGGCGTAGACCAAAAATGACGGAGAAATTTACTTCGTTATAAAACTATTGTGCAGTTGCGTGTCCTATCCTATTTTTGCTATAAATATGAGGTCTCGCTGTTGTTTCTTTTTTATTCGAGAATTTGTTCTGTCTTTATATTTATGCGACGCACTATAGAGGACTTATTTGCGTAAATAACTTGCTACATATTGTACATTGGTGAAGTTTCTCATCAGTGTGGAACACTATGTGACGTGTGTGTCATTGGGAGGCAACATGACTACAATTTTTGTAAGTTAAAATACTGTAAGATGAAATTCATTTACGGAAATGCGTTAAAATTAAATCCTTAGGTATTTAAATTCTGTAAGGTTAATTTCAATCAGTGCATTGGTGAGGTTTCTGACCAGAGTGAATCAGCAGATGCTCGTACGAAATTACAACCTGGAGGAGCATTTCATCCCTCTTTACTACAAACATGAAACAGTTCAGTCTTAAAGTTGTGGGCTCTTTGGGTGGTCAGTTCAAATATGATATAAAACTGAAAGTAAGATTAAATAATTTATTAAACATAAGCATACACAGTGCGTCAAAGAATTTTTAAGACTGACGCTAGATTTCAGCCTACGGTGGCGCCACCAGTGTCATCGCGAATGCGTTATAAACCGTGACCATCTGCTTGCTTTCTGCCAAAAGTACTGCGCAGTTGTTAAAGTAACTCAAACGAAACGGCCGTTCATTAGAGAAGTCAAATTTTTTTCATGTTGAATTATTAAGATGGAACAAAGGGCTGTTATTAAATTTAACGCAAAACTTGGTAAAAGTGCCTCGGAAACGTACCAAACGATGAAACAAGTTTACGGTGAGTTTTGTTTAAGTAGATCAAATGTTTTCCTGTGGCACAAACGGTTTTTGGACGGAAGAGAGTCCCTTACCGGAAGACCAAGTTCGTCTAGGACACCTGAGATTATTGAAAAAGTGCGTGATTTCGTGGCAAACAATCGATGTGCGTCACTAAGAATGATGGAACAGTCTTTAAACATCAACAAAGAAACGATTCGAACCATCCTGCATGAAGATTCGGGCAAAACAAAAGTCTGTGCTAAATTTGTTCCACACACGTTAACCAATGAACAAAAATCAAGGAGAAGTGCACATTGCAGAGACATCATTTCAGCAGCTGAAAATGATCCAAACTTCTTAAAATCGATTGTTACAGGTGATGAAACATGGTGTTTTCAATATGATCCTAAAACAAAGCGAGAAAGTGCGGAATGGAAGTCAAAAAACTCACCACAAGCCAAAAAAACAAGAAAAGTTCCATCGAAAATCAAAACAATACTCATTACATTCTTCGATAGTAAGGGTATTATCCTCAAAGAATGTGTTCCACGTGGACAAACAATTACTGGTGAGTTTTATTTAACTGTTTTGAAGCGTTTGATGGGCAGAATTCGTCGCATTCGTCCAGAATATCGAGACGAAAACAGTTGGTGTTTGTTGCACGATAATGCACCCAGTCACACCTCACTTCTTGTTCGTAGATTTTTGGCGAAAAATACCGTCTGTGTGTTGAATCATCCACCGTATTCGCCTGATTTAGCACCCTGCGACTTTTCTTTGTTCCCAAAACTTAAAACGACGTTAAAAGGGTGTTACTTTGATGATATCTCGACCATAGAAACAGCTTCGACGCGTGCTTTGGAGGCAATTCCGCAAAGTGAACTGGAACAGGCATTCGAATCATTATTAAATCGCTGTAACAAGTGTATTGAAGCCGGAGGGACTTATTTTGAATAACAAACCAAAACAAATTATAATTTCTTGTTTCTATTTCATTTTGCATACCCAGTGTTAAAAATTCTTTGCCACACTGTGTATTTCAGTATCGAAAAAAGTCTGATTTTTTGCCATCATGATATTGCGATGTAAGAAAATAGCCAATCAGAATCTAAAACGTACGCGTGAGTGCGCTTCTAGTTTCTGATTGGTCGATTGTGAGCATAAACTATACAAATCGGAAAATTCACCATCGATTCCACTACAGGAGAAAAAAGTTCAAGTAATTTTGCCTTCTTGAAAAAAATGATGTGAGGAAAGACTTCGGGAAATCTCAATATCTCTTCAACTCGACGTTGCCACCGGAAATTGTTCGAATGTCGGGAATTTTGTCTTCGTGGCAAGATGGACGCCTTCTCCTGAAAAAGAGTACGAAAAAATACATACATACATATGTATATATATATATATATATTCAATTACATTCAGTGAATATTGGATTGATGCATAAGTTCATGCCGTTTTATTTGACGAGTGTTTCTCAGGTAAGTAGTGACGTTACAGATGGCCAGTTGTATATCAAAATGTAGCCAGTAATATCGTGTATCTAAATCATATTGCGTTGTGTGATTGTGGCTGATGGTTTTCAGGTCCTGAAGCATGGAGTGTCAAGAAGAGAGGAAAGAACATTTCCGACATCTGCTCCTCTACGAGTTTAACAAGGGAACCACAGCCGCAGAGGCCACTCGACAAATTTGTGCTGTGTTTGGAGAGGATGCTATTACTCCGAGGACAGCCAGCAAAGGGTTTGAGAGGTTCCAAGGTGGCAATTTGTCCACTCTCAGGTCGTCCATCTCACTTTGATGAGGATCGTTTGAACCATCTCATCCACTTGGATCCGCGTCAAACCACACGCCACTGAGATGGACCGTGATCAGGCCATAGTGGTACGACACATGGAACGTATGAGAAATGTCCAGAAATTGAGGTAGGTGCCTCACATTCTCACCGAGGACAACAAGAATCAGCGTGTTTGCCATATGTGGTTCCTTTGCTCGTCCGTTATCGCGAATGTTCTCAGCAACACAAACCCTTTCTATCACGTATTGTTACTGGAGATGAAAAGTGGTGCCTGTACGTGAATTTCAGGCATCGGAGAGAATGGTTAAGCCCAAACAACCCGCCCACACCACGTCCAAAGCATGACCTTCATCCTGCGAAGATCATGTTGTGTGTCCAGCTGGAAATGGAAGGCATTATTCACTGGGAAATGCTGCAGAGGAATCGAACCATCAACGCTGAACTCTATTGCGAGCAACATCGCCGTCTGGATAGAGAAATTCAGCAGAAACGGTCGCATCGGCGCCATGGTGTCCTTCTCCAACATGATAAGGCACGCCCTCACAGTGCAAAGATGACCAAAAGGACCATTCAAGACATAAAATGGGTGATCCTTCCACATCCGACATCATTCCCCAGATGTCGCCGCTTCAGACTATCACCTGTTCCGATCTCTGTCTAATGCACTCCGTGGCAGAACGTTCAACAGCGATGTTGATCTCCAGAATTTCCTTGATGATTTCTATCTTCAGATTATCACCTGTTCCGATCTCTGTCTAATGAACTCCGTGGCAGAACGTTCAACAGCGATGTTGATCTCCAGAATTTCCTTGATGATTTCTATCTTCAGACTATCACGTGTTCCGATCTCTGTCGAATGCACTCCGTGGCAGAACGTTCAACAATGATGTTGATCTCCAGAATTTACTTGATGATTTCTATCTTCAGACTATAACCTGTTCCGATCTCTGTCGAATGCACCCCGTGGCAGAACGTTCAACAATGATGTTGATCTCCAGAATTTCCTTGATGATTTCTATCTTCAGACTATCACCTGTTCCGATCTCTGTCTAATGCACTCCGTGGCAGAACGTTCAACAGCGATGTTGATCTCCAGAATTTCCTTGATGATTTCTATCTTCAGACTATCACCTGTTCCGATCTCTGTCTAATGAACTCCGTGGCAGAACGTTCAACAGCGATGTTGATCTCCAGAATTTCCTTGATGATTTCTATCTTCAGACTATCACGTGTTCCGATCTCTGTCGAATGCACTCCGTGGCAGAACGTTCAACAATGATGTTGATCTCCAGAATTTACTTGATGATTTCTATCTTCAGACTATAACCTGTTCCGATCTCTGTCGAATGCACCCCGTGGCAGAACGTTCAACAATGATGTTGATCTCCAGAATTTACTTGCTGATTTCTATTTTCAGACTATCACCTGTTCCGATCTCTGTCGAATGCACTCCGTGGCAGAACGTTCAACAATGATGTTGATCTCCAGAATTTACTTGATGATTTCTATCTTCAGACTATCACCTGTTCCGATCTCTGTCGAATGCACTCCGTGGCAGAACGTTCAACAATGATGTTGATCTCCAGAATTTCCTTGATGATTTCTATCTTCAGACTATCACGTGTTCCGATCTCTGTCGAATGCACTCCGTGGCAGAACGTTCAACAATGATGTTGATCTCCAGAATTTACTTGATGATTTCTATCTTCAGACTATCACCTGTTCCGATCTCTGTCGAATGCACTCCGTGGCAGAACGTTCAACAATGATGTTGATCTCCAGAATTTACTTGATGATTTCTATCTTCAGACTATCACCTGTTCCGATCTCTGTCGAATGCACTCCGTGGCAGAACGTTCAACAATGATGTTGATCTCCAGAATTTACTTGATGATTTCTATCTTCAGACTATCACCTGTTCCGATCTCTGTCGAATGCACTCCGTGGCAGAACGTTCAACAGCGATGTTGATCTCCAGAATTTCCTTGATGATTTCTATCTTCAGACTATCACGTGTTCCGATCTCTGTCGAATGCACTCCGTGGCAGAACGTTCAACAATGATGTTGATCTCCAGAATTTACTTGATGATTTCTATCTTCAGACTATCACATGTTCCGATCTCTGTCGAATGCACTCCGTGGCAGAACGTTCAACAATGATGTTGATCTCCAGAATTTACTTGATGATTTCTATCTTCAGACTATCACCTGTTCCGATCTCTGTCGAATGCACTCCGTGGCAGAACGTTCAACAATGATGTTGATCTCCAGAATTTCCTTGATGATTTCTATCTTCAGACTATCACGTGTTCCGATCTCTGTCGAATGCACTCCGTGGCAGAACGTTCAACAATGATGTTGATCTCCAGAATTTACTTGATGATTTCTATCTTCAGACTATCACCTGTTCCGATCTCTGTCGAATGCACTCCGTGGCAGAACGTTCAACAATGATGTTGATCTCCAGAATTTACTTGATGATTTCTATCTTCAGACTATCACCTGTTCCGATCTCTGTCGAATGCACTCCGTGGCAGAACGTTCAACAGCGATGTTGATCTCCAGAATTTCCTTGATGATTTCTATCTTCAGACTATCACGTGTTCCGATCTCTGTCGAATGCACTCCGTGGCAGAACGTTCAACAATGATGTTGATCTCCAGAATTTACTTGATGATTTCTATCTTCAGACTATCACCTGTTCCGATCTCTGTCGAATGCACTCCGTGGCAGAACGTTCAACAATGATGTTGATCTCCAGAATTTCCTTGATGATTTCTATCTTCAGACTATCACGTGTTCCGATCTCTGTCGAATGCACTCCGTGG
Source organism: Macrothele yani (assembly GCA_039090855.1). Lineage (NCBI taxonomy): Eukaryota > Metazoa > Arthropoda > Arachnida > Araneae > Macrothelidae > Macrothele > Macrothele yani. The sequence goes on along the minus strand of CM077033.1, from coordinate 106,133,590 downwards.
CAGAACGTTCAACAATGATGTTGATCTCCAGAATTTACTTGATGATTTCTATCTTCAGACTATCACCTGTTCCGATCTCTGTCGAATGCACTCCGTGGCAGAACGTTCAACAATGATGTTGATCTCCAGAATTTACTTGATGATTTCTATCTTCAGACTATCACCTGTTCCGATCTCTGTCGAATGCACTCCGTGGCAGAACGTTCAACAGCGATGTTGATCTCCAGAATTTCCTTGATGATTTCTATCTTCAGACTATCACTTGTTCCGATCTCTGTCGAATGCACTCCGTGGCAGAACGTTCAACAATGATGTTGATCTCCAGAATTTACTTGATGATTTCTATCTTCAGACTATCACCTGTTCCGATCTCTGTCGAATGCACTCCGTGGCAGAACGTTCAACAATGATGTTGATCTCCAGAATTTACTTGATGATTTCTATCTTCAGACTATCACCTGTTCCGATCTCTGTCGAATGCACTCCGTGGCAGAACGTTCAACAATGATGTTGATCTCCAGAATTTCCTTGATGATTACTATCTTCAGACTATCACGTGTTCCGATCTCTGTCGAATGCACTCCGTGGTAGAACGTTCAACAATGATGTTGATCTCCAGAATTTACTTGATGATTTCTATCTTCAGACTATCACCTGTTCCGATCTCTGTCGAATGCACTCCGTGGCAGAACGTTCAACAGCGATGTTGATCTCCAGAATTTCCTTGATGATTTCTATCTTCAGACTATCACGTGTTCCGATCTCTGTCGAATGCACTCCGTGGCAGAACGTTCAACAATGATGTTGAACTCCAGAATTTCCTTGATGATTTCTATTTTCAGACTATCACCTGTTCCGATCTCTGTCGAATGCACTCCGTGGCAGAACGTTCAACAATTATGTTGATCTCTAGAATTTCTTTGATGACTTCTTTGCAGCAAAACCTGCACGTTTGTTCAAGAATGCCTTTGCAGATCTAGACGGACGTTGGGACACCATCGTAAACGTTTGTTCAAGAATGGCTTTGCGGATCTAGACGGACGTGGGGACACCATCGTAAACGTTTGTTCAAGAATGGCTTTGCAGATCTAGACGGACGTCGGGACACCATCGTAAACGTTTGTTCAAGAATGGCTTTGCAGATCTAGACGGACGTCCGGACACAATCGTAAACGTTTGTTCAAGAATGGCTTTGCAGATCTAGACGGACGTCGGGACACCATCGTAAACGTTTGTTCAAGAATGGCTTTGCAGATCTAGACGGACGTCGGGACACCATCGTAAACGTTTGTTCAAGAATGGCTTTGCAGATCTAGACGGACGTCGGGACACCATCGTAAACGTTTGTTCAAGAATGGCTTTGGAGATCTAGACGGACGTCGGGACACCATCGTAAACGTTTGTTCAAGAATGGCTTTGCAGATCTAGACGGACGTCGGGACACCATCGTAAACGTTTGTTCAAGAATGGCTTTGCAGATCTAGACGGAAGTTGAGACACCATCGTAAACGTTTGTTCAAGAATGGCTTTGCAGATCCAGACGGACGTTGGGACACCATCGTAAACGATTGTTCAAGAATGACTTTGCAGATCTAGACGGACGTCGGGACACCATCGTAAACGTTTGTTCAAGAATGGCTTTGCAGATCTAGACGGACGTCGGGACACCATCGTAAACGTTTGTTCAAGAATGGCTTTGCAGATCTAGACGGACGTTGGGACACCATTGTAAACGTTTGTTCAAGAATGGCTTTGCAGATCTAGACGGACGTCGGGACACCATCGTAAACGTTTGTTCAAGAATGGCTTTGCAGATCTAGACGGACGTTGGGACACCATCGTAAACGTTTGTTCAAGAATGGCTTTGCAGATCTAGACGGACGTCGGGACACCATCGTAAACGTTTGTTCAAGAATGGCTTTGCAGATCTAGAGGGACGTTGGGACACCATCGTAAACGTTTGTTCAAGAATGGCTTTGCAGACCTAGACGGACGTCGGGACACCATCGTAAACGTTTGTTCAAGAATGGCTTTGCATATCTAGACGGACGTCGGGACACCATCGTAAACGTTTGTTCAAGAATGGCTTTGCAGATCTAGAGGGACGTTGGGACACCATCGTAAACGTTTGTTCAAGAATGGCTTTGCAGACCTAGACGGACGTTGGGACACCATCGTAAACGTTTGTTCAAGAATGGCTTTGCATATCTAGACGGACGTCGGGACACCATCGTAAACGTTTGTTCAAGAATGGCTTTGCAGATCTAGACGGACGTCGGGACGCCATCGTAAACGTTTGTTCAAGAATGGCTTTGCAGATCTAGACGGACGTCGGGACACCATCGTAAACGTTTGTTCAAGAATGGCTTTGCAGATCTAGACGGACGTCGGGACACCATCGTAAACGTTTGTTCAAGAATGGCTTTGCAGATCTAGACGGACGTCGGGACACCATCGTAAACGTTTGTTCAAGAATGGCTTTGCAGATCTAGACGGACGTTGGGACACCATCGTAAACGTTTGTTCAAGAATGGCTTTGCAGATCTAGACGGACGTCGGGACACCATCGTAAACGTTTGCTCAAGAATGGCTTTGCAGATCTAGACGGACGTTGGGACACCATCGTAAACGTTTGTTCAAGAATGGCTTTGCAGATCTAGACGGACGTTGGGACACCATCGTAAACGTTTGTTCAAGAATGGCTTTGCAGATCTAGACGGACGTCGGGACACCATCGTAAACGTTTGTTCAAGAATGGCTTTGCAGATCTAGACGGACGTTGGGACACCATCGTAAACGTTTGTTCAAGAATGGCTTTGCAGATCTAGACGGACGTCGGGACACCATCGTAAACGTTTGCTCAAGAATGGCTTTGCAGATCTAGACGGACGTTGGGACACCATCGTAAACGTTTGTTCAAGAATGGCTTTGCAGATCTAGACGGACGTCGGGACACCATCGTAAACGTTTGCTCAAGAATGGCTTTGCAGATCTAGACGGACGTCGGGACACCATCGTAAACGTTTGTTTAAGAATGGCTTTGCAGATCTAGACGGACGTTGGGACACCATCGTAAACGATGGGTAGGGGGATATATAGTTGATTGATTCCGTTTTCCCTTATGATGTAATACATTCCGGTTGTGCGGTGAAAAAATAAAACATGAACTTACGCATCAACCCGATGCTTTAACAATGCATTTCATATGTGAAAGAATAACCCACTGTAAAAATTAAGTTGTGTGAATTCACAGAAAATTTCTGAAAACAGCAAAGTTTTGCCGTAAGGTGTCCGTTTTTTTCTTCAGAAATTCCCGTTTTTAAAAGTGCTCGTTTATTTCAACTTCCGTATTTTCACAGATATTCCGTTTGTTTCGGAAATATCCATTTCAGATATTTCCCTATTTAAACTGAAATTCTGCAAAATCGACGACGTGGCATCTTCCTGCGCTTACACCAAATAATCCTTCCACCACAATCAGGTTCGAACCGCTGCTGTTAGGGGTTAACAGATGACGCACGACTTTCACAACTAGGCTACAAAAGCTCGGAAATCCCAAATCACTTTATTTTCTGTTCGAGCTTATTATTTTTCTGAATAGGTTTGTAATAATTTTTTTGTGAAGGATTTTTAACAAATTAAGTATCTTTCATCGGGAGTTTTCGAAGCAACAAAATGCTTTGCAACTTGTTTTGACTTTAAGTTATCGTTAAAAAAAGGTGAAATGTACTTTTTTTATAGCATTACTTCACACACACACACAACTCCTAAACATGAAATTTACTCTTGATAGCTATAATAGCTTTTTCTTAAGTTGTCCAAAGACTGACATATATATATATATATATACAGTGAAGAGCAATTGAATTAGAGATACCTGTCTAGTAACGTGTAGCACCACCTTTCGCCCTGATGACGGCGGCGACTCGTCTCGGCATGGACTCGACAAGACACCGGAAGCGTTGGGAAGCCATACGGATCCACGACCCCTGAACAAGCTCCCACAACTCACGAAGATTTGATGTACACTGAAGAGCGATTGAATTAGAGATACCTGTCTAGTAACGTGTAGCACCACCTTTCGCCCTGATGACGGCGGCGATTCGTCTCGGCATGGACTCGACAAGACACCGGAAGCGTTGGGAAGCCATACGGATCCACGACCCCTGAACAAGCTCCCACAACTCACGAAGATTTGATGTACACTGAAGAGCGATTGAATTAGAGATACCTGTCTAGTAACGTGTAGCACCACCTTTCGCCCTGATGACGGCGGCGATTCGTCTCGGCATGGACTCGACAAGACACCGGAAGCGTTGGGAAGCCATACGGATCCACGACCCCTGAACAAGCTCCCACAACTCACGAAGATTTGATGTACACTGAAGAGCGATTGAATTAGAGATACCTGTCTAGTAACGTGTAGCACCACCTTTCGCCCTGATGACGGCGGCGACTCGTCTCGGCATGGACTCGACAAGACACCGGAAGCGTTGGGAAGCCATACGGATCCACGACCCCTGAACAAGCTCCCACAACTCACGAAGATTTGATGTACACTGAAGAGCGATTGAATTAGAGATACCTGTCTAGTAACGTGTAGCACCACCTTTCGCCCTGATGACGGCGGCGATTCGTCTCGGCATGGACTCGACAAGACACCGGAAGCGTTGGGAAGCCATACGGATCCACGACCCCTGAACAAGCTCCCACAACTCACGAAGATTTGATGTACACTGAAGAGCAATTGAATTAGAGATACCTGTCTAGTAACGTGTAGCACCACCTTTCGCCCTGATGACGGCGGCGATTCGTTTCGGCATGGACTCGACAAGACACCGGAAGCGTTGGGAAGCCATACGGATCCACGACCCCTGAACAACCTCCCACAACTCACGAAGATTTGATGTACACTGAAGAGCGATTGAATTAGAGATACCTGTCTAGTAACGTGTAGCACCACCTTTCGCCCTGATGACGGCGGCGATTCGTCTCGGCATGGACTCGACAAGACACCGGAAGCGTTGGGAAGCCATACGGATCCACGACCCCTGAACAACCTCCCACAACTCACGAAGATTTGATGTACACTGAAGAGCGATTGAATTAGAGATACCTGTCTAGTAACGTGTAGCACCACCTTTCGCCCTGATGACGGCGGCGATTCGTCTCGGCATGGAATCGACCAGACACCGGAAGCGTTGGGAAGCCATACGGATCCACGACCCCTGAACAAGCTCCCACAACTCACGAAGATTTGATGTACACTGAAGAGCAATTGAATTAGAGATACCTGTCTAGTAACGTGTAGCACCACCTTTCGCCCTGATGACGGCGGCGATTCGTTTCGGCATGGACTCGACAAGACACCGGAAGCGTTGGGAAGCCATACGGATCCACGACCCCTGAACAACCTCCCACAACTCACGAAGATTTGATGTACACTGAAGAGCGATTGAATTAGAGATACCTGTCTAGTAACGTGTAGCACCACCTTTCGCCCTGATGACGGCGGCGATTCGTCTCGGCATGGACTCGACAAGACACCGGAAGCGTTGGGAAGCCATACGGATCCACGACCCCTGAACAACCTCCCACAACTCACGAAGATTTGATGTACACTGAAGAGCGATTGAATTAGAGATACCTATCTAGTAACGTGTAGCACCACCTTTCGCCCTGATGACGGCGGCGATTCGTCTCGGCATGGACTCGACAAGACACCGGAAGCGTTGGGAAGCCATACGGATCCACGACCCCTGAACAACCTCCCACAACTCACGAAGATTTGATGTACACTGAAGAGCGATTGAATTAGAGATACCTGTCTAGTAACGTGTAGCACCACCTTTCGCCCTGATGACGGCGGCGATTCGTCTCGGCATGGACTCGACAAGACACCGGAAGCGTTGGGAAGCCATACGGATCCACGACCCCTGAACAAGCTCCCACAACTCACGAAGATTTGATGTACACTGAAGAGCAATTGAATTAGAGATACCTGTCTAGTAACGTGTAGCACCACCTTTCGCCCTGATGACGGCGGCGATTCGTTTCGGCATGGACTCGACAAGACACCGGAAGCGTTGGGAAGCCATACGGATCCACGACCCCCTGAACAACCTCCCACAACTCACGAAGATTTGATGTACACTGAAGAGCGATTGAATTAGAGATACCTGTCTAGTAACGTGTAGCACCACCTTTCGCCCTGATGACGGCGGCGATTCGTCTCGGCATGGACTCGACAAGACACCGGAAGCGTTGGGAAGCCATACGGATCCACGACCCCTGAACAACCTCCCACAACTCACGAAGATTTGATGTACACTGAAGAGCGATTGAATTAGAGATACCTGTCTAGTAACGTGTAGCACCACCTTTCGCCCTGATGACGGCGGCGATTCGTCTCGGCATGGAATCGACAAGACACCGGAAGCGTTGGGAAGCCATACGGATCCACGACCCCTGAACAAGCTCCCACAACTCACGAAGATTTGATGTACACTGAAGAGCAATTGAATTAGAGATACCTGTCTAGTAACGTGTAGCACCACCTTTCGCCCTGATGACGGCGGCGATTCGTTTCGGCATGGACTCGACAAGACACCGGAAGCGTTGGGAAGCCATACGGATCCACGACCCCTGAACAACCTCCCACAACTCACGAAGATTTGATGTACACTGAAGAGCGATTGAATTAGAGATACCTGTCTAGTAACGTGTAGCACCACCTTTCGCCCTGATGACGGCGGCGATTCGTCTCGGCATGGACTCGACAAGACACCGGAAACGTTGGGAAGCCATACGGATCCACGACCCCTGAACAGCCTCCCACAACTCACGAAGATTTAATGTACACTGAAGAGCGATTGAATTAGAGATACCTGTCTAGTAACGTGTAGCACCACCTTTCGCCCTGATGACGGCGGCGATTCGTCTCGGCATGGACTCGACAAGACACCGGAAGCGTTGAGAAGCCATACGGATCCACGACCCCTGAACAACCTCCCACAACTCACGAAGATTTGATGTACACTGAAGAGCGATTGAATTAGAGATACCTGTCCAGTAACGTGTAGCACCACCTTTCGCCCTGATGGCGGCGGCGATTCGTCTCGGCATGGACTCGACAAGACACCGGAAGCGTTGGGAAGCCATACGGATCCACGACCCCTGAACAAGCTCCCACAACTCACGAAGATTTGATGTACACTGAAGAGCAATTGAATTAGAGATACCTGTCTAGTAACGTGTAGCACCACCTTTCGCCCTGATGACGGCGGCGATTCGTTTCGGCATGGACTCGACAAGACACCGGAAGCGTTGGGAAGCCATACGGATCCACGACCCCCTGAACAACCTCCCACAACTCACGAAGATTTGATGTACACTGAAGAGCGATTGAATTAGAGATACCTGTCTAGTAACGTGTAGCACCACCTTTCGCCCTGATGACGGCGGCGATTCGTCTCGGCATGGACTCGACAAGACACCGGAAGCGTTGGGAAGCCATACGGATCCACGACCCCTGAACAACCTCCCACAACTCACGAAGATTTGATGTACACTGAAGAGCGATTGAATTAGAGATACCTGTCTAGTAACGTGTAGCACCACCTTTCGCCCTGATGACGGCGGCGATTCGTCTCGGCATGGAATCGACAAGACACCGGAAGCGTTGGGAAGCCATACGGATCCACGACCCCTGAACAAGCTCCCACAACTCACGAAGATTTGATGTACACTGAAGAGCAATTGAATTAGAGATACCTGTCTAGTAACGTGTAGCACCACCTTTCGCCCTGATGACGGCGGCGATTCGTTTCGGCATGGACTCGACAAGACACCGGAAGCTTTGGGAAGCCATACGGATCCACGACCCCTGAACAACCTCCCACAACTCACGAAGATTTGATGTACACTGAAGAGCGATTGAATTAGAGATACCTGTCTAGTAACGTGTAGCACCACCTTTCGCCCTGATGACGGCGGCGATTCGTCTCGGCATGGACTCGACAAGACACCGGAAGCGTTGGGAAGCCATACGGATCCACGACCCCTGAACAACCTCCCACAACTCACGAAGATTTGATGTACACTGAAGAGCGATTGAATTAGAGATACCTGTCTAGTAACGTGTAGCACCACCTTTCGCCCTGATGACGGCGGCGATTCGTCTCGGCATGGACTCGACAAGACACCGGAAGCGTTGGGAAGCCATACGGATCCACGACCCCTGAACAACCTCCCACAACTCACGAAGATTTGATGTACACTGAAGAGCGATTGAATTAGAGATACCTGTCTAGTAACGTGTAGCACCACCTTTCGCCCTGATGACGGCGGCGATTCGTCTCGGCATGGACTCGACAAGACACCGGAAGCGTTGGGAAGCCATACGGATCCACGACCCCTGAACAACCTCCCACAACTCACGAAGATTTGATGTACACTGAAGAGCGATTGAATTAGAGATACCTGTCTAGTAACGTGTAGCACCACCTTTCGCCCTGATGACGGCGGCGATTCGTCTCGGCATGGACTCGACAAGACACCGGAAGCGTTGGGAAGCCATACGGATCCACGACCCCTGAACAAGCTCCCACAACTCACGAAGATTTGATGTACACTGAAGAGCAATTGAATTAGAGATACCTGTCTAGTAACGTGTAGCACCACCTTTCGCCCTGATGACGGCGGCGATTCGTTTCGGCATGGACTCGACAAGACACCGGAAGCGTTGGGAAGCCATACGGATCCACGACCCCTGAACAACCTCCCACAACTCACGAAGATTTGATGTACACTGAAGAGCGATTGAATTAGAGATACCTGTCTAGTAACGTGTAGCACCACCTTTCGCCCTGATGACGGCGGCGATTCGTCTCGGCATGGACTCGACAAGACACCGGAAGCGTTGGGAAGCCATACGGATCCACGACCCCTGAACAACCTCCCACAACTCACGAAGATTTGATGTACACTGAAGAGCGATTGAATTAGAGATACCTGTCTAGTAACGTGTAGCACCACCTTTCGCCCTGATGACGGCGGCGATTCGTCTCGGCATGGACTCGACAAGACACCGGAAGCGTTGGGAAGCCACTAGGATCCACGACCCCTGAACAAGCTCCCACAGTTCACGAAGATTTGATGGAGGGGGGTCATCTCTCTCGATGGCATCCCAGATGTGCTCGGTCAGGTGACCTAGCTGGCCAAGGAAGCGAGGTCACGTCGGTGGAGTGTTCATCCAACCATTCGGATACAATTCGGGAGCTGCATTGTCTTCTTGCAGGATGAGGTCCCCAGTGGGATGTTGAAGACGCACAAACGGGAGCAAATGGTCGTCCAGGATATCCCGGTAACGTTGACCAGTGAGGAACGATGTCAGACGTACCTGGGGTCTGATTTCAGTCCACGTGAACAGTCCCCAGACGAGAATGCCACCCCCACCAGCTTGAAGAGTACCCTGCTGGCAAGAAGGAACCATCGCTTCATGTGGTTTGCGCCGTACTCGTATCCTGCCATCCGCATGAACCAACGTGAATCTGGACTCATCACTCCAGGCAACATTTTCCCACATGTCTAGGGTCCAGTGGCGATGTTCCCGCGCCCATGGTAATCTTTGCACACTGTGTTGTGCGGTCAGCAGCGGTACCCTCGTGGGACGATGACTTCTGTACCCCATAGCGAGGAGATGGTTCTGGATGGTGTGGCTGCTTACACGTTTTTGTGCACCAGCGTTGAATTGCCGAGTGATTTCTTGCACTGTGGCCCGTCTATCCGCTGTTACAAGGCGAGCTAGCAGACGATGACCCCACTCATCCATACGCTGTTGTCCACGGCAGTTGGCCCTTGCAGGAATGGTTTTACCGGATTCGATGCACTCACGATACACCCGTGACACAGTGGCTCTTGAAAATCCCACGACTTCCGAGATGGAGTGACCCATTCGTCGGGCCCCGACAATTTGGCCACGATCAAATGCGCTTAGATCCTTCGTCTTACCCATACAACGTCCGACTCTTACTGATTCCCGTCGCATCACTCCTTATATTGTCGGATCGCTGCATACGTCATGTCGTTTCCGTTTACAGGGCCGCCCACAGCGCCACATTTGCATAACGCCAGCTGTCTGTAATTTAATTGCTTTTCAGTGTATATAGAGACAACTTATAATCATCTGTACCATAAGTTAAGTACCCGGCTTCTTACAGTAACACAATATACTGCATATTAAATAGCTGGTGCACAAAATCGGGGAGGGGGAAAAAAATATCCTGTGCTACAATAAGCAAAATTCACGAGATCCACAATATCCGATCTCGCTACGGGACTTCAGAATGCGACAGACGATTGAAATTTAAAAGTTAATCCAACCCCAAGTATTCTCACCAATCGCTCCTATCACCGGTAATTTCTCGGCATACGCACACCGAAAAAGTGAGAACGGAGGGTTTTCGTTAATATATCTCTAAAACGGTAATTTACCGTCAATATAAGAAAGAAACTGCGGAAAGGTTTCTAAAAATTCGGAATTTTCCGTTAACACATCTCTAAAACGGTTATTTACCGTCAATATAAGAAAAAAACTGCGGAAAGGTTTCTGAAAAATCGGAATTTTCCGTTAACACATCTCTAAGACGGTAATTTACCGTCAATATAAGAAAGAAACTGCGGAAAGGTTTCTGAAAATTCGGAATTTTCCGTTAACACATCTCTAAAACGGTAATTTACCGTCAATATAAGAAAGAAACTGCGGAAAGGTTTCTGAAAATTCGGAATTTTCCGTTAACACATCTCTAAAACTGTAATTTACCGTCAATATAAGAAAGAAACTGCGGAAAGGTTTCTGAAAAATCGGAATTTTCCGTTAACACATCTCTAAGACGGTAATTTACCGTCAATATAAGAAAGAAACTGCGGAAAGGTTTCTGAAAATTCGGAATTTTCCGTTAACACATCTCTGAAACGGCAATTTACCGTCAATACAAGAAAGAAACTGCGGAAAGGTTTCTGAAAATTTAGAATTTTCCGTTAGTACATTTCTGAAACGGCAATTTACCGTCAATATAAGGAAGAAACTGCGGAAAGGTTTCTGAAAATTCAGATTCTTCCGTTAACACATTTCTAAAACGGTAATTTACCGTCAATATAAGAAAAAAACTGCGGAAAGGTTTCTGAAAATTTAGAATTTTCCGTTAGCGCATCTCTGAAACGGCAATTTACCGTCAATACAAGAAAGAAACTGCGGAAAGTTTTCTGAAAATTCAGAATCTTCCGTTAACACATCTCTGAAACGGTAATTTACCGTCAATATCAGAAAGAAACTGCGGAAAGTTTTCTGAAAATTCAGAATCTTCCGTTAACACATCCCTAAAACGGTAATTTACCGTCAATATAAGAAAGAAACTGCAGAAAGGTTTCTGAAAATTTAGAATTTTCCGTTAGTACATGTCTGAAACGGCAATTTACCGTCAATATAAGAAAGAAACTGCAGAAAGGTTTCTGAAAATTTAGAATTTTCCGTTAGTAAATCTCTGAAACGGCAATTTACCGTCAATATAAGAAAGAAACTGCGGAAAGTTTTCTGAAAATTCAGAACCTTCCGTTAACACATCTCTGAAACGGTAATTTACCGTCAATATAAGAAATAAACTGCGGAAACGTTTCTGAAAATTCAGAATCTTCCGTTAACACATCCCTAAAACGGTAATTTACCGTCAATATAAGAAAGAAACTGCAGAAAGGTTTCTGAAAATTTAGAATCTTCCGTTAACACATCCCTAAAACGGTAATTTACCGTCAATATAAGAAAGAAACTGCGGAAAGTTTTCTGAAAATTCAGAATCTTCCGTTAACACATCTCTGAAACGGTAATTTACCGTCAATATAAGAAAGAAACTGCGGAAAGTTTTCTGAAAATTCAGAATCTTCCGTTAACACATCTCTGAAACGGTAATTTACCTTCAATATAAGAAAGAAACTGCGGAAAGTTTTCTGAAAATTCAGAATCTTCCGTTAACACATCTCTGAAACGGTAATTTACCTTCAATATAAGAAAGAAACTGCGGAAAGTTTTCTGAAAATTCAGAATCTTCCGTTAACACATCTCTGAAACGGTAATTTACCTTCAATATAAGAAAGAAACTGCGGAAAGTATTCTGAAAATTCAGAATCTTCCGTTAACACATCTCTGAAACGGTAATTTACCGTCAATATAAGAAAGAAACTGCGGAAAGTATTCTGAAAATTCAGAATCTTCCGTTAACACATGTCTAAAACGGTAATTTACCTTCAATATAAGAAAGAAACTGCGGAAAGTTTTCTGAAAATTCAGAATCTTCCGTTAACACATCTCTGAAACGGTAATTTACCGTCAATATAAGAAAGAAACTGCGGAAAGTATTCTGAAAATTCAGAATCTTCCGTTAACACATCTCTGAAACGGTAATTTACCTTCAATATAAGAAAGAAACTGCGGAAAGTTTTCTGAAAATTCAGAATCTTCCGTTAACACATCTCTGAAACGGTAATTTACCGTCAATATAAGAAAGAAACTGCGGAAAGTATTCTGAAAATTCAGAATCTTCCGTTAACACATCTCTGAAACGGTAATTTACCTTCAATATAAGAAAGAAACTGCGGAAAGTTTTCTGAAAATTCAGAATCTTCCGTTAACACATCTCTGAAACGGTAATTTACCGTCAATATAAGAAAGAAACTGCGGAAAGTATTCTGAAAATTCAGAATCTTCCGTTAACACATCTCTGAAACGGTAATTTACCTTCAATATAAGAAAGAAACTGCGGAAAGTTTTCTGAAAATTCAGAATCTTCCGTTAACACATCTCTGAAACGGTAATTTACCGTCAATATAAGAAAGAAACTGCGGAAAGTATTCTGAAAATTCAGAATCTTCCGTTAACACATCTCTGAAACGGTAATTTACCTTCAATATAAGAAAGAAACTGCGGAAAGTTTTCTGAAAATTCAGAATCTTCCGTTAACACATCTCTGAAACGGTAATTTACCGTCAATATAAGAAAGAAACTGCGGAAAGTATTCTGAAAATTCAGAATCTTCCGTTAACACATCTCTGAAACGGTAATTTACCTTCAATATAAGAAAGAAATTGCGGAAAGGTTTCAGAAAAATTCACAATTTTCCCGTGTTACGAAAAATGCGTGAAATTCAGGTTTCTTTCCGTCATTTCACGGAAAAGGTGGTATCGGAAATATATGCTTCGTTAATTCACGAACGAAATCACGGAAAGTGGATCGGAAATTTCTTATTTTTTTTTTACAGAGCACAGCACAGTTTTCAAGAGCAATTTATCATTGTTTGAAAAGGAAAGAGTTGAATCAATGCACCCTTCCAGTTCTTATGGATCACAGATATGGACAGAGAAGATGACAGCGTGTGAGGCAAACGAAGAACACGAACGGTGCCTGCGCGGTCAGAGCAGCTGCTATCTCAGAGGGTGCAGACATACATTATTGTGTCGTCCGTTTTCCCGGATCTGTTTTTTTTTGTTAAAAAATTTCTGTTTTTCAGTATATGATAAGTCGGCATTTTCTTTTTCACGCTTTCCAACCGTAGGTTGAAGAAGCGTCTATACTCCAGCTTTGTGCGTTCGTCTGTCTGTCTGTCAGCAAGATAACGCCTAAAAATGGTTCAATTTTGATGAAATTTTAGTTTGTGATAGAGGCCACCTGGGGACGAACCCTATTGAAAATAGGTGAAGTGGGGTCAAAGGTCACGACATAGGAGCGGGATACATTCCATTGACCTTATGCGTCATAACGTGCGTAAAAATGGTTCGATTTCGATGAAATTTTAGTATGTGGTAGGGACCATCTGGGGACGAACCCTATTGAAAATGGACGAAATGGGGTCAAAGGTCAGGACATAGGATCGGTATCCATTACATCACCCTTATCCCATACTATTAAACGAGCAATTCTTGTATTTATGTAAATTTTATTTTGAAAATGGCTCTAAGGATTTTGATTAAAGTCGTTAACCTACCGGTTTCTGGTACTAGAAATCAATTTTCCTTCATCTCGATTTGAGGAAAAGTCGTTCAGTGGGTTAAATAACTACCCTGAATTTCCACGTTTTGAGTGTCATGGGGTAGTCACATTAATGTTACCCATGCTTAGAAATTTTATGACGTCACACTCTCGCGACTGAGATGGCGCGCGGTTACGCCATCTGTCTCACTACATCACGCGTTGAGTGTGGATCCTATTAAAGTTTTATGACGTCACACTCTTGCGAGCAGATAGTTGCGATTCCCATCTGCCTCATTACGTCACGCGTTGTGTGCGTATGTCCGTCCGCACGATAACTCGCGTAAAAATCGTCCGATTTCGATGAAATTCTAGTATGTGGTAGGGGAACTCCTGGGAAAGAACCCTATTGAAAGTGAACAAAATGGGGTCAAAGGTCAGGACATAGGAGCGGGATCCATTCCACTGCTCTTATGCGTCATAACTAACGTAAAAAAGGTTCGAGTTCGATTAAATTTTAGTATGTGGTAGCAGACCACTTGGGGACAAACCCTATTGAAAATGGGCGAAATGGGATCAAAGGTCAGGACATAGGACCGGAATCAATTTCATCGCCATTATGCGGTAAAAATGCTTCCATTACGACAGAACTTTATCACGTTATTTCGGAGGTATACTGAACCGGTTTCTGTTAAATATAATCGAAATGGGATCAAAGGTCAGGGCACAGGAGCGAGATTTATTCCACAGTAATTATCCTCATAACTTGAGTAATGATTTCTGGTATGTTGGAAAGCGTATTATAATAAATGCATTGCATGATTTTATTAACTTGTTTTCAGCGGGCTTTGAATTGAACCATGGTTAGAACGAAGCTGACCACTGGATGGCTGCAGTGAGAGAATCAAAGCTAACGTGCATTTCAGCGCATTTTGCAAAGAAATATAGCAAATGATTTATTCTAAGTAATTTTTTTTTATTTTTTTATTGGAGGTTTAACGACCACCGTGAGCAACTTAATGGGCTATAAGCAGTCGCCCATCCCTAATTTAGGGTCACTGGTTCCAGGGAAGGGAGTGATCCAGTGCCGTAAGACAAACACAACATCCATGCCTCACCGGGTTTAGAACCCGGACCCCTTTCGGACGAATGATCAGAGGCCATCGCTTAGAACAAAGCGCCACCGGGATGGCTTCCTAATTTAGGGTCACTGCTTTGATTACGTGCGGGAAGCGACCGTGCGCCAAGCGACCCTGTGGAAAATCGTGCGCGAAGCGACCCTGTTATATTCCATCGTGGACGAAGTGACCCTCCTAATCGCATTAGTTTACTTATAAATATATATTCAAATCGTAGTCAAATTATTTAAATCTAATTAATTAATTATTTGCATCAAGTTTTTTATACTAAATACAAGTTTTTAATATCATTTTACAGATATATATACAAATCGTAGTCAAATTATTTACATCTAATTAATTAATTACTTACATCAAGTTTTTTATACTAAATACAAGTTTTTAATATCATTTTACAGATATATATATATATACAAAAAATTGGAAAGGGAGTGAGACAAGGTGACACCATATCTCCGAGGCTCTTTGATGCCACATTGGAAAATGTCTTTCAATCACTGAGCTGGGAAAACAAAGGGATAAAGATTAATGGAGATTATCTAACCCACCTTCGTTTTGCTGATGACGTAGTCATTTTTGCAACTACCCCATCAGAGCTGCAGAGTATGATCCAAGAACTTGCTGACAACAGTAAAGAAGTGGGATTAAAAATGAACTTTCAGAAGACAAAAGTGATGTTCAATGCTTTTACAAGAAATGAAGATTTATCGATTGATGGAGAAAAGCTGGAGATAACAGACACGTACGTTTATCTTGGACAGCAGATATCAAGTGAGGGTCACATTGATGAAGAAATTAATCGGCGTACAAAACTTGCCTGGAGAGCTTTTGGAAGAAACAGCATAATTTTCAAGAGCAATATGCCATTATGTCTTAAAAGAAAAGTGTTTGATCAATGCATCCTTCCAGTGCTTACGTATGGTGCAGAGACGTGGACCTTAACTAAAAGAGACATACAAAGGCTGCAGACAACTCAAAGCAGCATGGAGAGGTGCATACTTGGTGTAACCAGGAAAGATAAGAAGAGGAACTCGTGGATCCGAAAAATGACAAGACATCATGATCAGAGTTAAATCCCTGAAATGGCAATACTGCCAGAAGGACAGACCATCGATGGACAGCCGAAATTTTGCCGCCCCGGTGGCGCAGTGGTCTAAGGCGTTGGCCTCTGATCATTCGTCCGTAAGGGGTCCGGGTTCGAATCCCGGTCAGGCATGGATGTTGTGTTTGTCTTACGGCACTGGCTCTCTCCCTTCCCTGGAACCAGTGACCCTAAATTAGGGACGGGCGACTGCTTATAGCCCATTGAGTTGCTCACGGTGGTCGTTAAACCTACAATAATAAAAAAAAAAAACAGCCGAAATTTTAGATTGGATTCCAAGGCACAGGAAAAGACCCAGAAGAAGACCGGATGGGAGATGGGTGGATGAAATTCGAAAGTATGCGGGAGTGACATGGAGGAGACTGGCACAAGACAGACCGTTGTGGAGGAAACTTGGGGAGACCTTCGTCCAGCAGTGGATTGATAATGGTTGACAATGATGATGATGATATATATATATATATATATATGTAAAATGATATTAAAAACTTGTATTTAGTATAAAAAACTTGATGTAAGTAATTAATTAATTAGATGTAAATAATTTGACTACGATTTGTATATATATATATATGTAAAATGATATTAAAAACTTGTATTTAGTATAAAAAACTTGATGTAAGTAATTAATTAATTAGATGTAAATAATTTGACTACGATTTGTATATATATATATATGTAAAATGATATTAAAAACTTGTATTTAGTATAAAAAACTTGATGTAAGTAATTAATTAATTAGATGTAAATAATTTGACTACGATTTGTATATATATATATATGTAAAATGATATTAAAAACTTGTATTTAGTATAAAAAACTTGATGTAAGTAATTAATTAATTAGATGTAAATAATTTGACTACGATTTGTATATATATATATATGTAAAATGATATTAAAAACTTGTATTTAGTATAAAAAACTTGATGTAAGTAATTAATTAATTAGATGTAAGTAATTTGACTACGATTTGTATATATATATATATGTAAAATGATATTAAAAACTTGTATTTAGTATAAAAAACTTGATGTAAGTAATTAATTAATTTGATGTAAGTAATTTGACTACGATTTGTATATATATATATATGTAAAATGATATTAAAAACTTGTATTTAGTATAAAAAACTTGATGTAAGTAATTAATTAATTAGATGTAAGTAATTTGACTACGATTTTTGTGTATAAGTAAAATGATTCGATTAGCAGGGTCGCTTCGTCCACGGTAAAATATAACAGGGTCGCTCCGCGCACGATTTCCAGTGGGTCGCTTCGCGCACGACACCACTGCTTTTAGGGCGCGGAACTGTGCCTCCAGAAAAAAAAAACATACCCCCATGCCTTGCCTGATTCAACATTCGAACCCGGTGCCATCTAGGTAGAACGGTTAGAAGTTTAAAGAAACAGCGGAAACTTCTTCATTAAATATATCTTGGTAAATATGCTACTCAGTCGAAATAGAAGTGGACGTTGATAACATTTAGTGACCTTTAACAGCTAACTTTATCTGAACTAGAATCTTAAGTTTCTCAGCGAATGTCACAATATCACGATCTCTCTTCATCTCACGCCCACGAGTGAGTTTTGTGTTTTTTTCTCGAGTATGTGAGAGCAGCATCACAAAACAGCAAAACGCGAGGGAAATATATATATAATGCGGCTCATGTTGGTGATGATGTGGGCGAGAGAGTGGTCATGTGGGCATTGTTGGCGAAAAGAGGATGGCTTCATCACGCTTGAGGAAAGTGTGCCGCTGGAGAGATAATTTCGAGGCAAATATTGCTTAACATTTGACATACTGCGGCGTAAAAGCGAAATTTCCGCTATCAAGGAACAATTGTTCTGATTAG
This sequence comes from Macrothele yani, assembly GCA_039090855.1. NCBI lineage: Eukaryota > Metazoa > Arthropoda > Arachnida > Araneae > Macrothelidae > Macrothele > Macrothele yani. The sequence goes on along the minus strand of CM077033.1, from coordinate 106,115,478 downwards.
GTTTCTCGTGTACAATGAAACGCGCTTTGGACGAAATTTTACTGGATAAATTTATAAAAATTTTATTTGAGGACTCATCACCAATAACATTTTTTGACGGAAATCAGAATAGAACAGATGAAGACACGGACCACAACTGCAAACCGTTAGGTAGATGTACTCATAAAGTTTGTGTCCCGCTACTGAGGGAAGCGACGTAGGCTATATACACCCTGATTCATAAAGAAGTATGCAGTTTCCAGATGCTGTAAAACAGTAACAGTTGAAGACACGGACCACAACTGCGAACCGTTAGGTAGATGTACTCATAAAGTTTGTGTCCCGCTACTGAGGGAAGCGACGTAGGCTATATACACCCTGATTCATAAAGAAGTATGCAGTTTCCAGATGCTGTAAAACAGTAACAGTTGAAGACACGGACCACAACTGCGAACCGTTAGGTAGATGCACTCATAACGTTTGCGTCCCGGAACTCAGGGAAGTGACGTAGGCTATATGCACCCTGATTCATAAAGAAGTATACAGTTTCCAGATGCATTAAAACAGTAACAGTTGAAGACACGGACCCCAACTGCGAACCGTTAGGTAGATGTACTCATAAAGTTTGTGTCCCGCTACTGAAGGAAGTGACGTAGGCTATATACACCCTGATTCATAAAGAAGTATACAGTTTCCAGATGCTGTAAAACAGTAACAGTTGAAGACACGGACCACAACTGCGAACCGTTAGGTAGATGCACTCATAACGTTTGCGTCCCGGAACTCAGGGAAGTGACGTAGGCTATATGCACCCTGATTCATAAAGAAGTATACAGTTTCCAGATGCATTAAAACAGTAACAGTTGAAGACACGGACCTCAACTGCGAACCGTTAGGTAGATGTACTCCTAAAGTTTGTGTCCCGCGACTGAGGGAAGTGACGTAGGCGATAGCGCGCGTGTCACGTGACTAGTCAGTCAAAATGGCAGCGTCTGCAGTGGAGAAGGCGTTTTGTGTTCTTCAATTGAGCAAAACGGAATCTGTAACTGTTGTGCAACGGCATTTTCGATCACCATTCGGAAAAGAACCTCCAACGAGAAAATCTATCTACGATTGGCATACAAAATTTGAAAAGTCCTGGACGACAGCGTGTATCGGAAGATGCCGTCGATAGTGTTTGCATCGCCATTCAACGAAGCCCGGGGAAATCAACGCGGAGGGCGAGTCGTGAAGCGCAGATTTCACAGCCCACATTCTCTGGAGAATTTTGAGAAAGAAGCTGAAAATGATTCCATACAAAGTGCAGATGTTGCAAAATCTCACTGACTTTGACAAGACAAAGCGCTTTTGAATTTTGTGAAGAAATGCAGCACCGTTTTAAAAATGGCGATTTGGCCGATCACTTAGTTTTCACCGATGAAGCTACGTTTCACGTGAGTGGTCAGGTAAACAAGCACAATGTTCGCTTTTGGGGAACGGAGAATCCCTGATTTACAGTGCAACACGTGCGAGATTCGCCTAAGGTAAACGTGTTCTGTGCTGTGTCCAAAAAGAAAGTGTACGGCTCCTTCTTTTTTCACAAGAAAACTGTCAGTCTTTTCTGGATATGTTAAAAGTCTTTGGTTGATGCCACAGTTGCAGGACGACAGTGACAACTTTATTCTCCAATTGGATGGTGCACCACCGCACTAGTTAGACGACGTGCAAGATTATCTCGATGAACATCTTCCTCACCGATGGATTGGACGAGCCGTGGACTACAACATGCCATTGACCCAGTGGCCACCCAGAAGTCCTGACTTGTGACTTTTTCCTGTGGGGGTGCGTAAAGGGCAAGGTATTCGCCCCCCCCTTTCCTGTTGATCTAGCGGAGCTGAAACAGCGTATCACAGCCACTATCACTGCACTTGATTCAGAGATCTTACCTGGCGTTTGGGCGGAAATGGATTACTGGCTCGATGTGTGACTAAGGGTGCACACATAGAACATCTGTGACTGTCTCTAAAAAAACTTGAAACATTCCCCTACAATTCTGTTACAGGTAACATAAAAATATTGTGACGACCCCCCCCCCCCGCATAATTAATTGGCGAGAGGCGTGGTTAATTAACGGTAATTGAAACTTGATTGGGGGTTTTAATTAACAGAGAGGTTTATTTTAAACACTTGCGAGGGGCGGTATATAAAGAAAAGATCTGCTGGCACTTGGAATTCAAGTGGCGAGTTGCAGGTGTTTTCCACGAGAACAAAAGAGCCCTTAAACGGAAATGGGACGGGTCAGATTTTAAAAGCTATTTCCCATGACTCAAAAGAGTTTGGACGGCAAAAGCGTTTGAAGCTTTTGTCTGTGCCACGCGCGACACAATGGGAAAGCTCTCGGACATGAAGAGCGGTTTATAATAAATATGTCGCGGTTTCAAGTGGTAGAATTCACCGCTTACCTGCTTCTGGGAGACAGGAGATTGCTGTTGAGTGGGAGAAACTGTTTGATAGCAGACAGAATAAGGAAGGATTTTTTCCTCGCGCTAGAACAATTGCTTGCCGTCTGGGTGCTCTTGCAATTCTGAGAATAAGAAGTGAAGCCAGCTGAAAACATAAGCTGAGGAATAACCAGCACCAGATCTGCCTGGGAACTTTCTTCACCTCGCCGGATCACGGATACCTGTCGTAAGGAGCCATTTCAGGTGAAATGCAGACAGAGACATAATAATTAGGGAATATCCTCGCTCATCCAGAGAGAGAGAGAGAGAGAGAGAGATGAGAAACGCTTAGCATAAGGAACAAAACAGACCCCCTGCAGAGAGAGAGAGAGAGAGAGCCTCTGAAGAAACTGCTAGCCTCTTTGTGTTAAAAGCGGGGAGAGAAATCTTGTGTGTGTGTCTGATTACGTACCTCCAGTGACCGGGGAACGACATCGTTTTAGCCACAGCAAAGAATGAGCGGTGATGGAAGTTAAGATCAAACTACCCGTGTGAGTGAGTGTTTTTTTTTTTTTTTTTTTTTTGGTGTCATCAACACTTTGGATGCTCGAGGACCTATGTAAGTACTTTTTACCAGTATTTTCTTTGCGGCCCATTGTGAACGAACAGACTTTTCGTTAGGGCATATTTTCAGAAACACCGAAGAGGGCCAAAGCTGTCAGGAAATTATAGCCTTTATTATTTAATGAAGATTCCGGTGAAATTTATGCATATATCTATTAAATCCCTGTTTTAATTGTTACACTGTGCCTCCATTGGTTTATTGGTGTACTGTGTTGGCTAACGAGGTATTGGCGGATCCAGTGATTCGAATCGCAGTCCGGAATTAATTTGGCATCCTGATATCTGAAGACCAAAAGGTCGCAACAATATCTTACATTGTACTTATTTCATAGTGCGTTGAAACTGTATACTGCTTTATGAATCACCCTGAATATTACTCCATTACATAGCAAAACTGGTAATACACTGCCGGACAATTGCTAAGGACGGATGACAATAGCAACGATAGAAACCATAAAATGGAAGGCAGGAAAATGTGGAAATTAGCATAAGTTCGGGATACAGTAAGACGTGTTGTGCGTATGCAAATTTTGGATTGCCGAACTTGTTCGTGACGTCATAGTGCTGATAAGAGATATAAAGGATTTGACGCCTATTGACCGTTGTTGTTCAAACGCAAAGTTGAAAGGGAAAGAATCAATTGACGAACTTGCAATTTTCAGTATGTCTTCCCGACATCACCTAGATGATTTTACGCGTGGCCGTATTATTGGCAAGATTGAAGAAGGGCGAAAAATAACAGATGTTGCCAGGGAGTTCGACGTCAGCCACAGTGTTGTTTCAAGGCTTCGGAAATCATTTCAAACAAATGGAGAGTGTAGCAAACGTCACGGGGGAGGTCGTGTTCGCAGTACGACACCTGCAGAAGATCGGTACATAGTGCTATCAACAAAAAGACACCGGCGCAGCACAGCTAGTGAGGTAGCAAATCAGTTTATGGCTGCTACTGGCAAGCGGATCTCCCGAAAAACTGTCGCCAGACGTTTGCATGAAGGAGGACTATACGCCCGCCGTCCTGTTGTGTGCATCCCATTGTCCAGACGTCACCGTACCGCCCGTTTGCAATGGTGCCATCAACATCGCAATTGGACTGATAACGACTGGTCTGCTGTCCTCTTCTCAGATGAGAGTACATGCAGTCTATCGTCTGATTGTCGACGACAACTGATCTGGCGTGATAGTGGTACTGCATATTGTCCAGCAAACATACAGGAAAGGGACCGATATCCGACATGTAGTGTCATATTATGGGCTGGCATCATGATCAATGGCCGTACGTCCCTCTATGTGCTTCCAACTGGGACTATGACTGGCCAACGATACATTAATGATGTTCTGCTACCTCATGTTCGCATGTTCCGTGGTGCGGTCGGTGACAGATTCATTTTCATGGACGACAACGCAACATGTCATCGAACAGTCGCTGTCCAGGAGTGTCTTGAGAGCCTCGTATGGCCAGCACGTTCTCCAGATCTGAATCCCATTGAAAATGTGTGGGATGCTTTGGGGAGGAGTCTTGCTGGTCGCCAATGCCCTCCGATAAACAAGGACACCCTCATCCGTGCACTGACAGAGGAATGGGATAAATTACCCCAACAGCTGCTTGATAATGTTGTGCAAAGCATGACACGACGTGTGGAATCTTGCATCGCCCTCCATGGTGGCCATATCCCGTATTGACATCTTACGTCGGAACGCCTGCGGACGGTAATTGCATTTTTTTCACGTTTACGTATTCTGCACAAAATGGCCTGTTTGTCCCTTGAACACGTTCCAAAGCCTTCTGGATTTCAGAGCACAATAAATTGTCTTTCTTGTAATGTCCTGGCATTCTGACATTATTTTATTTCACTTGGCATCCAACCACACTTACTTTTTTATGCGCTATATAGCCGGTTATGATCCGTCCTTAGCAATTGTCCAGCAGTGTAGGATAGGTGTCTATTTACATATGTCTTGCCCGTTTACAATAAATGGAATTTCCTTCGAAAACAAATCCTTTAAAAACTGCTACACAGTTTGCTTTGCTCATTTAAGAATCTAACTCATCTTGTTCGCGTGTGTTTCGTGTTTTTAAAAGAAGGAAGTTCGTTACCTTTTGCACGAGAAGAACTTTTCATTGGCTCCGAAGTTTTCTGCGTCACCAATGGTTTGCGGCAAGTTTTCGTTAAGTGTTTCTGGTAGGAAGCAGGCAAAAATACCAGCAGTTATACACATCAATGCGATGATCAGGAACGGAATGGATTTCCCATAAGCAGCCTAAATAATAAAAAAAAATGAAAAATGCACAAATTAAAAAAACAACAACAACATTGCTATAATTTACCATTTGCAAATGATGAAATGAAAACAAGAACATAAAACAGAAAGGAAAGACAGCGAATCAGCTGTACTACACACATTACCCCTCACCCCTCCCCCAAAAGTGCGGATCTCAATTAAATAGCTAATATGGCCGGGTCTGGTACGATTCGTCCAACGACGATTGGTCCAATGCCGATTCGCCCAATGGACAATTGGTCCAAAGGTACGATTCGTTCAATGCTACGATTGGTCCAATGCCGATTCGTCCAATGCCGATTCGTCCAATGCCGATTCGTCCAATGGACAATTGGTCGAAAGGTACGATTCGTTCAATGCTACGATTGGTCCAATGCCGATTCGTCCAATGGACAATTGGTCCAAAGGTACGATTCGTTCAATGGTACGATTGGTCCAATGGGACGATTGGTCCAATGCCGATTCGTCCAATGGACAATTGGTCCAAAGGTACGATTCGTTCAATGGTACGATTGGTCCAATGCCGATTCGTCCAATGGACAATTGGTCGAAAGGTACGATTCGTTCAATGCTACGATTGGTCCAATGCCGATTCGTCCAATGGACAATTGGTCCAAAGGTACGATTCGTTCAATGGTACGATTGGTCCAATGGGACGATTGGTCCAATGCCGATTCGTCCAATGGACAATTGGTCCAAAGGTACGATTTGTTCAATGGTACGATTGGTCCAATGCCGATTCGTCCAATGGACAATTGGTCCAAAGGTACGATTCGTTCAATGCTACGATTGGTCCAATGCCGATTCGTCCAATGGACAATTGGTCCAAAGGTACGATTCGTTCAATGGTACGATTGGTCCAATGGGACGATTGGTCCAATGCCGATTCGTCCAATGGACAATTGGTCCAAAGGTACGATTCGTTCAATGGTACGATTGGTCCAATGCCGATTCGTCCAATGCCGATTCGTCCAATGCCGATTCGTCCAATGCCGATTCGTCCAATGGACAATTGGTCCAAAGGTACGATTCGCTCAATGGTACGATTGGTCCAATGCCGATTCGTCCAATGGACAATTGGTCGAAAAGTACGATTCGTTCAAAGGTACGATTGGTCCAATGGGACGATTGGTCCAATGCCGATTCGTCCAATGGACAATTGGTCCAAAGGTACGATTCGTTCAAAGGTACGATTGGTCCAATGGGACGATTGGTCCAATGCCGATTCGTCCAATGGACAATTGGTCCAAAGGTACGATTCGTTCAATGGTACGATTGGTCCAATGCCGATTCGTCCAATGGACAATTGGTCCAATTCCGTCCTATCTGTCTGAAGTGCTACTCGTGCTATAAAAGTCTCATCTGTTCTGATTCTATCTCCGATGTTACACGAAAGTACCGGTAGTCCAAAGAATGTAAAATAATATTACATTTCATACGTAATATCGTGGTTACATATTTCTTTCTTTTCTTTTTTTTTTTTTTTTTTTTTTGGTGTCGCGTTTTCTTGTTATACTGTCCTTGCTGCCGTATGAAGTTACTGATGTAAGAGTCGTTCTATGAACTTCAATGTTTCTCTTTTGCATGAAATAATAAAAAAATACTAGTGTTCCGTTTCTGTTTGTAGAATGCAGTGGGGTTTTCCGCCAACTGCCCAATGGAAACAACTGGTCGGGGTTTGGACAGAGGCCTATTCAACAGTTTTCATTCCAGCGATGTCATATTCATAACGTTTACATATCAAATCAAGTTAATTAAGCTTTTACTTAAACACGAAATATTAATTCATAGGCCACAGGCCTAGGCCTTTTCAACAGTTTATATTCTACCGATGTGGTATTCATAACATTTACATATTAAATCAAGTTAATAATATTGCGCTTTTACTTAAGCACGAAATATAAATTCATAGACCCTAGGCCTAGGCCTTTTCAACAGTTTTTATTCCAGCGATGTCATATTCATAACGTTTACATATCAAATCAAGTTATTAATATTGAAATTTCACTTAGGCACGAAATATTAATTCATAGGCTTTAGGCCTGGGCTTTTTTAGGACTTTTTATTCTACCGATGTCATATTCATAACGTTTACATATTAAATCAAGTTAATAATATTGTGCTTTTACTTAAACACGAAATATTGATTCATAGGCCATAGGCTTTTTTAACAGTTTATATTCTATCGATGTCAGATTCATAACTTTTACATAACAAAACAAGTTAATAATATTGAGCTTTAACTTAGGCACGATATATTAATTCATAGGCTCTAGGCCTACGCCTTTTTAGGACTTTTTATTCTACCGATGTCATATTCATAGCGTTTACATATTAAATCAAGTTAATAATAATGTGCTTTTACTTAAACACGAAATATTAATTCATAGGCCATAGGCCTTTTTAACAGTTTATATTCTACCGATGTCAGATTTATAACGTTTACATAACAAAACAAGTTAATAATATTGAGCTTTTACTTAGGCAAGATATATTAATTCATAGGCCATAGGCCTTTTTAACAGTTTATATTCTACCGATGTCAGATTCATAACGTTTACATAACAAAACAAGTTAATAATATTGAGCTTTTACTCAGGCACGATATATTAATTCATAGGCCATAGGCCTTTTTAACAGTTTATATTCTACCGATGTCAGATTCATAACGTTTACATAACAAATCAAGTTAATAATATTGCGCTTTTACTTAAGCACGAAATATAAATTCATAGACCCTAGGCCTAGGCCTTTTCAACAGTTTTTATTCCAGCGATGTCATATTCATAACGTTTACATAACAAATCAAGTTAATAATATTGAGCTTTTACTTAGGCACGATATATTAATTCATAGGCTCTAGGCCTACGCCTTTTTAGGACTTTTTATTCTACCGATGTCATATTCAGAACGTTTACATATTAAATCAAGTTAATAATATTGCGCTTTCACTTAAGTACGAAATATTAATTCATAGGTCTGCAGCCTAGGTGCCTTGCTAAGACCTCAGAAATGATACAATGAATGCCTTTTATAAAGTTTTATAAAATGTTTACAAATACCAAATATCTAGGTTGTAACTTAAAATCTTCTAAAAAGGCCCGCGGCCTAGGTGCCTTGTAAAGACCTGAGAAATGATACGATGTGTGCCTTTATTAGGTTTTATAAAAACCTAATAAGGCACACATTATTAGGTTTTATAAAAACCTAATAAAGGCACAAATTTATTCTGTGTGCCTTTTATTAGGTTTTATAAAATGTTTACAAATACCAAATATCTAGGTTGTAACTTAAAATCTTCTAAAAAGGCCCGCGGCCTAGGTGCCTTATAAAGACCTGAGAAATGATACGATGAGTGTCTTTTATTAGGTTTTATAAAATGTTTACAAATACCAAATATCTAGGTTGTAACTTAAAATCTTCTAAAAAGGCCCGCGGCCTAGGTGCATTGTAAAGACCTGAGAAATGATACGATGAGTGCCTTTTATTAGGTTTTATAAAATGTTTACAAATACCAAATATCTAGGTTGTAACTTAAAATCTTCTAAAAAAGCCCCCGGCCTAGGTGCCTTGTAAAGACCTGAGAAATGATACGATGAGTGCCTTTTATTAGGTTTTATAAAATGTTTACAAATACCAAATATCTAGGTTGTAACTTAAAATCTTCAAAAAATGCCCGCGGCCTAGGTGCTTTGCAAACAGCTGAGAAATGCTCCATTGAGTGCCTTTTACCAGGTTTATGTAAAATGTTTACAATTACCAAATATACGGAAATCATCTTTCTAAAGGATATAAAGAGGAGAATAATTTAAATTATTATTCCTTTCTGGAAAATAAAACAGTTTACCGTTGGTAAGATGATACCATTGGACGAATCGACGTTGGACCAATCTTACCATTGGACGAATCGGCATTGGACCAATCGTCCCTTTGGACGAATCGGCATTGGACCAATCGTCCCTTTGGACGAATCGGCATTGGACCAATCGTCCCTTTGGACGAATCGGCATTGGACCAATCGTCCCTTTGGACGAATCGGCGTTGGACCAATCTTACCATTGGACGAATCGGCATTGAACCAATCGTCCCTTTGGACGAATCGGCATTGGACCGATCGTACCATTGGACGAATCGGCGTTGGACCAATCGTACCATTGGACGAATCGGACATTGGACCAATCGGCATTGGACCAATCGTCCCTTTGGACGAATCGGCATTGGACCAATCGTCCCTTTGGACGAATCGGCATTGGACCAATCGTCGTTGGACGAATCGTCCGGGACCGAATATGGCCACCTTTCTTGCGATATATCAGGAGGAATGCGACATGACACGGATTCCCTAAGCTACTTGAGTTCGGTTTGGTTCAAAGATAATCATTCCAGCAGCAAAACGAACCTTTATTTAGTATCGAGTATGGCCACCTTTGTTGCGAATGACAGCAAGTATGCGATGTGTCATGGATTCTATGAGGTACTTGAGTTCGATTTGGTCTAAACATAGTTTCCCGATGTTTAGACCAAAACGAAACTTGCCGATGCGCACTTTTACGCGTTGAGAAGATCTCCCGATTCGTATTTTTACGCGTCGAGAAAAATTCCCGATGTACACTGAAGAGCAATTGAATTAGAGACAGCTGGCGTTATGCAAATGTGGCGCTGTGGGCGGACCTGTAAACGGAAACGACATGACGTATGCGGCGATCCGACAATATAAGGAGTGATGCGACGAGAATCAGTAAGAGTCGGACGCAGTATGGGTAAGACGAAGGATAAAAGCGCATTTGATCGTGGGCAAATTGTCGGGGCCCGACGAATGGGTCACTACATTTCGGAAGTCGTGGGATTTTCAAGAGCCACTGTGTCACGGATGCACCTTGAGTACATCGAATCCGGAAAAACCATCCCTGCAAGGGCCAACTGCTGTGAACAACAGCGTGTGGATGAGCGGGGTCATCGTCGGCTAGCTCGCATTGTAACAGCGGATAGACGGGCCACAGTGCAAGAAATCACTCGGCAATTTAACTCTAGTGCACAAAATCGTGTATCCATCCAGAACCATCTCCTCGCTATGGGGTACAGAAGCCATCGTCCCACGAGGACACCGCTGCTGACTGCACATCACAGGGTGCAAAGATTAGCATGGGCGCGGAAACATCGCCACTGGACCTGGAAAAATGTTGCCTGGACTGATGAGTCGAGATTCAAGTTGGTACATGCGGACGGCAGGATACGAGTACGGCGCAAACCACATGAAGCGATGGATCCTTCTTGCCAGCAGGGTACTCTTCAAGCTGGTGGGGGTGGCATTCTCGTCTGGGGACTGTTTACGTGGACTTAAATGGGACCCCTGGTACGTGTGACATCGTCCCTCACAGGTCAACGTTACCGGGATATCCTGGACGACCATTTGCTCCCGTTTGTGCGTCTTCAACATCCCACTGGAGACCTCATCCTGCAACAAGACAATGCAGCTCCCGAATTGTATCCGAATGGTTGGATGAACACTCCACCGATGTGACCTCGCTTCCTTGGCCAGCTAGGTCACATGACCGAGCACATCTGGGATGCCATCGAGAGAGATGACCCCCCCCTCCATCAGATCTTCGTAAACTGTGGGAGCTTGTTCAGGGGTCGTGGATCCTTATGGCTTCCCAACGCTTCCGGTGTCTTGTCGAGTCCATGCCGAGACGAGTCGCCGCCGTCATCAGGTCGAAAGGTGGTGCTACACGTTACTAGACAGGTATCTCTAATTCAATTGCTCTTCAGTGTATAGAGAAAAATTCTGGATATATGGTTCGGTTTGGTTCAAAGATAGCCATTCCAGCAGCAAAACGAACCATAATTGAATATCGAGTATGGCCACCTTTGTTGTGAATGACAGCAAGTATGCGACGTGTCTTGGATTCCATGAGGTGCTTGAGTTCGTTTTCGTTCAAACACAGCTTCCCGATGTTTAAGCCAAAACGAAACTTCCCGGTTCGTACTTTAACGCGTCCCGAAAAATTCCCGATGCGTATTTTTAAGGGTCGAGGACAAAATTCCGATGCGTACTTTTAGGCGTCCTGATCCCTGCAGCAAAATGAATCTTTACTTAGTAAAAACTAAGGTTAAAAAACATTTTACAAATAGCAAAATAAGAGATTCAGAATATTTTATAAATAGCAAAACCTTTTCTTTACTCTGGATATATGGTTAACAACTTTCTCCGAAGACTAATAGATTCTGGTCAGCGAACTCTTCAGCTGGACCAAACGCAGCCTAAATTCATATGATCAATGATATGCAACCCACAGTTACCCCAACTCTGAGACAAATCTGTTGAAGATTTGGTATGGATTTTGGGACAAAAGTGAGAAATATATTGGCAACCATTAAGAATGATCGTGACCCCGTATGTCAAAGAGGCAGACATGGAATATACTGTATTCCATTACGAAGTGTGGAACAGGATGAACCCGAACAGATCTACACAGTGTGGCAAAGAATTTTTAAGACTGGGTCTGTAAAATGAAATAGAAACAAGACATTATAAATTGTTTTGGTTTGTTATTCAAAATAAGTCCCTCCGGCTTCAATACACTTGTTACAGCGATTTAATAATGGTTCGAATGCCTGTTCCAGTTCACTTTGCGGAATTGCCTCCAAAGCACGCGTCGAAGCTGTTTCTGTGGTCGAAATATCATCAAAATAACACTTTTTTAACGTCATTTTAAGTTTGGGGAACAAAGAAAAGTCGCAGGGTGCTAAATCAGGCGAATACGGTGGATGATTCAACACACAGATGTTATTTTTCGCCAAAATTCTACGAACAAGAAGTGAGGTGTGACTGGGTGCATTATCGTGCAACGAACACTAACTGTTTTCATCTCGATATTCTGGACGAATGCGACGAATTCTGCCCATCAAACGCTTCAAAACAGTTAAATACAACTCACCAGTAATTGTTTGTCCACGTGGAACACATTTATTGTGGATAATACCCTTACTATCGAAGAATGTAATGAGTATTGTTTTGATTTTCGATGGAACTTTTCTTGTTTTGTTTGGCTTGTGGCGCGTTTTTTACTTCCATTCCGCACTTTGTCGCTTTGTTTTAGGATCATATTGAAAACACCATGTTTCATCACCTGTAACAATCGATTTTAAGAAGTTTGGATCATTTTCAGCGGCTGAAATGATGTCTCTGCAATGTGCACTTCTCCTTGATTTTTGTTCATTGGTTAACGTGTGTGGAACGAATTTAGCACAGACTTTTGTTTTGCCCAAATCTTCCTGCAGGATGGTTAGAATCGTTTCTTTGTTGATGTTTAAAGACTCTTCCATCATTCTTAGTGACGCACATCGATTGTTTGCCACGAAATCACGCACTTTTTCAATAATCTCAGGTGTCCTAGATGAACTTGGTCTTCCGGTATGCTTATCATCTTCTAGCGTCTCTCTTCCGTCCAAAAAACGTTTGTGCCACAGGAAAACATTTGATCTACTTAAACAAAACTCACCGTAAACTTGTTTCATCATTTGGTACGTTTCCGAGGCACTTTTACCAAGTTTTGCGTTAAATTTAATAACAGCCCTTTGTTCCATCTTAATAATTGAACATGAAAAAAATTTGACTTCTCTAATGAACGGCTGTTTCGTTTGAGTTACTTTAACAACTCCGCAGTACTTTTGGCAGAAAGCAAGCAGATGGTCACGGTTTATAACGCATTCGCGATTACACTAGTGACGCCACCGTAGGCTGAAATCTAGCGCCAGTCTTAAAAATTCTTTGACGCACTGTGTATATAGGATCTACAAGACGCACCCTAGGGACAAGGATTACAGAGCACAAATACAGTATTAAAAATGGTTCCGTAACAACATCGATTGGTGAACGAAAGTAAGTACCACCCTTTTTGGGAGGAGGCCTCAGTCATCGTTACTCCACTGTCAAAATCAAAATCATCTTACTTGTTTACAGAAAGTCTACACATATTTTGTAATGAACATATACACTGAAGTGGTAGAAAAACTGGTGCACCAGTCTAGTACTTGGGAGGTCCTCACGGGAGCGCAGGACTGAAGAAATACAACAGGGTATGGACTCCACTAGCTTCTGGAAATATGCTGTAGGCAATGCTCACCATACTTCCTGCAGAACGTTCCACAATTCGGATGTATTCTTTCTTATCTCTACAGTAAACTACCAAGAATAAATTCAACAGCGGATTATTACATGTCTGTTTTGACAAAGCTGATCGCACATATCCGTAAGAAGCGTTTACACATTCACCAAAATGGTTGGAAACTCCACCATCATAACGCTCTTCCTGCACATAGCGCAGAAAGTCACTACCTTCCTAGCTGAAAAAATATTGGAAAGGTTCCACACCCTCCATAGAGTCTAGATTCAACACATTGTGACTTCTTTTCTTCTCAACTCTCCAAAAGAATTTGCGAGAACGTAGGTTTGCGTCTCCAGAAGAGGTAGTCAAAGCTTCAGAGGCGGCTATGAAAGGAATGGAGAAAAATGGCACTTCTTTGAGGAGTGCTAGCGACGTTTGGAAAAGGACCACAGCCGCATGAAGTTCAGGTTCGTACATACATGTTTATAAATTTCCGCTTAAGTCTTTCTTGAAGGGGTATCATCGCATGTTGGCATTTATTGTCAGTGACTATTTATAGTAAAGGTTTATAATGTTTTTTGGCTAATACAGAATGTTTCAAAATTATCTTTACAACTTTGACCCTCAGTAAAACAAGAAACGGAATAAGAGAACACATATCGGTTTATTACATACTGAACAGCACAGCACGCTCCAAAGTTTGCTGGAATGCCACTGAAAGTTCGATAAAGTGCGTATTACGCGTCTAGTGCGCATCGAAATTTTACCAACGAGTAAAAATACGCGTCGGGAATTTTCCTCGACGCACAAAAGTCCGCCACGGGAATTTTTCTCGACGCGTAAAAGTACGCCTCGGGAAGTTTTCTCGACGCGTAAAAATTCTCGTGTAAAAATACGCGTGGGAAATTTTTCTCGACGCGCGTAAAAGTACGCCTCGGGAGTTTTCCTCGACGCGTTAAAGTACGCACGGGGAATTTTCCTCGACGCGTAAAAGCACGCATCGGGATTTATCTCGACGCGTAAAAGTACGCCTCGGGAATTCTCCTCGACGCGTAAAAACACTCTTCGGAAATTTTACTGGACGCGTAAAATACGCGTCAGAAATTTCCTCGACGCGTAAAAGTACACGTCATGAATGTTTCTCGACGCGTAAAAGCACGCATCGGGAATTTTTCTGGACTGGTAAAAATACGCATTGGAAATTTTTCTTGACGCGTAAAAGTACGCCTCGGAAATTTTTCTCAACGCGTAAAAGTACACATCAGGAATTTTTCTCGACGCGTAAAAGTACGCCTCGGGAGTTTTCCTCGACGCGTAAAAGTACGCATCGGGAATTTTCCTCGACGCGTAAAAGCACGCATGGGGAATTTTACTCGAGGCGTAAAAGCACGCATCGGGAATTATCTCAAAGCGTAAAAGTACGCCTCAGGAATTTTCCTCGACACGTAAAAACACTCTTCGAAATTTTTACTGGACGCGTAAAATTCGCGTCAGAAATTTCCTCGACGCGTAAAAGTACACATCATGAATGTTTCTCGACGAGTAAAAGCACGCATCGGGAACTTTTCTGGACTGGTAAAAATACGCATTGGGAATTTTTCTCAACGCGTAAAACTACGCATCGGGAATTTTTCTCACGCGTAAAAGTACGCATCGGGAAATTTCCTCGACGCGTAAAAGCACGCATGGGGAATTTTCCTCGACGCGTAAAAGTACGCGTCGGCAATTTTTCTCGACGCTAAAGGAACGCATCGGGAATTTTCCTCGACGCGTAAAAGTACGCGTCGGGAATTTTTCTTGGCGCGTAAAGATACGCTACGGAAATTTTACTGGAAGCGTAAAATACGTGTCAGGAATTTCCTCGACGCGTAAAAGTACGCATCAGGAATGTTTCTCGACGCGTAAAAGCACGCATCGGGAATTTTCTGGACTGGTAAAAATACCCATCAGGAATTTTTCTCGGCGTGTAAAAATATGCATCGAAGAATTTTACCAATTCGTAAAAATACGCATCGGGACGGTATTTCGTCTTTCAGAAACGGAAGTAAACGAAATAAAGATTTTTTTCCGTAATCATAATTTCGTGTTTCTGTGGTTTGCCTCTGTTCAGCCTTGCCGTTATTTATCATTTTATACCATAAATATTTGTACTTCAGTTCGCAAATGGAGGAAAAATTCCAGGAAACGGAAGTTAGACGGCGAAAAAATATCCCTGTACTCTTTAGGCATAAGAGTGCGACGGCTTCGAGGGAATTTCTGCTTTTCCGTCATAATTTGGGTTATCCTCGACAACGATGCATAACTGAACAAAAATTTTGGGAAAGTGGAAATTAGCTGCAGTGACGATTTCTCCGTAATCGAATTTTATTTTTCACGTGATTGTTTCCTCTGCCTAGTACTGTTGTTAAATATCGTTTTATTTCTTAGATATTTGTATTTCAACTTAAAAATGGAGGGAAAATGTCCGAGAACGGAAATCAGACGTAGCAAAGATTTCCCCCGTAACTGAAATTTGTTCCCCCAACGATGATCGGAACATGTATCTTGTGTTTTTAAAGACCCCCCCCCCCCCCAAATAAAAAAAGGAGGTTTGCATTTCAGCTTGATGAAGGTGGGGGTGTAACGTACCAGGAGATGTGACGTACCTGCCAGAAGGACGCACACGACATAAAGGCAGATAGGAATCAGAATAAAACGTCCGCGTAGCTCAATTGGTAGAGTCACTTATTCCGGAATGAAGGGACCCGGGTTCGAATCCTGGCGTGGACAAAAATGAAGGAGAAATTTACTTCGTTATAATGGCGCCCGAACTATCCGGATGACCCGACCGTTCAAAATCTCGCATTGGTGTGATGTTATTTCCACACCGCGAGACAGGAAAAATAAGAGAATCCCTTCTCCAGCACTTCGAAAAAAAAAAAATAAGGGGGACATGATGTAACGTACCAGGAGATGTGACGTACCAGCCAGAAGGACGCACACAACATAAAGGCAGATAGGAATCAGAATAAAACGTCCGCGTAGCTCAATTGGTAGAGTGACTTTTTCCGGAATGAGGGGATCCGGGTTCGAATCCTGGCGTGGACAGAAATGACGGAGAAATTTACTTCGTTATAATGGCGCCCGAACTATCCGGATGACCCCACCGTTCAAAATCTCGCATTGGTGTGATGTTATTTCCACACCGCGAGACAGGAAAAATAAGAGAATCCCTTCTCCAGCACTTCGAAAAAAAAAAAAAAAATAAGGGGGACATGATGTAACGTACCAGGAGATGTGACGTACCAGCCAGAAGGACGCACACAACATAAAGGCAGATAGGAATCAGAATAAAACGTCCGCGTAGCTCAATTGGTAGAGTGACTTTTTCCGGAATGAGGGGATCCGGGTTCGAATCCTGGCGTGGACAGAAATGACGGAGAAATTTACTTCGTTATAATGGCGCCCGAACTATCCGGATGACCCGACCGTTCAAAATCTCGTAATGGTGTGATGTTATTTCCACACCGCGAGATAGGAAAAATAAGAGAATCCCTTCTCTAGCACTTCAAAAAAAAAAAAAAAAAAAAGAAAAAAATAAGGGGGAGATGATGTAACGTACCAGGAGATGTGACGTACCTGCCAGAAGGACGCACACGACATAAAGGCAGATAGGAATCAGAATAAAACGTCCGCGTAGCTCAATTGGTAGAGTGACTTATTCCGGAATGAGGGGATCCGGGTTCGAATCCTGGCGCGGATAAAAATGACGGAGAAATTTACTTCGTTATAATGGCGCTCGAACTATCCGGATGACCCGACCGTTCAAAATCTCGCATTGGTGTGATGTTATTTCCACACCGCGAGATAGGAAAAATAAGAGAATCCCTTCTCCAGCACTTCAAAAAAAAAGAAAAATAAAAAAAAATAAGGGGGAGA
Organism: Macrothele yani; assembly: GCA_039090855.1. Taxonomy (NCBI): domain Eukaryota; kingdom Metazoa; phylum Arthropoda; class Arachnida; order Araneae; family Macrothelidae; genus Macrothele; species Macrothele yani. The sequence goes on along the minus strand of CM077033.1, from coordinate 106,098,149 downwards.
TGATGTAACGTACCAGGAGATGTGACGTACCTGCCAGAAGGACGCACACGTCATAAAGGCAGATAGGAATCAGAATAAAACGTCCGCGTAGCTCAATTGGTAGAGCAACGTATTCCGGAATGAGGGGATCCGGGTTCGAATCCTGGCGCGGATAAAAATGACGGAGAAATTTACTTCGTTATAGGGGGGGGTCGAAAACGAAAGTGATGAAGCTGAAAATATGTAAGAATTGATGCATCGTGTTCAAAAGTATTTATATTTTCAAAGTTACACTATTGATCCTTTACCTGAAATAGTGAAAGCTATTATGCATTCATGATGTATAAAACTGTCATCCAAGGGTACGAAAAAACGACGATAAAGAAATGGGAAGGGAAACAAACAAAGATATCAGCAAAATGAAAATTTAAGTATGGGATGCGGTGCAGCTGCAGAAAAACAAATGTGGCTATGGAACTTGCTGAGAAGTTTATTAGATGTTTTTAGATGCCTATAAGAACCTCTATTTTCACTTCTTGAACACATTGCTGTTCAACGTGGTGATTACAAAACATGATAAATTTAATGTTATTGTTTTAAAATGCGAATATTACATTTATTTCCAAAACTGGGCTACACTCGTTTCCAGAGTAGCGTTCGGTTCGATTTTTATTGAAGAATTTTGTTGTCGACAAATGTGTTCCACTGTCTCATTCCGGTGATGCCATCTGACGAAATGAAAATGTTCTGCCAATTGTTCAATACTTTTTTGCGATGTATCGATTGCAAGATGGCGGCTTGTTAACAGTTTTTTTTTCTCTCCTGGTGAACTCCCTGTTGGATTTTTGCGGAATTTTTTCAATTTCCTTATATTTTTATTGAAGGACTTTGCTCCGCTGCCAGTCCGAAGTTTCCGAGTTTTTTTACTGTCGTTATTTTTTGAAATGACGGACTTTTGTAGTTTGAACTTATAGCACTTAACCGTTAAACAACTGAGATAGCTTTACCAACAAAACATATGCGTAACAAATTCTCTGCGTCACCAAGACAGCAGGTCACGGGACCAGAACGTTCCATCCTCTGTGGTTATCGTGAAAACAGACAAGCCGTTCGTTTCTTTCCTTTGTGTCTTTCAAAAATGCTTACAATTCAGAAAATGATTTTTTCTTAATTTTTTTTTGTAAAAAAAGGACGATAGTTGTAAGTTCATGCTGAAAAAATTGCAATGCGTTATATTTTATAGTTTGCCATATAATCGGTTTTTTTTAATGAATCCAGTCGCGAAATAGAGAATTTTGTGAAATTTAAAAATTTAATTTCTCGTAAACTGAATCGAAATTCAAATAAGAAAGATGACACCGAATTCTCGGGTGTAATAAGCACGTCTTTTGAATCCGTTCTGACGCAAATTAAATTTATCAAAGCTATTCAAAGTCAACGGAACCGGTATGGAAAACAATAGATCTGACCAAGGAAAGAAGATTTTCAATCGGGTTTTTAATCCCTCAGATATTGCTGTGAACGGAATCATGAGCTTAAGAACTCTTAGAAACAGAGATATCGACAAAAATAAGATGTGACTTTACGTCCCCTGGTGGGAAAGCCATGCATTATTTTAGGAAGAAAGTGTTCTCAAAAGGTTTATCCATATGAGCGGTATCGGTCGAAGAAAAAAAAATTAGTCGAGTTTTCAGGAGCCCAGATTTTGCAACAAATACTTCAGAAGCAGAAATTAACACTTATGACCCCTGGTGGCCAAACTATTCTTTACTAAACATTAGAAATTATGTGAAAAATATTTTCCATCAGGTCTTGTATGCGACACAGGAAGAATTTTTCAAATCAGAGCTTTAGGAGCAGAAATAACGCAGAAAACGCAATTTACTTTTGTGCCCCCTAGCGGAAAGTCTGTGATTTACTTGAAAATTTTGAATTTATTCGAAAAACATTTCGCATCGGAAACACTATCCAACAAAGAAGGGATTTTTCAAATCGTACTGTTAGAAGTAGAGATATTGACAAAAATAAGATATACATCTACGCCCCTGGCGTAGAAACCATGCATTATTTCAAGAAGAAAATTTTCCTAAAAGGTTTGTCGACATGAGTAGTATCGGTCAACAAACGACTTTTTCTTCAGTCGACATTTTAGAAGCTCATATTTTGCTGCAAATACAACAGAAGCGGAAATTAAGATTTACGCCCCCTGGTGGCCAAACTATTTTTTTACAAAAATTAGAAATTATGTGCAAACGATTACCCACCAGAAGCTGTATCCGGTGCAGAAAGAATTTTTCAAATCGGAGATTCAGAAGCAGAGATATAGGCGGAAACGCAATTTACTGTTACTCCCCCTAGCGGAAAGTCTATGAAGTACCTGAAAATTTTGAAATTATATGAAAAACATATCACACGGAAAACTCTATCCAACAAAGAAGGGATTTTTCAAACCGGACTCCTAGAAGTAGAGATATTGACAAAAATAAAATGTACATCTACGCCCCCTGGCGGAGAAACTGTGGAATATTTTAAGAAGAAAATATTCCGAAAAGGTTTATCGATGTGAGGGGCATCAGTCTACGAAATAATTTTTTAATCGATATCTTAGAAGCTACGATTTTATGGCAAATACATCAGAAGCAAAAATTAACACTTACACCCCTTGGGGACCAAAGTATTTTTACCAAAAATTTGAAATTATATGAAAAGATTTCCATCTGAGATGTATCCGCTGAAGAAATTTTTTTTCAAATCGGAGTTTTAGAAGAAGAGTTATCGGGGAAAATGTAATTTACTTTTACGCCCCCTAGCGGAAAATCTGTGCGTAATTTGAAATAGTAACTATATCTAAAATACTCTTCGACATAAATGGAATCGAAAGATATAATTTTTTTTTTCAATCGGATGTGTAGAAGCAAATATGTATAATAAAACGTATTTTGGAATTCGACATCATCTGCATTTACGCCCCCTAGCGGCGAAATTGTTCATCGTAAAAAAAAAAAAAAAAACGAAATGAAGGATCATCATTTGCATATTTCAAGCTTTCCGATGCAAAAAGAATTTTTCAAATCGGAGGAATAGTTGCTGAGATATCGTGGGTACAGACGGACGGACAAACCGATAACAGAAGCACGATCTTTTTTTACAAAAGACGTGCTGAAAAAGGGCGGCGAGGCGCAAACATTAGCGACACGATAGCACTTTTTTTTGCTTACCTTAACTTTGAGATACAATTGCTCTTGAAGTATCGCCAGAATCGAGAAACGGTTCATTTCAGCGTGTTCTCCACACAATTCTCTACAAACGATGTAAGTTTCATATTTTTGTGTTCCATACGTTTTGCGCTGCGAGCTAGGAAAGCAAGAGTGTCGCGAAATTTCTAAAACAGCGGAAGTTACTGTTTTTTTAGAATAGAGAGACGAAAAACAAAACGGATCCAAATTCTAAGCAAACTGAGCGTTAGTGAAAAAAAATTTTATATGAAAAAATATGGATTGATTTTTAATAATTGTGTAGCATTTTCCTAAGTATTTTATTTCATCTGTTAATTTTTCTAAAACACTCCCGACTTTTGAAAATTACTCTCTAAATTTTTTCAAAGGAGTAAAAATATTCCTTAAAATTTTTTTTTCTTCAAACTTCGATGCTAGTAGAGCTTCACATGTCGAGACGGTATTCCACTTCCTGCGCCGCTCTCCAGAGAATGTCCGCAGGAATTGTTGTTGTTATGTCAGCTGTAATCTTGTGCTTCAGCTCATTGACATCCGGAACATTTGTGCTGTACACAGTATCCATCACACAGCACTACAGAAAAAAGTGTAGCGAGGTGAGATCCGGTGAACGTGGAGACCAAAGAATTGAACCATCCCGTCCAATTCATCGCACCGGAAAGGTTTTATCACGAAACTCACGAACACGAAGTGCTCAGTGCGGGCGTGCACCGTCCTGCGGGAAGATGATAGCGGCCGCCCCGGTGGCGCAGTGGTCTAAGCGATGACCTCTGATCATTCGTCCGAACGGGGTCCGGGTTAGAATCCCGGTGAGGCATGGATGTTGTGTTAGGTTTACGGCACTGGCTCTCTCCCTTCCATGGAATCAGTGACCCTAAATTAGGGACGGGCGACTGCTTATAGCCCATTGAGTTGCTCACGGTGGTCGTTAAACCTCCAATCAAAAAAAAAGAAAAGAAAAGAAGATGATAGCCGGTTGCAGTCCCTCCAACTGGGAAAGGGTTAATATACTCACTCATCATGTCCAAATAAACATTGAATGTGACTGGGTTTTCAGCGAAAAAGAATGTTCCGATGATGCGGTTGTGCACGTGACCACATCAGACGTGAACCTTAGGGCTGCCACGTTCAATCTCATGGACGGCATGTGGGTTTTCAGACCCCCAAGTACTGCAGTTATGCATGTTGATAACACCACAGACATAAAACGTTGCCTCAACTATACAGAGTATAAAATAAAGTCCCCATTGGGCATCTGTCTGTTTGTTCGGGCTAATCTCGAGAATCGCTGGACGGATTTTGATGAGGTTTTCACCATTCCGTAGAGAATTTGTCGAGGAAGGTTTAGGTGTATGAAACATTGATCATTGTCAAAAGGAGCCCGAGCAGTAACGAGTTTAGTGACAAGTCAAAGAAAAAACCGCCGTTCGCATTCTTATGCGCGGCGACCGGTTCACGAAACTTTTCTGCTCATTCAGAAAAAGACGCAAAGCGCATGCGCCGCGGCCAGTCTGACAGCATCTAAGGCCACAGATTAAATGCGTAGTTATATCTGACGCTGAAAGAGAATTGATCTATCGGCGCTCGCACAGACTAAATGCGTAGTTGTTTTCGTCCACACGTATGTGCGTATCTGTTTCAGTAGCTCTTTAACTAAAATTTAAATATTGTACACTGGCGTGCCAAAATTAAGGACGAAACGTTTTTTCGAATGTAACGTCGTGCGGAAGTGCTCCACATCGACTCAAATCATACAATAAGATCCCCAAGATGTAAAAATATGGGAAAAGTGAGCAAAACCGTCCAAACAAGGAATCCAAAGTATACAAAGGCACTTTATTGAAAAGGTAGCTTAGAGCACAATTGGACAGAAAACAGAAACGTCCATGTGACCGGCGGCTGCCAAGAAAAATACAGTCTTTAGTAGGGGATATGATCACCCCTGACTGCGCTGCAGATTTTACAACGTCTGTCCATGCTGAGGACGAGGTTGTCAATGAGTCGTTGAGGCATCGTGGCCCATTCCTCTTGTAGCGCCAATCGCAGCTGCGGAATCGTTGCTGGCGGCTGGTGACGTGCTGCCAAGCGTCTCCCGAGAAGGTCCCACACGTGTTTGATTAGATTTAGGTCCGGGGACATTGCGGGCCAATCCATACGTTGAATATTTTCACTGTCCAACAGCTCTGCGACAGCCACTGTACGTTGAGGTGTAGCGTTGTCGTCCATGAAGAGGAACTCAGGACCCACAGCACCTCTAAACAGACGCACGTGAGGCAGGAGAACCTCGGTACAATAGCGGACACCAGTGACTGAACCGCCTTGGAAGATGTGGAGGTCAGTACGGCTACCAAGCATGATACCGCACCAAACGAGAACTCCGCCACCTCCAAACCGGTCCTTTTGATGATGTTGGAAGTGTGATTCCGTGTTCCCTGTTCTCTCCAGATGTGTATACGTCCAGAATCGCTCGTCAGACTAAATCGGCTCTCACCCGTAAAGAGAATTCGACCCCATTGCTGATGTGTTCAGTTCTTGTGTTCCTGGCACCACAGAAACCGCCGTCTCCGATGAGCAGGCGTTAATGGCACACACCGTACTGGTCGTCGTGCAAATAGACCACCTTTGTGCAGCCTCCTGGCAACGGTAAAACGCGATAACAGACGTCCAGTTGTCTGTTGCATGCGCCTTGCGATTTCTCCCGCTGTCTCTTCTCGCCTGTAGGATAATATACCGGTCGTCCGCCGCCGTGGTCGCTCGTGGACGACCACTGCTAAACTCTCGGACAGCTGTTCCTGTCGTTTGAAATGCTCTCCAAGCTCGTGAAACGATGCTGTGAGCGATCCCGAACTCCTCGGCCACACTAGTCACACTTCGACCTTCTTCCAACTTCCCAATGACGCGACCTCGGGTAAAGTCATCCAGATGTCGTCTACTGGATTGCCTGTTGGTCATATCACACGGTGGCATCAACTCGACGTCGTTCAAACCGATGTACACCGTGCAATAGCTTTCACCGAATTGCTGAGCGTACACCTCCCGTGTGCTTTATACCCTTCCGACACTCCCACCCCCTACGTCATGCTGCATATATGCGCATGCCCTACCGTACCGGACCCTAGTCTATCTCCTGAGTGGTCTAACGGTCGGTTCTGCCTGCTCGATCCGCTGTTATGCTAATTTCTCCTCATCGTCCTTAATTTTTGCACACCATTATGCCGAGACGAAAATCGAATATAGGTCGTAGTACATCAAGAGGTAAAAGAATCTGTTTATCCTGTCATAATGAAACTTTCCAAGAAACAGAATCTCGATTGGCAAATGACAGACAAGGAATGGCTTTACAAAGAGAAAGACAGTCGCCTGTTGACCGTAATAATCGTCTCTCTTTAGATTCGCCGTAAATTCTAAATTGCTACTGTGCGAAGTAGAGCCGGGTCGCTAGTCGATGAATAAAACACGTTTCAGGAAGCCTTCCTCATTATCAATCCTGAGGAGTATATGAACAGGTAATTCGAAACGTTTAGGTTTATCTTGAAGGTGCATTGCCTGTGTCATATGCACTTTGTAGACAATCACGTGCAAAGCTTGTGCACCATCGTTGTAGGTGGTAACTCCAACTACCTGAAAGCCGTACGAATGGACTTCTCTGGATTTCGTAGGAAACTATATCGAACACGTTCCGTATCCTCTTCAGTTGTTCTTAGCCTGTCAGCGTCTTTTTAGGAAGTTCTGATATCGTCTCTATGAACCACTCGTCACACACTGGGCCTTTCCCTGTGGAGTAGCCATCACAAGTTCGATGTCGTACCTTGTAACCTGCCTACCCTGAAGGACGCACACGAGATAAAGGCAGCTAGGAGTGACAGCACATGCCAGTGTAGTATAGTGGATAGCACTCGTTGCTCCAGAGCCGAGAGTCGTGGGTTCGAATCACTCCCCTGGCAAAAAAAAAAAAAAAAATGATATGAGAAATTCACTTCGTCATATTGGCGCCCGAACTTCCAGGATGACCTGGCTGTTACGTTTCTCGCAATGGTGGGATGTTCTTTTCACACCATAAGGCAGGAAAAATGAGAATCCCTTCTTCGGTGCTTCGAAAAAAATAAACCACTGTGATTAATACAGACAACTGACGTGGATTAGGAACATCAAACATAGATCTTCGCTCTTTCCACGTTTATAAGTGAGTCACGGAAAAATTCTCATTGGCCCCCACCGGGAGTCGAACCCAGGGTCTTCCAATTACGCGACGGCCATGGTTCCACTGCACCACAGCGGCCTCGAATTCCTCCAGACTCACACACGCTGGCAGGTTGCTTCTTGGAGCCTCGCGCAATGCTGGGGATTCACCAAAGATGGCAAGCAGCAACTGAAGAAATAATTAGAAGGCGAATGAATAATTAATACAGACATTTAACGTGGACCAGGAACATCAAACAAAGATTCTCGCTCTTTCCACGTTTATAAGTGAGTCACGGAAAAATTCTCATTGGCCGCCATCGGTAGTCGAACCCAGGGTCTTCCAATTACGCGCCGGACATGGTTCCACTGCACCACAGCGGCCTCGAATTCCTCCAGACTCACACACGCTGGCAGGTTGCTTCTTGGAGCCTCGCACAATGCTGGGGATTCACCAAAGATGGTAAGCAGCAACTGAAGAAATAATTAGAAGGCGAATGAATAATTAATACAGACATTTAACGTGGACCAGGAACATCAAACAAAGATCTTCGCTCTTTCCACGTTCATAAGTGAGTCACGGAAAAATTCTCATCGGCCGCCACCGGGAATCGAACCCAGGTGTTCCAGTTACGCGCCGGACATTCTTCCACTGCACCACAGTGGCCTCGAGTTCCTCCAGACTCACAACGGCCTTGAATTACTCCAGACTCATATACGTGAGTCTGTAGGAATTCAGTGCCGCTGTGGTGCATTGGAAGCACGTCCGGCGCGTAACTGGAAGACTTTGGATTCGATTTCCGGTGGCTGCCGATGAGAATTTTTCCCTGACTCACTTACAAACGTGGAAAGACTTCTGTTTGATGTTTGAAAATCAGTGTGATGTTACGTTCGGCACACGAAATTTTCTGGGATTTCTCATATGCAAATTCTTCATCGGAGGACTGCTTACAGCGACACATGGTGTGCGCCATGCCGCCTGCCCTCTATCGGTGGGGAAGGGGGGGGGGAGCGGGCAGATGTGACGCCCATGAGAGATAAAGGCAGATAGCAGTGAGAGCACATGCAAGTGTAATATAGTGAATAGCGCTCCAGAGCCGAGCTTTGTGGATTCGAATCCCTCTCCTGGCAAAAAAAAAAAAAAATAATAGAGAAATTGACTTCGTCATAATCTGAAAGTAAACGCAAACCAATAAAAATTTTTGAGCTGCTGTTACATGTAGAAAAAACAGAACTTCGGTATCTCATTCCGTTTAGGTTTTATTGAGCGTCAAAGTTGTAAAGATTTTTTGGAACACACTGTGTATGAATTTTTCGGTTTATTGTTTTCTATGTTTTATGTTCTATAGTTGTTTAGGAGATAACACGGAGATGCGGTTCACTGATTAGAGCAAATCAAGTGGACTTAGAACTGAGTGCTTTAAGTCCGTCTACTTACCAAGTAAACGACATATGGCATAATAATGAGACCTAAACAACCAACTGTTCCGCTCAGACCCATTCCTAAGGCCCGAATTACGGTTGGATACAGTTCTGATCCTTGCTGGTACACGGCGAGAAAAGAACCGGACGCTCCAAATTTCCCAATGAGAGACGTCACCACAGCAACCATGGTCATTTCTAGAAAAACGTACAAACAGAACACGTGAAATTGCACTTGATAAAAATCAAAAAGCACACAAGCGGATATACAAGATGCGAGCAAATATGATTTACACACAATCGAGTCACATTATTGTGACTGCTACTTACTTTTGACGTCAATAGTGCGTAGCCAATGAAAGAAAGCACGTGTCTTGAGCTGGCTTGGAGGGTATCATACACTGGTGTGCAAAAATTAAGGACGAAGAGGAGAAATTAGCATAACAGCGGAACGAGTAGGTAGAACGGGCCGAAAGACCACTCAGGAGATAGACTATAGGGTCCGGTACGGTAGGGCATGCGCATATATGCAGCATGGAGTAGGGAGGGCTGTCGGAAGGGTATGAAGCATACGGGTGGTGTACGCTCAGGAATTCGGTGAAAGCTATTGAACGGTGTACATCGGTTTGAACGACGTCGAGTTGCTGTCACCGTGTGATATGGCCAACAGGCAATCCAGTAGACGACATCTGGATGACTTTACCCGAGGTCGCGTCATTGGGAAGTTGGAAGAAGTTCGAAGTGTGCACTAGTGTGGCCGAGGAGTTCGGGATCGCTCACAGCATCGTTTCACGAGCTTGGAGAGCATTTCAAACGACAGGAACAGCTGTCCGAGAGTTTAGCAGTGGTCGTCCACGAGCAACCACGGCGGCGGACGACCGGTATATTATCCTACAGGCGAAAAGAGACAGACGGCAGACAGCGGGAGAAATCACAAGGCACATGCAACAGACAACTGGACTTCCGTTATCGCGTTTTACCGTGGCCAGGAGGCTGCACAAAGGTGGTCTATTTGCACGACGACCAGTACTGTGTGTGCCATTAACGCCTGCTCATCGGAGACGGCTGTATCTGTGGTTCTTGGAACACAAGAACTGGACATATCAGCAATGGGGTCGAGTTCTCTTAACGGATGAGAGCTGATTTAGTTTGACAAGCGATCCTAGACGTATACACATCTCGAGAGAGCAGGGAACACGCAATCACACCTCCAACATCATCGAAAGGAACCGGTTTGGAGGTGGGCGGAGTTCTCGTTTGGGGCGGTATCATGCTTGGTTGCCGTACTGACCTCCACATCTTCCAAGGAGGTTCAGTCACTGGTGTTCGCTATTGTACCGAGGTTCTCCTGCCTCACGTGCGTCTGTTTAGAGGTGCTGTGGGTCCTGAGTTCCTCTTCATGGACGACAACGCTACACCTCAACGTACAGTGGCTGTCGCAGAGCTGTTGGAGAGTAAAGATATTCAACGCATGGATTGGCCCGCAAGGTCCCCGAACCTAAATCCAATCGAACACGTGTGGGATCTTCTCGGGAGACGCTTGGCAGCACGTCACCAGCCGCCAGCAACGATTCCGCAGCTGCAATTGGTGGTACAAGAGGAATGGGCAGCGATGCCTCAACAGGTCCTTGACAACCTCGTCCTCAGCATGGACAGACGTTGTAAAATCTGCAACGCAGTCAGGGGTGATCATATCCCCTACTGAAGACTGGATTTTTTTTTGGCAGCCGCCTGTCACATGGACGTTTCTGTCTTCTGTCCAGTTGTGCTCGAAGCTACCTATTCAATAAAGTGCCTTTGCATCCTTTGGATTATTTGTTTGGAGGGTTTTGCTCACTGGTCCCATATTCTTACATCTTGGGGATCTTATGGTATGATTTGAGTCGATGTGGAGCACTTCTGTACGACGTTACATTCGAAAAACCGTCTCGCCCTTAAATATTTGCACGCCAGTGTATAAAGTGTGCTATACGCATTCTGAAAACGTTTCACTTTTTGCTCTCATTGCTAAAAGGAACTATAACGAAGTGAATTTCTCCGTCATTTTTATTTGCGCCAGGATTCTAACCCGGATCCCCTCATTCCGGAATAAGTTGCTCTACCAATTGAGCTACGCGGACGTTTTATTCTGATTCCTATCTGCCTTTATGTCATGTGCGTCCTTCGGGCAGGTACGTCACATCTCCTGGTACGTTACAGAACGATTTATCAGATTTGCAAAAAGGGATGATTATCGGCTTTCGGTCCAAGGGCGGCAGTATTTCTGAAACAGCGCAGTTTGTGAACTGTTCGCATGCTGCTGGGTTAAAGTGTATCGTGATTAGCGAAATGGCACCGTTGCGAATAAGCGACGTAAAAACTGCGGAACACCGGTGCCATTGATGTGAGAGGTGAACGTCGGATCCGAAGGTGCGTGAGGCTGCCCGGGTGGCGCAGTGGTCTAAGCGATGGACTCTGATCATTCGTCCGAAAGGAGTCCGGGTTCGAATCCCGGTGAGGCATGGATGTTGTGCTTGTCTTACGGCACTGGCTCTCTGCCTTCCCTGGAGCCAGTAACCCTAAATTAGGGACAGGCGACTGCTTATAGCCCATTGAGTTGCTGACGGTAGTCGTTAAATCTTCAATAGCCGCCCGGTGGCGCAGTGGTCTAAGCGATGGCCTCTGATCGTTCGTCCGAAAGGGGTCGGGCTTCGAATCACGGTGAGGCATGGATGTTGTGTTTGTCTTACGGCACTGGCTCTCTCTCTCTCTCTCTTCCCTGAAACCAACGATCCTAAATTAGGGACGGGCGACTGCTTATAGCCCATTGAGTTGCTGACGGTGGTCGTTAAATCTTCAATAGCCGCCCCGGTGGCGCAGTGGTCTAAGCGATGGCCTCTGATCATTCGTCCGAAAGGAGTCCGGGTTCGAATCCCGGTGAGGCATGGATGTTGTGCTTGTCTTACGGCACTGGCTCTCTGCCTTCCCTGGAGCCAGTAACCCTAAATTAGGGACAGGCGACTGCTTATAGCCCATTGAGTTGCTGACGGTGGTCGTTAAATCTTCAATAGCCGCCCGGTGGCGCAGTGGTCTAAGCGATGGCCTCTGATCGTTCGTCCGAAAGGAGTCGGGCTTCGAATCACGGTGAGGCATGGATGTTATGTTTGTCTTGCGGCACTGGCTCTCTCTCTCTCTCTCTTCCCTGAAACCAACGATCCTAAATTAGGGACGGGCGACTGCTTATAGTCAATTGAGTTGCTCACGGTGGTCGTTAAACCTTCAATAGCCGCCCCGGTGGCGCAGTGGTCTAAGCGATGGACTCTGATCATTCGTCCGAAAGGAGTCCGGGTTCGAATCCCGGTGAGGCATGGATGTTGTGCTTGTCTCACGGCACTGGCTCTCTGCCTTCCCTGGAGCCAGTAACCCTAAATTAGGGACAGGCGACTGCTTATAGCTCATTGAGTTGCTGACGGTGGTCGTTAAATCTTCAATAGCCGCCCGGTGGCGCAGTGGTCTAAGCGATGGCCTCTGATCGTTCGTCCGAAAGGGGTCGGGCTTCGAATCACGGTGAGGCATGGATGTTATGTTTGTCTTGCGGCACTGGCTCTCTCTCTCTCTCTCTCTTCCCTGAAACCAACGATCCTAAATTAGGGACGGGCGACTGCTTATAGTCAATTGAGTTGCTCACGGTGGTCGTTAAACCTTCAATAGCCGCCCCGGTGGCGCAGTGGCCTAAGCGATGGCCTCTGATTATTCGTCCGTAAGGGGTCCGGGTTCGAATCCCGGTGAGGCATGGATGTTGTGTTTGTCTTACGGCACTGGCTCTCTCCCTTCCCTGGAGTCAGTGACACTAAATTAGGGACGGGCGACTGCTTATAGCCCCTTGAGTTGCTCACGGTGATCGTTAAACCTCCTATCACATCACAGACACGCCTATGTTAACGAAGGTGCATCCGCAGAAAAGGCTCACATTTGCACGGCAGCATCGGAATTGGACCTCCGCTGATTGGCAAAATATTGCCTTCTCCAAAGAGTCATGTTTTCTGCTTCATTGAAAGGATGGACGTTGGCGTATAAGGCGAGAAACATCGGAGAAGAAACACTCTTCAACCATTGCTGGAAGAAAACAAGCGCTATGGTTTGGGGAATGTTTTCGTGGATCCATCCTTGCAGACCAAGTACACCCATACATGCTGATTGTCTTCCCTGGGGTGGATGGGATCTTCCACACGACAATGCGACGTGTCACAGAGCTAGAAATGTCCGAGAGTGGTTTGAAGAGCACGATGAAGACTTACTTCCCTGGCCCCCTAATACCCCAGACTTAAACCCAGTTGAGCATCTGTGGAACCACCTCGATCGTGTTGTTCGCTCTATGGATCCTCTACCACGCACACTCCAACAGCTGCCAGATGCTCTGCAGCAGGGCCGGATGGAGCTTTTGCGGGGACCGGGGCGACATTTCATTGCTTGCACTAAGAAATAAATCTCATATTTTTAATAAGGTCATTACGTGAAAGATGTCCGTAAAGAATACACAGGATGTGAAACCCACAAATTTATGCCTGTGACGGCGCCGAATTCGCATCCCTCTGCGCTCCGGAGCTGAAAGCTTTACCAATTAAGGTACACCGACGGATTTTATCGCTGTAACTTTTCCTTTTTGACATGTGCTTCACCTCTGTAGTACTTCAAAACGAAAACTATCATAAAAATGAAATTATTATCTCAAAGGAGCATTTGCTTAAGAAAAATACCAGAATATGCATTGAAAGTTCAGAGAGAGAGAGAGAGAGTAAAAACTGTTAAAATCTGCGATTTTCTTTCCGGGGAGATGGGGTTGAGGTTGTATTTTTAGTTATTGTATAAAAACTGCTTCACAAAATGACAAAAAACTAAGTGCGTAGCAAAAATTTTTGGATTGCGAATATTTTATTGTAGAAATATTAAATAATAAATTCGTATGACTAGTTTGTTTCTCCTGATACATGTTTTAGTGATTGATTTTTAATGCAAAATTGAGTAACTGGAAAATTAGCGACTTTTTAAACTTTTATACGCGCTCATATATGATTTTTTTTTCATTTCTAGGAATGTTTTTAAAGTCACTGAATAAATGACCTCCATGTGTAGCCCGAAACCAACTTTGATATTGTTCTTTTTTATTTTATTTAAATTTAAGTATCTGGTTTGCACGCAAATTGTTAAACATATAAAAGCAAATTGTTAAATATATAAAAGCAAATTTTTAAATATATAAAAGCAAATTGTTGAACATTTAAAAGCAAATTGTTAAATATATAAACGCAAATTGCTAAATATATAAAAGCAAACTGTTAAATATATAAAAGCAAATTGTTAAATATGTAAAAGCAAACTGTTAAATATATAAAAGCAAATTGTTAAATATATAAAAGCAAATTGCTAAATATATGAAAGCAAATTGTTAAATATATAAAAGCAAATTGCTAAATATATAAAAGCAAATTGTTAAATATATAAAAGCAAATTGTTAAATATATAAAAGCAAATTGTTAAATATATAAAAGCAAATTGTTAAATATATAAAAGCAAATTGCTAAATATATAAAAGCAAATTGTTAAATATATAAAAACAAATTGTTAAATATATAAAAGCAAATTGTTAAATATATAGAAGCAAATTGTTAAATATATAGAAGCAAATTGTTAAATATATAGAAGCAAATTGTTAAATATATAGAAGCAAATTGTTAAATATATAAAAGCAAATTGTTAAATATATAGAAGCAAATTGCTAAATATATAGAAGCAAATTGTTAAATATATAAAAGCAAATTGTTAAATATATAGAAGCAAATTGTTAAATATATAAAAGCAAATTGTTAAATATATAGAAGCAAATTGTTAAATATATAAAAGCAAATTGTTAAATATATAAAAGCAAATTGCTAAATATATAAAAGCAAATTGTTAAATATATAAAAGCAAATTGTTAAATATATAAAAACAAATTGTTAAATATATAACATCAAATTGTTAAATATATAGAAGCAAATTGCTAAATATATAAAGCAAATTGTTAAATATATAAAAGCAAATTGTTAAATATATAGAAGCAAATTGTTAAATATATAAAAGCAAATTGTTAAACATATAAAAGCAAATTGCTAAATATATAAAAGCAAATTGTTAAATATATAAAAGCGAGCAAATTTCTAAATAAATATATATATATATTTAGAAATTTTAAATATATAAAAACAAATTGCTAAATATATAGAAGCAAATTGCTAAATATATAGAAGCAAATTGTTAAATATATAAAAGCAAATTGTTAAATATATAGAAGCAAATTGTTAAATATATAAAAGCAAATTGTTAAATATATAAAAGCAAATTGTTAAATATATAAAAGCGAGCAAATTTCTAAATAAATATATATATATATTTAGAAATTTTAAATATATAAAAACAAATTGCTAAATATATAGAAGCAAATTGCTAAATATATAGAAGCAAATTGTTAAATATATAAAAGCAAATTGTTAAATATATAGAAGCAAATTGTTAAATATATAAAAGCAAATTGTTAAATATATAAAAGCAAATTGTTAAATATATAAAAGCAAGCAAATTTCTAAATATATATATATATATATTTAGAAATTTTAAATATATAAAAACAAATTGCTAAATATATAAAAGCAAATTGCTGAATATATAAAAGCAAATTGTGAAATATATAAAAGCAAATTGTTAAATATGTAAAAGCAAATTGTTAAATATATAGAAGCAAATTGCTAAATATATAAAGCAAATTGTTAAATATATAAAAGCAAATTGTTAAATATATAAAAGCAAATTGTTAAATATATAAAAACAAATTGTGAAATATATAAAAGCAAATTGTTAAATATATAAAAGCAAATTGCTAAATATATAAAAACAAATTGCTAACTATATAAAAGCAAATTGTTAAATATGTAAAAGCAAATTGTTAAATATATAAAAGCAAATTGTTAAATATATAAAAGCAAATTCTTAAATATATAGAAGCAAATTGTTAAATATATAAAAGCAAATTGTTAAATATATAAAAGCAAATTGTTAAATATATAAAAGCAAATTGTTAAATATATAAAAGCAAATTGCTAAATATATAAAAGCAAATTGTTAAATATATAAAAGCAAGCAAATTTCTAAATAAATAAATATATATATATATTTAGAAATTTTAAATATATAAAAACAAATTGCTAAATATATAAAAGCAAATTGCTAAATATATAAAGCAAATTGTTAAATATATAAAAGCAAATTGTTAAATATATAAAAACAAATTGTGAAATATATAAAAGCAAATTGTTAAATATATAAAAGCAAATTGCTAAATATATAAAAGCAAATTGCTAAATATATAAAAGCAAATTGTTAAATATATAAAATTAATATATATATACAAAATGATGAAACTGAATTCACGAATTGGTGAATTCGGAAAATATCAAGGTCGTTACAATAATCACTTGAAGTCTACAGATCTCCGTATTTGTACGGCGAAGGGCGATAACTTTTTCGAAAACCGGGGGATTGGAAACAAACAAACAAAAAAACTTAAAAAAAACAGAAACATCTTTTTAAGGGCCTCGCACCCAAAACTTACACACCCAAAAAAATAATTGTAAAAAATTCTAAGTAATCTTTTTTCTTAAACTGCGGGGCCCCTTAAAGGCGCGAGGCCCGGGGAGAGCCGGCCCTGCACTGCAGTCAGCATGGCTGTGAACACCTTATTGAGTCACTCCCAGACCGCCTAGCTGCTGTCCACGCTGCACACGGCAGTTACTCTGGATATTAGCTGGTGGTCACAATAATGTAACCCTACTGCGTAATACGTGGCAGGTGGCAGCACTGTTCGAAGGTCTTTCACCCACCTCGTATAATCTACGGCGCCGTTGTTGAGTTGGGAGGAACCCATTAGCGTGGAGGTGCACATTATAATCAAATTCCTAACAAAACAAGGTTGTAAACCGTCGGAATTCTGTTGACGATTGAGTACGGTGAGAATACACTCTCAATGTGAGTGTCTGCTAGTGGAGCAGTGCGTTTAAGAATGGAAGGGAAATGGTGGAAAATGAACCTTATGAGCTCCACGTTCTCTGCTGGAAAGATTATGTCCAAAGTCTTGTGGGACTCTAAAGGTGTATTGTACGTGTATTTTCTCACAGATCGTAGCACAATAAACGCTTAATGTTACTGGACACTTCTCGAAGGTCCAGTAAAGACAGCTACCAGGAGCAAGCAACAAAGGGCGCAAACATCTGTGTCATTTCTCCACGATAACGCCCATCAAATACGTACAACTAGCGTATTGCCCTTCCTAGGAAGGTTGTTTTTAAGCTTTAAATAAATATTAATATACACTGACGGAAAAAAATCCCAACACCAAGAAGGGGTTCTGTTAGATAAACGACAGTTGGTAGGCGGTGAGAGTACATCTGTAAGATGACGTCTATGCAAATTTCGCGCTCGGCGCATACGTGTGGCGCTAGTAGCGCCCCTCGGAACATGCAAAGCAGGTTTGCTGTAAATACGCGCTGTAACGTTCGTGAGCGTTAGTTATCGTTGAGATTCGACGTAGGGTGTTGATGTTAGTCAAGAATGCCTTTAAGAAGACGAAGAAGCCATTATCAACAGCTCACGGAGTTTGAACGAGGTCGTGTAATAGGGCTCCGAGAAGGTGGATTTTCTTTCCGCAATATTGCAGAACGACTTGGCAGGAATGTAGCCACTGTGCATGATTGTTAGCAGCGCTGGTCAAGGGAAGGTACTGCCTCAAGATGACCGGGTTCCGGCCGGCCACGTGGCACTACTGAGAGTGTAGGGCGTATGGCCGTGGCGCGTCGTACGGCAGCAATTCGAGCTGCAGTTGCCACCACAGTGACACAACGAACTGTTACAAATCGGTTACTTGAAGGACAGATCCGAGCCAGACGCCCTGTAGAGTGCATTCCACTTACTCCAAACCACTGCCGTTTGCGACGTCAGTGGTGTCAAGCTAGAGCTCTTTGGAGGACGGAGTGGAGATCTGTTGTGTTTTCTGATGAAAGCCGGTTCTGCCTGGGTACCAGTGATGGCCGTGTGTTGGTTAGAAGGAGGCCAGGTGAACGCCTGCAACCAACCTGTCTGCGGCCAAGACACGCTGGACCTACACCTGGAGTTATGTTCTGGGGAGCAATTTCCTATGACAGCAGGAGCACTCTCGTGGTTATCCCACACACCCTGACGGCACAGTTGTACGTCGGTCTGGTGATTCAACCTGTTGTGCTGCCATTCATGAACAGCATTCGAGGGGTGTTTTCCAACAGGATAACGCCCGCCCGCATACCGCTGTTGTAACCCAACATGCTCTCCAGAGTGTCGACATGTTGCCGTGGCCTGCTAGATCACCAGATCTTTCACCAATCGAGCACGTATGGGACATCATTGAACGACAACTCCAGCGTCACCCCCAACCAGCATTAACCATCCCTGTGTTGACCGACCAAGTGCAACAGGCATGGAACTCCATCCCACAAACTGACATCCAGCACCTGTACGACACAATGCATGAACGTATGCGTGCTTGCATTCAACATTCTGGCGGTTACACCGGTTATTAATGTACCAGCATTTCACATTTAAAATGGCTCTTCTCGCGCTTACAATAAGCTGTGATCTTGAAACCCTAATCGATTAAATATGTTACCTATACAAATGTATTGCCGCCATTTCATTCCTCTACAACTATTTTTTCGTGGTGTTGGGATTTTTTTCCCGTCAGTGTATATAAAGGATGTTGCCCGTCCTATTACAGAGTGAAATTTTTAATTGAAGCAGATTGAAAACAAATAAAATAGACGCCGGATTTCTGTAAGTTAATATAGTAAAAACTTAAAAGAACTCATTCATGTTAGAACTAAAAATTATATGCTACTTACACTGGCGGAAAGTGAAAAAAGAACACCGAGAAGGAATTGGCGGACGATCATGAAATTTACATATGTTAAGGGGGTCGAGTTTACGTAGGTGTGATGTTAATTTCGGGACCAACCGGTGAGCGCTTACGCCACAGCACGGCATAATATGCAAATTATCGTCGGTGGTATTTAAGGAGCACGGCGAAGTGAATGTAATCAGTCGTCGGCGTACGGACACGTGCAAAGACCCTGAAGAAGCTACAATGCCTGGACATGGAAGACGTGTACGATTTCAGCAGTTATCGGACTTTGAGCGAGGTCGTCTAGTCGGACTCCGCGAGGCCGGGTGGTCGTATCGTCGTATTGCGGAGCGAATTGGACGGGAAGTATCGGTGGTGGTACGATGGTGGCGTAGATGGTCCGCGGAACATTCCCACACGAGAAGACGTGGAACCGGGAGTCACAGACGGACTGATGAGCTGACCGATCGACGCATAAGAAGAGCGGCGTTGTCAAGTAGAACATCCACTGCGACGCAAATCCGAGCTGCCGTTGCACCTGAGGTGACTGCGAACAATCCGCAACCGTCAATTGGATGCAGGACTACGTGCACGTGTGCCTCTGGCATGTGTACCTCTGACTCCAACCCACCGTCAGGAACGGCTGCAGTGGTGTCGCCAACGTCTGCACTGGAGAACGCAATGGCGATCTGTAGTGTTCAGCGATGAAAGCAGATTCTGCTTGGGAGCCTCCGATGGCCGTATGCGTGTTCGCAGACGCACAGGGGAGCGTCTCCACCCTTCTTGCATCCGCCAGCGACACACAGGGCCTACACCTGGTCTCCTGTTGTGGGGAGCGATCAGCTATCACTCCCGTACACAACTAGTGTTTGTACCGAGTACGTTAAACAGCACCTCCTACATCAACAACATCATTCAGCCCGTTGTTGTGCCATTTGTAAGGGCGGTCCATCGTGGTGTTTTCCAGCAAAATAACGCACGCCCACACACGGCACGTGCAACGCAACATGCACTTCATGGTGTGAGACAACTTCCATGGCCACCGGATTTGTCCCCCACTGAGCACGTGTGGGATTTTATGGGACAGCGACTTATCCGGTCTCCACGGCCAGCCACGACCATCCCCGATTGAGGCGTCCAGGTTGAGGATGCTTGGAACTCAATACCCCAAACTTACATCCAACATCTGTACGACAGACTCCATGCCAGAATTGCACAGTGTGACGCAGTTCATGGCGGTTCAACCTCGTACTAACCATGTTACATGGAAATGTTATTTTTCAGTTTACCAGCAAATCCAGCTGTATTTTGTCATAATGTTTTGATCACGTTATCCTCTGTATTCCGTTATTATGCTGTATAAATTTCGTTGGTATCAGACGTCTCCTTCTTGGTGTTCTTTTTTCACTTTCCGCCAGTGTAGTTACACCTCTCATACTGTAACTTGCGCACTTCTTGAATACATATACTACGGTAATTATGTTTTGTCGTCCGCTTATCTATTTCACTTGCATTGTATATACACCTCACATAATGTAAATTGCGCACGCGTTGTATATATCTGATCCTGTTATTAGGATTTTAGGCATTGTCAAGGCACATACCGCCAACCAACTTTCTTCCCTGTAACTTTCGCTCTGAATAAAACATTTTTAAAGTTTGCGTGCTGGAGAAATGCGTTACTTACGTGGGGTTTGTGGCAAGACACGTTCTGTTTCTGTGAGGAATGAAGATGTATTGCAGTTGTGTGATGTAAAGCAAAATGTTGTTAGCAAGTTGGAGACCAATATGCTTCGGTGGTTTGGCCATGTTGAAAGAATGAGTGATGAAATGCTTACTAAGAAAATCTTTTTAACCCAGGTGGCAGGAAGGAAGGCCAAGGAAGACATGGGGGGATTAGACTCAGGAGTGTCTGCATGAGACTAAGATTATGAATATGAAGTATAAAAGATCTTGTGTACGGCGTGTAATGGGCATCAGTGAAGCCCGAGTTGTATGTCAAGATCGCTGTAAATGGAGAAGTACGATACGACAACAGTATGCAAAAATATCTGTCAAACAAAGATCTTCGCTCTTTCCATATTTATAAGTGAGTCACGGAAAAACTCTCATTGGCCGCCACCAGGAGTCGAACCCAGGGTCCTCCAGTTACATGTCGGATATGCTTCCGCTACACCACCACGGCCTCGAGTTCCTCCGGACTCACACACGCTAACTGCCAAGCCAAGTTGGCAGGTTGCTTCTTGGAGCCCCGCACAATGCTGGGGATTCACCAAAGAGTCTGGTGGGATACGAGGCCGCGGTGGTGTAGCGGAAGCATATCCGGCGCGTAATTGGAAGACCCTGGGTTCGACTCCCAGTGGCGGCCAATGAGAATTTTTCTTGTGACTCTCTTCTAAACATGGAAAGAGCGAAGATCTTTGTTTGATGTTCCTGGTCCACGTTAAATGTCTGTATTAATTATTCATTCGCCTTCTAATTATTTGTTCAGTTGCTGCTTACCATCTTTGGTGAATTCCCAGCATTGTGCGGGGCTCCAAGAAGCAACCTGCCAACTTGGCTTGGCAGTTAGCGTGTGTGAGTCTGGAGTAATTGAAGGCCGCTGTGGTGTAGCGGAAGCATATCCGGCGCGTAACTGGAAGACCCTGGGTTCGACTCTCGGTGGCGGCCAATGAGAATTTTTCCGTGACTCACTTATAAACGTGGAAAGAGCGAAGATCTTTGTTTGATGTTACTGGTCCGCGTAAAATGTCTGTATTAATTAAAAATATCCGGTAGTTTGTATTTATTTTTGGAGCTAACCTCGGAGTCTCAGAAAACAGCTTAGTGATATGTATGTATGTAAATAAGATTAACTTCAAGACACCCGTGCATTTCCAGGACAGCATATCCATTCTCAAATTCTCATGTCATGAAAGTGATGTCAGTTTCTTTATTGCAAAACAGAAATGAAACAGAGTAAGAGAAAGGGACGGAGAATTTAAAAATGTTCATAACAGGCAAAATACTCACCTTCAGGCAGTATGGCGGGCAAGAGGCAGATTATTCCTGTACCAGTAAGAAAAGTCACACTACACCACCTCCGTCCCAGTTTCGACATGAAGAACCAACTGCAGAAACTTCCAGGGGCCTCCATCAGGGACAGGAGGAAGAAGTTAAGGAATTCATTACCTATGAGATTTCCCACGTTGAGCTGAAGTCCGTAATACACAGCAACGTTGGCTAGCCTGGAATAAATGAGAAGTAAAGATTCTGTAAAAGCCACTCAGCAAAGGTGTAAAAACTCATTTTACATTATGTAATCTAAGATACTGCACAACCAAAAACACTAAGATACCACTTTCTTAGGTGCATCTGTTCTCGTCATATAAGTTGTTACTTTCTTAGGTGCATCTGTTCTCGTCATATAAGTTGTTACTTTCTTAGGTGCATCTGTTCTCGTCATATAAGTTGTTACTTTCTTAGGTGCATCTGTTCTCGTCATATAAGTTGTTACTTTCTTAGGTGCATCTGTTCTCGTCATATAAGTTGTTACTTTCTTAGGTGCATCTGTTCTCGTCATATAAGTTGTTACTTTCTTAGGTGCATCTGTTCTCGTCATATAAGATACCACTTTCTTAGGTGCATCTGTTCTCGTCATATAAGTTGTTACTTTCTTAGGTGCATCTGTTCTCGTCATATAAGATACCACTTTCTTAGGTGCATCTGTTCTCGTCATATAAGATACCACTTTCTTAGGTGCATCTGTTCTCGTCATATAAGATGCCACTTTCTAAGGTGCATCTGTTCTCGTCATATAAGATGCCACTTTCTTAGGTGCATCTGTTCTCGTCATATAAGATGCCACTTTCTTAGGTGCATCTGTTCTCGTCATATAAGATGCCACTTTCTTAGGTGCATCTGTTCTCGTCATATAAGATGCCACTTTCTTAGGCGCATCTGTTCTCGTCATATAAGATGCCACTTTCTTAGGTGCATCTGTTATCGTCATAAAAGATGCCACTTTCTAAGGTGCATCTGTTCTCGTCATATAAGATGCCACTTTCTAAGGTGCATCTGTTCTCGTCATATAAGATGCCACTTTCTTAGGTGCATCTGTTCTCGTCATATAAGATGCCACTTTCTAAGGCGCATCTGTTCTCGTCATATAAGATGCCACTTTCTTAGGTGCATCTGTTATCGTCATATAAGATGCCACTTTCTTAGGTGCATCTGTTCTCGTCATATAAGATGCCACTTTCTTAGGTGCATCTGTTCTCGTCATATAAGATGCCACTTTCTTAGGTGCATCTGTTATCGTCATATAAGATGCCACTTTCTTAGGTGCATCTGTTATCGTCATATAAGATGCCACTTTCTTAGGTGCATCTGTTCTCGTCATATAAGATGCCACTTTCTTAGGTGCATCTGTTATCGTCATATAAGATGCCACTTTCTTAGGTGCATCTGTTATCGTCATATAAGATGCCACTTTCTTAGGTGCATCTGTTCTCGTCATATAAGATGCCACTTTCTTGGGTGCATCTGTTCTCGTCATATAAGATGCCACTTTCTTAGGTGCATCTGTTCTCGTCATATAAGATGCCACTTTCTTAGGTGTATCTGTTCTCGTCATATAAGATACCACTTTCTTGGGTGCATCTGTTCTCGTCATATAAGATGGCACTTTCTTAGGTGCATCTGTTCTCGTCATAAAAGATGCCACTTTCTTAGGTGCATCTGTTCTCGTCATATAAGGTGCCACTTTCTTAGGCGCATCTGTTATCGTCATATAAGATGCCACTTTCTTAGGTGCATCTGTTATCGTCATATAAGATGCCACTTTCTTAGGTGCATCTGTTATCGTCATATAAGATACCACTTTCTTAGGTGCATCTGTTCTCGTCATATAAGATGCCACTTTCTTAGGTGCATCTGTTATCGTCATATAAGATGCCACTTTCTTAGGTGCATCTGTTATCGTCATATAAGATGCCACTTTCTTAGGTGCATCTGTTATCGTCATATAAGATACCACTTTCTTAGGTGCATCTGTTATCGTCATATAAGATGCCACTTTCTTAGGTGCATCTGTTCTCGTCATATAAGATGCCACTTTCTTAGGTGCATCTGTTCTCGTCATATAAGATACCACTTTCTTAGGTGCATCTGTTCTCGTCATATAAGATGCCACTTTCTTAGGTGCATCTGTTCTCGTCATATAAGATGCCACTTTCTTAGGCGCATCTGTTATCGTCACAGATGCCACTTTCATAGGTGCATCTGTTCTCGTCATATAAGATACCACTTTCATAGGCGCATCTGTTCTCGTCATATAAGATGCCCCTTTCTTAGGTGCATCTGTTCTCGTCATATAAGATACCACTTTCTTAGGTGCATCTGTTCTCGTCATATAAGATGCCACTTTCTTAGGTGCATCTGTTCTCGTCATATAAGATGCCACTTTCTTAGGTGCATCTGTTCTCGTCATATAAGATACCACTTTCTTAGGTGCATCTGTTCTCGTCATATAAGATGGCACTTTCTTAGGCGTATCTGTTCTCCTCATATAAGATGCCCCTTTCTTAGGTGCATCTGTTCTCGTCATATAAGATGCCACTTTCTTAGGTGCATCTGTTCTCGTCATATAAGATACCACTTTCTTAGGTGCATCTGTTCTCGTCATATAAGATGCCCCTTTCTTAGGCGCATCTGTTCTCGTCATATAAGATGCCACTTTCTTGGGTGCATCTGTTCTCGTCATATAAGATACCACTTTCTTAGGTGCATCTGTTCTCGTCATATAAGATGCCACTTTCTTAGATGCATCTGTTCTCGTCATATAAGATACCACTTTCTTAGGTGCATCTGTTCTCGTCATATAAGATGCCACTTTCTTAGGCGCATCTGTTCTCGTCATATAAGATGCCACTTTCTTGGGTGCATCTGTTCTCGTCATATAAGATACCACTTTCTTAGGTGCATCTGTTCTCGTCATAAAAGATGCCACTTTCTGAGGAACATCTGGTCCCGTCACATGTGTCCCTCGAATGCGTAGACAGCACGTGAGTGTGGTGCATGGTATAAATCAATCAGTTAGCTGTGCATCAAAATGGGCAAAATTTGTGATCTGGGTGACTTCGAAGTTGGCGCTATGGTGCACGTTTGTACACCGATTAAGCATTACATTATGACCACCCCCAGACTAGCAAAATGAGCGCGTCTGGAGACCTAACGTTGGTGCAGGTGAAGTTCCCAGAGCAATTTATGTATAACCCGAGGACCGGCTTTCTGGTTAGTAGAGTGTTTGGTGTCAGAATGAGAAAAGCCGCCGATTGATCGGAGTTTGAAAAAGGGAAAAATTGTGATGTCTCGGAACGACGATCTCGGAAACGGCGCGGCTTGTGAGTTGTTCACGTGCCGCTGTAGTGAGTACGTACTAAAAGTGGTGCAAACGACGAGGCGTCGTCCAGTCGCGTGTCGTCGTCAGCTCATTGATGCTAGAGTGGAGCGGAGACTTTCGCGCATTGTTCACAGCGATTGCAGGGCCACAGTGCGACAAAGAACCCACAGCTACAACAGTCGTGATCAGTGCAATGTCTCACAGCACACAGTTCGTCGTAGCCTTCTGCGCATGGACCTGCGTAGCTGAAGACCCAGCAGTAATCCCAAGCTCACTGCACGTCATCGCCAATAACGCATGAAATTGGCCCAACGTAATTGAGATTGGATCATGTATGATTGGAAGAAAGTGGTCTGGTCGGACGGATCAAGATTCCTGGTGCATCATGTAGACGGCAGAGCGCGGAAATACCAATGGAGGCTATGGCACCTGGATCAACTGTTGGGAGGAAATGCGGTGGAATTATGTTGTGGGCGATGCTTTCTTGGGACACTTTAGGACCCGTTACCCCTAGAGCACAATCCCTGACAATTATCTGAATATCGTTGCGGACCAAGTTCCCCTATTCATGGCAACTGTGTTCTCTGCTGGTGATGGCCATTACCAGCAGGAGAATGCGCCACTGCCAGAATCGTCAAGGAGTGGTTCGAGGAACATGCTGGTGACTTTCTGTTAATGCCCTGGCCTCCAAGTTCACCTGACATGAACCCAATCAAGCATTTGTGGTTCGATTTTGTTAAATCCCCCCACTCCGAAATGCAAGCAAACTGGACGACCTGCCGTTGACATTATGTTACCAGACACCCCAGGTTACCTATCACCACCCCATCGAATCGATGCCTCGTCGAGGGGCCGCTGTTTTGAAGACTAAAGGGGGTCCTACAGCTTATTAGATAGATAATCAAAATGTACTGCCTCACTGGTGTAATAACGCTTCCAGTATATTTATCTCCATCACAAGAAGGGCTCCGATGCTCAGATTAATTTGTGTCACTCCAACTCCCGGAAGAAATTCGAAGCTTAACCTACCAGGGAGAATTTCAATACACAGTGCGTCAAAGACTTTTTAAGACTGGCGCTAGATTTCAGCCTACGGTGGCGCCACCAGTGTAATCGCGAATGCGTTATAAACCGTGACCATCTGCTTGCTTTCTGCCAAAAGTACTGCGCAGTTGTTAAAGTAACTCAAACGAAACGGCCGTTCATTAGAGAAGTCAAATTTTTTTCATGTTCAATTATTAAGATGGAACAAAGGGCTGTTATTAAATTTAACGCAAAACTTGGTAAAAGTGCCTCGGAAACGTACCAAATAATGAAACAAGTTTACGGTGAGTTTTGTTTAAGTAGATCAAATGTTTTCCTGTGGCACAAACGTTTTTTGGACGGAAGAGATACGCTAGAAGATGATAAGCATACCGGAAGACCAAGTTCATGTAGGACACCTGAGATTATTGAAAAAGTGCGTGATTTCGTGGCAAACAATCGATGTGCGTCACTAAGAATGATGGAACAGTCTTTAAACATCAACAAAGAAACGATTCGAACCATCCTGCATGAAGATTTGGGCAAAACAAAAGTCTGTGCTAAACTTGTTCCACACACGTTAACCAATGAACAAAAATCAAGGAGAAGTGCGCATTGCAGAGACATCATTTCAGCCGCTGAAAATGATCCAAACTTCTTAAAATCGATTGTTACTGGGGATGAAACATGGTGTTTGCAATATGATCCTAAAACAAAGCGACAAAGTGCGGAATGGAAGTCAAAAAACTCGCCACAAGCCAAAAAAACAAGAAAAGTTCCATCGAAAATCAAAACAATGCTCATTACATTCTTCGATAGTAAGGGTATTATCCACAAAGAATTTGTTCCAAGTGGACAAACAATTACTGGTGAGTTTTATTTAAATGTTTTGAGGCGTTTGATAGGCAGAATTCGTCGCATTCGTCCAGAATATCGGGATGAAAACAGTTGGTGTTTGTTGCACGATAATGCACCCAGTCACACCTCACTTCTTGTTCGTAGATTTTTGGCGAAAAATAACGTCTGTGTGTTGCATCATCCACCGTATTCGCCTGATTTAGCACTCTGCGAATTGTCATTGTTCCCAAAACTTAAAATGACGTTAAGAGGGTGTTATTTTGATGATATTTCGACCATACAAATAGCTTCGACACGTGCTTTGGAGGCAATTCCGCAAAGTGAAGGCATTCGAATCATTAATTAAATCGCTGTAACAAGTGTATTGAAGCCGGAGGGACTTATTTTGAATAACAAACCAAAACAAATTAGAATTTCTTGTTTCTATTTCATTTTACAGACCCAGTCTTAAAATTCTTTGACGCACTGTATAGAGTGGCAAAAATCAAAAGTTCAGAACGAATTCCCCTTCAAAAACATTAAAAAGAATGCAATTTAGTTCATATTACTCCAAACGACTTTTGTTCGATCCTTTTATTTCCACAGTACCTAAAAGATTCAAAACGTGCTTTTCATTATCACGTTTCAGATTCAATTTATTATACACGCAGAACTTATAAACGTGAGTTCACCTTTCTCCCTCACAGCAGCACCAACAGTTGTATCGAAAGTCATGGATGCAACCTTGTGGTGGAAAAGTTCTGGCGGCGTTGTGGACAATGATCACCGGACAGGCGACCGTAAAGCGTCGAGAGTTTCCGATGGTGGGTGGGTTTCGGGTTCGAATTTATGGTTCTACTTTATTCCGCTGGTGTTCATATCCGAAGAGTGAGAAGGTCATTCGAGGGTTTCGCACTTGCTCGATTACACCTACAACCCGTCCGTCGCGACAGCGATGAGAGCTGGCGTTGTCTTGTTGAAAGAAGGCATCCTGATGCGAGATATGGATAGCCATTAACGGGTGTTGGTCGTCGGAGAATATATACACTGAAGAGCAATTAAATTAGAGACAGCTGGCGTTATGCAAATGTGGCGCTGTGGGCGGCCCTGTAAACGGAAACGACATGATGTATGCAGCGATCCGGCAATAAAACGAGTGATGCGACGGGAATCAGTAAGATTCGGACGCAGTATGGGTAAGACGAAGGATCTAAGCGCATTTGATCGTGTGCAAATTGTCGGGGCCCGACAAATGGGTCACTCCATCTCGGAAGTCGTGGGATTTTCACGAGCCACTGTGTCACGGGTGCACCGTGAGTACATCGAATCCGGTAAAACCATCCCTGCAAGGGCCAACTGCCGTGGACAACAGCGTGTGGATGAGCGGGGTCATCGTCGGCTAACTCGCATTGTAACAGCGGATAGACGGGCCACAGTGCAAGAAATCACTCGGCAATTTAACGCTGGTGCACAAAAACGTGTAAGCAGCCACACCATCCAGAACCATCTCCTCGCTATGGGGTACAGAAGCCATCGTCCCACGAGGGTACCGCTGCTGACCGCACATCACAGGGTGCAAAGATTAGCATGGGAGCGGGAGCATCGCCACTGGACCCTAGACACCTGGAAAAATGTTGCCTGGACTGATGAGTCGAGATTCACGTTGGTACATGCGGATGGCAGGATACGAGCACGGCGCAAACCACATGAAGCGATGGATGCTTCTTGTCAGCAGGGTACTCTTCAAGCTGGTGGGGGTGGCATTCTCGTCTGGGGACGTGGACTGAAATGGGACCCCTGGTACGTGTGACATCGTCCCTCACACGTCAACGTTACCAGGATATCCTGGACAACCATTTGCTCCCGTTTGTGCGACTTCAACATCCCACTGGGGACCTCATCGTGCAACAAGACAATGCAGCTCCCGAATTGTATCCGAATGGTTGGATGAACACTCCAACGACGTGACCTCGCTTCCTTGGCCAGCTAGGTAACCTGACTGAGCACATCTGGGATGCCATCGAGAGAGATGACCCCCTCCATGAAATCTTCGTGAACTGTGGGAGCTTGTTCAATGGTCGTGGATCCGTATGGCTTCCCAACGCTTCCGGTGTCTTGTCGAGTCCATGCCGAGACGAATCGCCGCCGTCATCAGGACGAAAGGTGGTGCTACACGTTACTAGACAGGTATCTCTAATTCAATTGCTCTTCAGTGTATATAAAGGATACGTTTGTCCAATGTCAACCAGATCGAGTAAAAAAATTAAAAAAAGCCTTGAGGGCGTCAAATTTCGTCTTTATCAGTTAAATAGTTTTTGAGACATTTCATTCTGACAAAAAAATCTCAAGGTTACTTTTACTTTTGCTGCATTAAGTGACACACACTTATAATGAATAAAATTCTCCGGCTGGACGTGTAGTGCAGGAAAGCTTACGTTAAGTCACGTTAGGATTATTGAAAGGTTACTTGACGTAGCTAAAGTGTGCTTAATCTTCAAAGTGCTAGAGTTTGTT
This sequence comes from Macrothele yani, assembly GCA_039090855.1. NCBI lineage: Eukaryota > Metazoa > Arthropoda > Arachnida > Araneae > Macrothelidae > Macrothele > Macrothele yani. The sequence goes on along the minus strand of CM077033.1, from coordinate 106,068,643 downwards.
TAGGTAAGACACGCACGTGCAATAAATTCCAAGAATATGGAATTTATTTTTACTCAGCGTGCCTCATTATCTTGAATATCAGTAATATAACTTCGGTTTTAGTACCTTGAAGGCTCCTTATTAGAGCGGTAAACACAATATACCCTGGACTTAACGTAAACACTCAATGAAATAGACTTAACGGCCAGACAGAGGTCTGACAATAAAATGAACTAAGAAAACGTACTCACTTTTAACCTTTTATTGGGGAGCTCCTGGTATTACTCAAATACACACTCCAAAATAACACAACTACTGATAGCCCGAACTTTCGCTATATCGTAGAAAAGTAGGTAAATCGCATATCAATATTCAGGAAGAACCTATCACATATAAAACGAAGCTCTCTGGTATAGTTGAGCGCGCCTATATATACTGCATACCAAACTTCATGACTTACACTCGTTGCCACATATAATTCAGCGGGAGAAACAACATCTCGTTAAGTGAGAAGATAATTTGCATAGGAAAATAAAATAACAAGAGATAGTAAAATCAAAAAGAAATTGAATCTAGAGTATACGTTACATCATCTCCCCCTTATATATATTTTCTTTTTTTCACTGTTAACCTTTTATTGGGGAGCTCCTGGTATTACTCAAACACACTCCAACAAAACACAACTACTGATATTTCGTACTATCGTAGATAAATCACATAACAATATTAATGGAAGAACCTATCACATATAAAACGAAGCTCTCTGGTATAGTTGAGCGCGCCTATATATACTGCATACCACACGTCATGACTTACACTCGTTGCCACATATAATTCAGCGGGAGAAACAACATCTCGTTAAGTGAGAAGATAATTTGCATAGGAAAATAAAATAACAAGAGATAGTAAAATCAAAAAGAAACTGAATCTAGAGTATACGTTACATCATCTCCCCTTATATATATTTTCTTTTTTTCACTTTTAACCTTTTATTGGGGAGCTCCTGGTATTACTCAAATACACACTCCAAAATAACACAACTACTGATAGCCCGACCTATCGTAATATCGTAGGAAAGTAGGTAAATCGCATATCAATAATCAGGAAGAACCTATCACATATAAAACGAAGCTCTCTGGTATAGTTGAGCGCGCCTATATATACTGCATACCACACGTCATGACTTACACTCGTTGCCACATATAACTCAGCGGGAGAAACAACATCTCGTTAAGTGAGAAGATAATTTGCATAGGAAAATAAAATAACAAGAGATAGTAAAATCAGAAAGAAACTGAATCTAGAGTATACGTTACATCATCTCCCCCTTATATATATTTTCTTTTTTTCACTTTTAACCTTTTATTGGGGAGCTCCTGGTATTACTCAAATACACACTCCAAAATAACACAACTACTGATAGCCCGAACTTTCGTACTATCGTAGAAAAGTAGGTAAATCGCATATCAATAATCAGGAAGAACCTATGACATATAAAACGAAGCTGCTCGGTATACTTGAGCGCGCCTATATATACTGCATACCACACGTCATGACTTACACTCGTTGCCACATATAATTCAGCGGGAGAAACAACATCTCGTTAAGTGAGAAGATAATTTGCATAGGAAAATAAAATAACAAGAGATAGTAAAATCAAAAAGAAACTGAATCTAGAGTATACGTTACAACACACACACACACACTTGATGTCGTTACTTTTGGTACCATTAGGTACGCTCAAGATATATTGTACATATACAGGGGTTGTCCAAAATAATGGAAACACCTTGAAACAATAGGTGTTACCCACTTAATATGGTGTGGGAGCACCCTTGTCATTTAAAACTGCTTGAATCCTCCTTGGAATGGACGCATACAAGTTTTGAATGGTGGTAGGTGGTATGTTGTACCATTCTTCCTGCAGAAACTGCTCCAATTCCTTCAGAGACACCGGAGGAGGATAATGGGATTGCACTCTGTTTTCCAACACAGACCACAGGGGCTCAATGATGTTTAACCCTTTAAGTGGCCGGAACGAGTTACAACGAAGTGAATTTCTCCGTCATTTTTATCCGCGCCAGGATTCGAACCCGGGTCCACTCATTCCGGAATAAGTTGCTCTACCAATTGAGCTACGCGGACGTTTTATTCTGATTCATATCTGCCTTTATGTCGTGTGCGTCCTTCTGGCAGGTACGTCACATCTCCTGGTACGTTACATCATCTCCCCCTTATTTTTTTTTTCGAAGTGCTGGAGAAGGGATTCTCTTATTTTTCCTATCTAGCGGTGTGGAAAGAACATCACACCATTGCGAGATTGTGAACGGTCGGGTCATCCGGATAGTTCGGGCGCCATTATAACGAAGTGAATTTCTCCGTCATTTTTATCCGCGCCAGGATTCGAACCCGGGTCCACTCATTCCGGAATAAGTTGCTCTACCAATTGAGCTACGCGGACATTTTATTCTGATTCCTATCTGCCTTTATGTCGTGTGCGTCCTTCGGGCAGGTACGTCACATCTCCTGGTACGTTACATCATCTCCCCTTATTTTTTATTTATTTTTTTTTTCGAAGTGCTGGAGAAGGGATTCTCTTATTTTTCCTATCTCGCGGTGTGGAAAGAACATCACACCATTGCGAGATTTTGAACGGTCGGGTCATCCGGATAGTTCGGGCGCCATTATAACGAAGTGAATTTCTCCGTCATTTTTATCCGCGCCAGGATTCGAACCCGGGTCCACTCATTCCGGAATAAGTTGCTCTACCAATTGAGCTACGCGGACATTTTATTCTGATTCCTATCTGCCTTTATGTCGTGTGCGTCTTTCTGGCAGGTACGTCACATCTCCTATTACGTTACAGAGTTAACTCGGGGTTATCAAAATGGGCTGATCAGCTCAGATGAATATATTCGCTGTCTAAGAAGTGGGTGAAATGTGGCTAGAACGAATTCATTTGGGGAAGGTTTAGTGGTCTTAACACCGCTTGAAGAAAATACCTGAGGGTCAGAAAATGCTACTTCCCCCTTTGATTTGTTATTCAAAGGTGTCAATTAGAGAAGTGATTGACAATGATCCTTTCTGACTGATTAGATGCTGATAGTGCCACAACAGTGTCGACGAACCTAAGAAAAGAAAGAGAAGATGTTAGAGGCTTTTTTTTTATCCTGTTGCATGATATCCGTGTCATTGGGACTAGACCTACCCCATCTTGTCATGAATCAGACAATAAAGGACTAGAAGGGAGCGCTAATCACTCGTGACAGGTTTATTGTCCTTACTGCTCAGATGAGAGAGCGAAAGAAATTGCTTTGCCTTAGCTTTTGTGAAATCGGTCGTTATGGAAACAACTCTGTTTGGAGAGAGCAGAATTTTTTTTGGCACCTTTCGGATCAGGTACACTGGCCACTTAAAGGGTTAAGTCCGGTGATTGTGTAGGCCCGGGAAGGTGTGCAACTTCATCTTCATGTTCCTCAAATCATTATTGAACAGTTCGACTTCTGTGAATCGGGGCATTATCATCTTGAAAGGTGGAATCCCCTAACGGAAACAATGTCTGCGCCATTAAATGCATATGGTCGGCCAAAAGAGTGACATAGTCACCACTAGTGATCCGTCCGTGTAAGGTGATAACGGGACCTCCTCCTGCAAACCACGATATCATGGCCCAAACCATTACGGGAACCTATAACACCTTTCAATGTAGGAAGAAGAGAGTCTGGGTTGTAGGCTTCTGAGGGGGTTCTCCACACGTAAACCCGTCCTGTGGTGGGGAATACTGAGAAACTTGATTCATCGGAAAACAAGACATGTTTCCATTGATCCGCAGTCCACGCGTTATGTTCCTGGCACCTCTGTTGTCCCCGTTTCATATTCACCTGTGACACCAGGGGATTTGCAATCGCAGCTCTGCCGTAAATATTGCGCTTATGCATTTCCCTTCGCACGGTATGTATCGACATGGGGTTCTGAAGATGTGCATTAAGCTCAGCAGTCACTTTTGTCAGCGTGGTCTTCCTCCTTGCCGTCCCAATCCTCTTTAATGTCCTCCTGCAGTGAGTTTGGTTTTCCCTCCACAATTGTGTCTCGCAGATGATGCTGTGCCGTGAACATTATATGCTGTCATGACCTCTGACATGGTACCTCTCGATACCCCCAATACCTGTGCCGCTGTGGTTCCCGACGCACCAACCAGACGGGCTCCTGCAATCAGCCCTCTTTGGAACTCCGATAGGTCACTCATTATGCCTTCACCTGGAACGAAATTATGCAAACACCGATTTACAATGAAATCACACCGACCCTTGAGAATATAACCAACACTTTTTTTACAAAACAATTGTAGCTACATGTTCGTTTTACTTAAAAAAGCAGCACATGCCAAAGTCACTGTTTTCAGCGAGGTGTTTCCATTATTTTGGACAACCCTTGTATATATACACTGAACAGCAATTGAATTAGAGATACCTGTCCAGTAACGTGTAGCACCACCTTTCGCCCTGATGACGGCGGCGATTCGTCTCGGCATGGACTCGACAAGACACCGGAAGCGTTGGGAAGCCATACGGATCCACGACCCCTGAACAAGCTCCCACAGTTCACGAAGATTTCATGGAGGGGGGTCATCTCTCTCGATGGCATCCCAGATATGCTCGGTCAGGTGACCTAGCTGGCCAAGGAAGCGAGGTCACGTCGGTGGAGTGTTCATCCAACCATTCGGATACAATTCGGGAGCTGCATTGTCTTGTTGCAGGATGAGGTCCCCAGTGGGATGTTGAAGACGCACAAACGGGAGCAAATGGTCGTCCAGGATATCCCGGTAACGTTGACCTGTGAGGGACGATGTCACGCGTACCAGGGGTCCCATTTCAGTCCACGTCCCCAGACGAGAATGCCACCCCCACCAGCTTGAAGAGTACCCCGCTGGCAAGAAGCATCCATCGCTTCATGTGGTTTGCGCCGTACTCGTATCCTGCCATCCGCATGTACCAACGTGAATCTCGACTCATCAGTCCAGGCAACATTTTCCCACATGTCTATGGTCCAGTGGCGATGTTCCCGCTCCCATGCTAATCTTTGCACCCTGTGATGTGCGGTCAGCAGCGGTACCCTCTTGGGACGATGGCTTCTGTACCCCATAGCGAGGAGATGGTTCTGGATGGTGTGGCTGCTTACACGTTTTTGTGCACCAGCGTTAAATTGCCGAGTGATTTCTTGCACTGTGGCCAGTCTATCCGCTGTTACAATGCGAACTAGCTGACGATGACCGTGCTCATCCACACGCAGGCAGTTGGCCCTTGCAGGGATGGTTTTAACGGATTCGATGTACTCACGATGCACCCGTGACACAGTGGCCCATGAAAATTCCACGACTTCCGAGATGGAGTGACCCATTCGTCGGGCCCCGACAATTTGCCCACGATCAAATGCGCTTAGATCCTTCGTCTTACCCATACTGCGTCCGACTCTTACTGATTCCCGTCGCATCACTCCTTATGTTGTCGGAACGCTGCATACGTCATGTCGTTTCCGTTTACAGGGCCGCCCACAGCGCCACATTTGCATAACGCCAGCTGTCTCTAATTCAATTGCTCTTCAGTGCATATACTTGAAATAGTATTACTACTGCTTACTAATTTTTCAATTAATACTGCTCTGATATAATATTTCAACCCATAATATACAGGGGTTGTGCAGAATAATCTGAACACCTAGGAAAGGAAAGTTTTACGCACCTAATAGGTTATGGGACCACCTTTGGCACACGAAACCGTCTGAATCCTCCTTGTAATTGACGCATACAAATCCTGAATGGTGGTTAGTTGGATGTTACACCATTCTTCATGCACAAACTGCTCCAGCTACTTGAGAGATGCAAAAGGAGCAGAACGGGATCGTACTCTGTTTTCCAATACAGATCAGATCAGATCATACGTAGAGGATTTTAGGAAGTGAGTGTCTGACCCCAGGTCTTAAACAACCCTTAGAAATAAGAAGCTAGGACGGGCTAGAGTGCCCGATAGGAAAGTGACACGAAAGCGACGTAACCCTCTAAACAGATCAGATCAGATCATACGTAGAGGATTTTAGGAAGTGAGTGTCTGACCCCAGGTCTTAAACAACCCTTAGAAATAAGAAGCTAGGACGGGCTAGAGTGCCCGATAGGAAAGTGACACGAAAGCGACGTAACCCTCTAAACAGATCAGATCAGATCATACGTAGAGGATTTTAGGAAGTGAGTGTCTGACCCCAGGTCTTAAACAACCCTTAGAAATAAGAAGCTAGGACGGGCTAGAGTGCCCGATAGGAAAGTGACACGAAAGCGACGTAACCCTCTAAACATATCAGATCAGATCATATGTAGAGGATTTTAGGAAGTGAGTGTCTGACCCCAGGTCTTAAACAACCCTTAGAAATAAGAAGCTAGGACGGGCTAGAGTGCCCGATAGGAAAGTGACACGAAAGCGACGTAACCCTCTAAACAGATCAGATCAGATCATACGTAGAGGATTTTAGGAAGGGAGTGTCTGACCCCAGGTCTTAAACAACCCTTAGAAATAAGAAGCTAGGACGGGCTAGAGTGCCCGATAGGAAAGTGACACGAAAGCGACGTAACCCTCTAAACAGATCAGATCAGATCATACGTAGAGGATTTTAGGAAGGGAGTGTCTGACCCCAGGTCTTAAACAACCCTTAGAAATAAGAAGCTAGGAGGGGCTAGAGTGCCCGATAGGAAAGTGACACGAAAGCGACGTAACCCTCTAAACAGATCAGATCAGATCATACGTAGAGGATTTTAGGAAGGGAGTGTCTGACCCCAGGTCTTAAACAACCCTTAGAAATAGGAAGCTGGGAGATTTGGGCTAGGGTGCCCGATAGGAAAGTCACACGGAAGCGACGTAAACCTCTAAACAGATCAGATCAGATCATACGTAGAGGATTTTAGGAAGGGAGTGTCTGACCCCAGGTCTTAAACAACCCTTAGAAATAAGAAGCTAGGACGGGCTAGAGTGCCCGATAGGAAAGTGACACGAAAGCGACGTAACCCTCTAAACAGATCAAAACAGATCATACGTAGAGGATTTTAGGAAGGGAGTGTCTGACCCCAGGTCTTAAACAACCCTTAGAAATAAGAAGCAAGGAGGGGCTAGAGTGCCCGATAGGAAAGTGACACGAAAGCGACGTAACCCTCTAAACAGATCAGATCAGATCATACGTAGAGGATTTTAGGAAGGGAGTGTCTGACCCCAGGTCTTAAACAACCCTTAGAAATAAGAAGCTAGGACGGGCTAGAGTGCCCGATAGGAAAGTGACACGAAAGCGACGTAACCCTCTAAACAGATCAAAACAGATCATACGTAGAGGATTTTAGGAAGGGAGTGTCTGACCCCAGGTCTTAAACAACCCTTAGAAATAAGAAGCAAGGAGGGGCTAGAGTGCCCGATAGGAAAGTGACACGAAAGCGACGTAACCCTCTAAACAGATCAGATCAGATCATACGTAGAGGATTTTAGGAAGGGAGTGTCTGACCCCAGGTCTTAAACAACCCTTAGAAATAAGAAGCTAGGACGGGCTAGAGTGCCCGATAGGAAAGTGACACGAAAGCGACGTAACCCTCTAAACAGATCAAAACAGATCATACGTAGAGGATTTTAGGAAGGGAGTGTCTGACCCCAGGTCTTAAACAACCCTTAGAAATAAGAAGCAAGGAGGGGCTAGAGTGCCCGATAGGAAAGTGACACGAAAGCGACGTAACCCTCTAAACAGATCAGATCAGATCATATGTAGAGGATTTTAGGAAGAGAGTGTCTGACCATAGGTCTTAAACAACCCTTAGAAATTGGAAGCTGGGAGATTTGGGCTAGGGTGCCCGATAGGAAAGTCACACGGAAGCGACGTAAACCTCTAAACAGATCAGATCAGATCATACGTAGAGGATTTTAGGAAGGGAGTGTCTGACCCCAGGTCTTAAACAACCCTTAGAAATAAGAAGCTAGGACGGGCTAGAGTGCCCGATAGGAAAGTGACACGAAAGCGACGTAACCCTCTAAACAGATCAAAACAGATCATACGTAGAGGATTTTAGGAAGGGAGTGTCTGACCCCAGGTCTTAAACAACCCTTAGAAATAAGAAGCAAGGAGGGGCTAGAGTGCCCGATAGGAAAGTGACACGAAAGCGACGTAACCCTCTAAACAGATCAGATCAGATCATACGTAGAGGATTTTAGGAAGGGAGTGTCTGACCCCAGGTCTTAAACAACCCTTAGAAATAAGAAGCTAGGACGGGCTAGAGTGCCCGATAGGAAAGTGACACGAAAGCGACGTAACCCTCTAAACAGATCAAAACAGATCATACGTAGAGGATTTTAGGAAGGGAGTGTCTGACCCCAGGTCTTAAACAACCCTTAGAAATAAGAAGCAAGGAGGGGCTAGAGTGCCCGATAGGAAAGTGACACGAAAGCGACGTAACCCTCTAAACAGATCAGATCAGATCATACGTAGAGGATTTTAGGAAGGGAGTGTCTGACCCCAGGTCTTAAACAACCCTTAGAAATAAGAAGCTAGGACGGGCTAGAGTGCCCGATAGGAAAGTGACACGAAAGCGACGTAACCCTCTAAACAGATCAAAACAGATCATACGTAGAGGATTTTAGGAAGGGAGTGTCTGACCCCAGGTCTTAAACAACCCTTAGAAATAAGAAGCAAGGAGGGGCTAGAGTGCCCGATAGGAAAGTGACACGAAAGCGACGTAACCCTCTAAACAGATCAGATCAGATCATATGTAGAGGATTTTAGGAAGAGAGTGTCTGACCATAGGTCTTAAACAACCCTTAGAAATTGGAAGCTGGGAGATTCGGGTTAGAGTGCCCGATAGGAAAGTGACACGAAAGCGACGTAACCCTCTAAAAAGATAAGATCATATCATATGTAGAGGATTTTAGGAAGGGAGTGTCTGACCCCAGGTCTTAAACAACCCTTAGAAATAGGAAGCTAGGAGATTTGGGCTAGAGTGCCCGATAGGAAAGTGACATGGAAGCGACGGAACCCTCTAAACAGATCAGATCAGATCAGATGTACAGGACTTTAGGAAGGGAGTGTCTGACCCCAGGTCTTAAACAACCCTTAGAAATAGGAAGCTAGGAGATTTGGGCTAGAGTGCCCGATAGGAAAGTGACATGGAAGCGACGGAACCCTCTAAACAGATCAGATCAGATCAGATGTACAGGACTTTAGGAAGGGAGTGTCTGACCCCAGGTCTTAAACAACCCTTAGAAATAGGAAGCTAGGAGATTTGGGCTAGAGTGCCCGATAGGAAAGTGACATGGAAGCGACGGAACCCTCTAAACAGATCAGATCAGATCACATATAGAGAATTTTAGGAAGGGAGTGTCTGATCCCAGGTCTTAAACAACCCTTAGAAATAGAAAGCTAGAAGATTTGGGTCAGAGCGCCCGATAAGAAAGTGACATGGAAGCGAAGTAACCCTCTAAACAGATAAGATCAGATCAGATGTACATGTCTGACCCCAGGTCTTAAACAACCCTTAGAAATAGGAAGCTGGGAGATTTGGGCTAGAGTGCCCGATAGGAAAGTGACATGGAAGCGACGGAACCCTCTAAACAGATCAGATCAGATCACATATAGAGAATTTTAGGAAGGGAGTGTCTGACCCCAGGTCCTAAATAACCATTAGAAATAGAAAGCTAGGAGATTCGGGCTAGAGCACCCGATAGGAGAGTGACATGGAAGCGACGTAACCCTCTAAACAGATCAGATCAGATCAGATCATATGTAGAGGATTTTAGGAAAGGGAGTGTCTTACCCCAGGTCTTAAACAACCCTTAGACACAAAAAGCTAGGAGATTTGGGCTACATTGCCCGATAGGAAAGATAATTTCAGATCAGGTCAAATGTAGAGGATTTTAGGAAGGGAGTGTCTGACCCCAGGTCTTAAACAGCCCTTAGAAATAGGAAGCCAGGAGATTTGGGCTAGAGTACCCGATAGGAAAGTGACACGAAAGCGACGTAACCCTCTAAACAGATCAGATCAGATGTAGAGGATTTTAGGAAGAGAGTGTCTGACCCCAGGTCTTAAACAACCTTTAGAAATATGAAGCTAGGAGATTTGGGCTAGAATGCCCAATAGGAAAGTGACATGGAAGCGACGGAACCCTCTAAACAGATCAGATCAGATCAGATGTACAGGACTTTAGGAAGGAGTGTCTGATCCCAGGTCTTAAACAACCCTTAGAAATAGGAAGCTAGGAGATTTGGGCTAGAATGCCCGATAGGAAAGTGACACGAAAGCTACGTAACCCTCTAAACAGATCAGATCAGATGTAGAGGATTTTAGGAAGGGAGTGTCTGATCCCAGGTCTTAAACAACCCTTAGAAATAGAAAGCTAGGAGATTTGGGTCAAAGTGCCCGATAAGAAAGTGACATGGAAGCGACGTAACCCTCTAAACAGATCAGATCAGATCATATGTAGAGAATTTTAGGAAGGAGTGTCTGACCCCAGGTCCTAAATAACCCTTAGAAATAGAAAGCTAGGAGATTTGGGCTAGAGCTCCTGATAGGAAAGTGACATTGAAGCAACGTAAACTTCTAAACAGATTATATCAGATCATTTGTAAAGGATTTTAGGACGGGAGTGTATGATTCCAGGTCCTAAACAACCCTTAGAAATAGGAAGCTAGCAGATTTGGGCTAGAGTGCCCGATAGGAAAGTGACACGAAAGCTACGTAACCCTCTAAACAGATCAGATCAGATGTAGAGGATTTTAGGAAGGGAGTGTCTGACCCCAGGTCTTAAACAACCTTTAGAAATATGAAGCTAGGAGATTTGGGCTAGAATACCCGATAGGAAAGTGACATGGAAGCGACGGAACCCTGTAAACAGATCAGATCAGATCAGATGTACAGGACTTTAGGAAGGGAGTGTCTGATGCCAGGTCTTAAGCAACCCTTAGAAATAGGAAGCTAGGAGATTTGGGCTAGAGTGCCCGATAGGAAAGTGACACGAAAGCGACGTAACCCTCTAAACAGATCAGATCAGATGTAGAGGATTTTAGGAAGAGAGTGTCTGACCCCAGGTCTTAAACAACCCTTAGAAATATGAAGCTAGGAGATTTGGGCTAGAATGCCCGATAGGAAAGTGACACGAAAGCTACGTAACCCTCTAAACAGATCAGATCAGATGTAGAGGATTTTAGGAAGGGAGTGTCTGATCCCCGGTCTTAAACAACGCTTAGAAATAGAAAGCTAGGAGATTTGGGTCAGAGTGCCCGATAAGAAAGTGACATGGAAGCGACGTAACCCTCTAAACAGATCAGATCAGATCATATGTAGAGAATTTTAGGAAGGGAGTGTCTGACCCCAGGTCCTAAATAACCCTTAGAAATAGGAAGCTAGCAGATTTGGGCTAGAGTGCCCGATAAGAAAGTGACACGAAAGCTACGTAACCCTCTAAACAGATCAGATCAGATGTAGAGGATTTTAGGAAGGGAGTGTCTGACCCCAGGTCTTAAACAACCCTTAGAAATAAGAAGCTAGGACGGGCTAGAGTGCCCGATAGGAAAGTGACACGAAAGCGACGTAACCCTCTAAACAGATCAGATCAGATCATACGTAGAGGATTTTAGGAAGGGAGTGTCTGACCCCAGGTCTTAAACAACCCTTAGAAATAAGAAGCTAGGACGGGCTAGAGTGCCCGATAGGAAAGTGACACGAAAGCGACGTAACCCTCTAAACAGATCAGATCAGATCATACGTAGAGGATTTTAGGAAGGGAGTGTCTGACCCCAGGTCTTAAACAACCCTTAGAAATAGGAAGCTAGGAGATTTGGGCTAGAGTGCCCGATAGGAAAGTGACACGAAAGCGACGTAACCCTCTAAACAGATCAGATCAGATCATACGTAGAGGATTTTAGGAAGGGAGGGTCTGACCCCAGGTCTTAAACAACCCTTAGAAATAGGAAGCTAGGAGATTTGGGATAGAGTGCCCGATAGGAAAGTGACACGAAAGCGACGTAACCCTCTAAACAGATCAAAACAGATCATACGTAGAGGATTTTAGGAAGGAGTGTCTGACCCCAGGTCTTAAACAACCCTTAGAAATAAGAAGCAAGGAGGGGCTAGAGTGCCCGATAGGAAAGTGACACGAAAGCGACGTAACCCTTTAAACAGATCAGATCAGATCATATGTAGAGGATTTTAGGAAGAGAGTGTCTGACCATAGGTCTTAAACAACCCTTAGAAATTGGAAGCTGGGAGATTTGGGTTAGAGTGCCCGATAGGAAAGTGACACGAAAGCGACGTAACCCTCTAAAAAGATAAGATCATATCATATGTAGAGGATTTTAGGAAGGGAGTGTCTGACCCCAGGTCTTAAACAACCCTTAGAAATAGGAAGCTAGGAGATTTGGGCTAGAGTGCCCGATAGGAAAGTGACACGAAAGCGACGTAACCCTCTAAAAAGATAAGATCATATCATATGTAGAGGATTTTAGGAAGGGAGTGTCTGACCCCAGGTCTTAAACAACCCTTAGAAATAGGAAGCTAGGAGATTTGGGCTAGAGTGCCCGATAGGAAAGTGACATGGAAGCGACGGAACCCTCTAAACAGATCAGATCAGATCAGATGTACAGGACTTTAGGAAGGGAGTGTCTGACCCCAGGTCTTAAACAACCCTTAGAAATAGGAAGCTAGGAGATTTGGGCTAGAGTGCCCGATAGGAAAGTGACATGGAAGCGACGGAACCCTCTAAACAGATCAGATCAGATCACATATAGAGAATTTTAGGAAGGGAGTGTCTGATCCCAGGTCTTAAACAACCCTTAGAAATAGAAAGCTAGAAGATTTGGGTCAGAGCGCCCGATAAGAAAGTGACATGGAAGCGAAGTAACCCTCTAAACAGATAAGATCAGATCAGATGTACAGGACTTTAGGAAGGGAGTGTCTGACCCCAGGTCTTAAACAACCCTTAGAAATAGGAAGCTGGGAGATTTGGGCTAGAGTGCCCGATAGGAAAGTGACATGGAAGCGACGGAACCCTCTAAACAGATCAGATCAGATCACATATAGAGAATTTTAGGAAGGGAGTGTCTGACCCCAGGTCCTAAATAACCATTAGAAATAGAAAGCTAGGAGATTCGGGCTAGAGCACCCGATAGGAGAGTGACATGGAAGCGACGTAACCCTCTAAACAGATCAGATCAGATCAGATCATATGTAGAGGATTTTAGGAAAGGGAGTGTCTTACCCCAGGTCTTAAACAACCCTTAGACACAGAAAGCTAGGAGATTTGGGCTACATTGCCCGATAGGAAAGATAATTTCAGATCAGGTCAAATGTAAAGGATTTTAGGAAGGGAGTGTCTGACCCCAGGTCTTAAACAGCCCTTAGAAATAGGAAGCCAGGAGATTTGGGCTAGAGTACCCGATAGGAAAGTGACACGAAAGCGACGTAACCCTCTAAACAGATCAGATCAGATGTAGAGGATTTTAGGAAGAGAGTGTCTGACCCCAGGTCTTAAACAACCTTTAGAAATATGAAGCTAGGAGATTTGGGCTAGAATGCCCAATAGGAAAGTGACATGGAAGCGACGGAACCCTCTAAACAGATCAGATCAGATCAGATGTACAGGACTTTAGGAAGGGAGTGTCTGATCCCAGGTCTTAAACAACCCTTAGAAATAGGAAGCTAGGAGATTTGGGCTAGAGTTCCCGATAGGAAAGTGACACGAAAGCGACGTAACCCTCTAGTAGATCAGATCAGATCAGATGTAGAGGATTTTAGGAAGAGAGTGTCTGACCCCAGGTCTTAAACAACCCTTAGAAATATGAAGCTAGGAGATTTGGGCTAGAATGCCCGATAGGAAAGTGACACGAAAGCTACGTAACCCTCTAAACAGATCAGATCAGATGTAGAGGATTTTAGGAAGGGAGTGTCTGATCCCACGTCTTAAACAACCCTTAGAAATAGAAAGCTAGGAGATTTGGGTCAAAGTGCCCGATAAGAAAGTGACATGGAAGCGACGTAACCCTCTAAACAGATCAGATCAGATCATATGTAGAGAATTTTAGGAAGGGAGTGTCTGACCCCAGGTCCTAAATAACCCTTAGAAATAGAAAGCTAGGAGATTTGGGCTAGAGCTCCTGATAGGAAAGTGACATTGAAGCAACGTAAACTTCTAAACAGATTATATCAGATCATTTGTAAAGGATTTTAGGACGGGAGTGTATGATTCCAGGTCCTAAACAACCCTTAGAAATAGGAAGCTAGCAGATTTGGGCTAGAGTGCCCGATAGGAAAGTGACACGAAAGCTACGTAACCCTCTAAACAGATCAGATCAGATGTAGAGGATTTTAGGAAGGGAGTGTCTGACCCCAGGTCTTAAACAACCTTTAGAAATATGAAGCTAGGAGATTTGGGCTAGAATACCCGATAGGAAAGTGACATGGAAGCGACGAAACCCTCTAAACAGATCAGATCAGATCAGATGTACAGGACTTTAGGAAGGGAGTGTCTGATCCCAGGTCTTAAGCAACCCTTAGAAATAGGAAGCTAGGAGATTTGGGCTAGAGTGCCCGATAGGAAAGTGACACGAAAGCGACGTAACCCTCTAAACAGATCAGATCAGATCATACGTAGAGGATTTTAGGAAGGGAGGGTCTGACCCCAGGTCTTAAACAACCCTTAGAAATAGGAAGCTAGGAGATTTGGGCTAGAGTGCCCGATAGGAAAGTGACATGGAAGCGACGTAACCCTCTAAACAGATCAGATCAGATCAGATGTAGGGGATTTTAGGGAGGGAGTATCTAACCCCAGGTCTTAAACAACCCTTAGAAATAGGAAGCCAGGAGATTTGGGCTAGAGTGCCCGATAGGAAAGTGACACGGAAGCTACGTAACCCTCTAAACAGATCAGATCAGATGTAGAGGATTTTAGGAAGGGAGTGTCTGACCCCAGGTCTTAAACAACCTTTAGAAATATGAAGCTAGGAGATTTGGGCTAGAATGCCCGATAGGAAAGTGACATGGAAGCGACGGAACCCTCTAAACAGATCAGATCAGATCAGATGTACAGGACTTTAGGAAGGGAGTGTCTGATCCCAGGTCTTAAGCAACCCTTAGAAATAGGAAGCTAGGAGATTTGGGCTAGAGTGCCCGATAGGAAAGTGACACGAAAGCTACGTAACCCTCTAAACAGATCAGATCAGATGTAGAGGATTTTAGGAAGGGAGTGTCTGACCCCAGGTCTTGAACAACCTTTAGAAATATGAAGCTAGGAGATTTGGGCTAGAATACCCGATAGGAAAGTGACATGGAAGCGACGGAACCCTCTAAACAGATCAGATCAGATCAGATGTACAGGACTTTAAGAAGGGAGTGTCTGATCCCAGGTCTTAAGCAACCCTTAGAAATAGGAAGCTAGGAGATTTGGGCTAGAGTGCCCGATAGGAAAGTGACACGAAAGCGACGTAACCCTCTAAACAGATCAGATCAGATGTAGAGGATTTTAGGAAGAGAGTGTCTGACCCCAGGTCTTAAACAACCCTTAGAAATATGAAGCTAGGAGATTTGGGCTAGAATGCCCGATAGGAAAGTGACACGAAAGCTACGTAACCCTCTAAACAGATCAGATCAGATGTAGAGGATTTTAGGAAGGGAGTGTCTGATCCCCGGTCTTAAACAACCCTTAGAAATAGAAAGCTAGGAGATTTGGGTCAGAGTGCCCGATAAGAAAGTGACATGGAAGCGACGTAACCCTCTAAACAGATCAGATCAGATCATATGTAGAGAATTTTAGGAAGGGAGTGTCTGACCCCAGGTCCTAAATAACCCTTAGAAATAGGAAGCTAGCAGATTTGGGCTAGAGTGCCCGATAGGAAAGTGACACGAAAGCTACGTAACCCTCTAAACAGATCAGATCAGATGTAGAGGATTTTAGGAAGGGAGTGTCTGACCCCAGGTCTTAAACAACCCTTAGAAATAAGAAGCTAGGACGGGCTAGAGTGCCCGATAGGAAAGTGACACGAAAGCGACGTAACCCTCTAAACAGATCAGATCAGATCATACGTAGAGGATTTTAGGAAGGGAGTGTCTGACCCCAGGTCTTAAACAACCCTTAGAAATAAGAAGCTAGGAGGGGCTAGAGTGCCCGATAGGAAAGTGACACGAAAGCGACGTAACCCTCTAAACAGATCAGATCAGATCATACGTAGAGGATTTTAGGAAGGGAGTGTCTGACTCCAGGTCTTAAACAACTCTTAGAAATAGGAAGCTAGGAGATTTGGGCTAGAGTGCCCGATAGGAAAGTGACACGAAAGCGACGTAACCCTCTAAACAGATCAGATCAGATCATACGTAGAGGATTTTAGGAAGGGAGGGTCTGACCCCAGGTCTTAAACAACCCTTAGAAATAGGAAGCTAGGAGATTTGGGCTAGAGTGCCCGATAGGAAAGTGACATGGAAGCGACGTAACCCTCTAAACAGATCAGATCAGATCAGATGTAAGGGATTTTAGGGAGGGAGTATCTAACCCCAGGTCTTAAACAACCCTTAGAAATTGGAAGCCAGGAGATTTGGGCTAGAGTGCCCGATAGGAAAGTGACACGGAAGCTACGTAACCCTCTAAACAGATCAGATCAGATGTAGAGGATTTTAGGAAGGGAGTGTCTGACCCCAGGTCTTAAACAACCTTTAGAAATATGAAGCTAGGAGATTTGGGCTAGAATGCCCGATAGGAAAGTGACATGGAAGCGACGGAACCCTCTAAACAGATCAGATCAGATCAGATGTACAGGACTTTAGGAAGGGAGTGTCTGATCCCAGGTCTTAAACAACCCTTAGAAATAGGAAGCTAGGAGATTTGGGCTAGAGTGCCCGATAGGGAAAGTGACACGAAAGCGACGTAACCCTCTAAACAGATCAGATCAGATGTAGAGGATTTTAGGAAGAGAGTGTCTGACCCCAGGTCTTAAACAACCCTTAGAAATATGAAGCTAGGAGATTTGGGCTAGAATGCCCGATAGGAAAGTGACACGAAAGCTACGTAACCCTCTAAACAGATCAGATCAGATGTAGAGGATTTTAGGAAGGAGTGTCTGATCCCAGGTCTTAAACAACCCTTAGAAATAGAAAGCTAGGAGATTTGGGTCAAAGTGCCCGATAAGAAAGTGACATGGAAGCGACGTAACCCTCTAAACAGATCAGATCAGATCATATGTAGAGAATTTTAGGAATTGAGTGTCTGACCCCAGGTCCTAAATAACCCTTAGAAATAGAAAGCTAGGAGATTTGGGCTAGAGCTCCTGATAGGAAAGTGACATTGAAGCAACGTAAACTTCTAAACAGATTATATCAGATCATTTGTAAAGGATTTTAGGACGGGAGTGTATGATTCCAGGTCCTAAACAACCCTTAGAAATAGGAAGCTAGCAGATTTGGGCTAGAGTGCCCGATAGGAAAGTGACACGAAAGCTACGTAACCCTCTAAACAGATCAGATCAGATGTAGAGGATTTTAGGAAGGGAGTGTCTGACCCCAGGTCTTAAACAACCTTTAGAAATATGAAGCTAGGAGATTTGGGCTAGAGTGCCCGATAGGAAAGTGACATGGAAGCGACGGAACCCTCTAAACAGATCAGATCAGATCAGATGTACAGGACTTTAGGAAGGGAGTGTCTGATCCCAGGTCTTAAGCAACACTTAGAAATAGGAAGCTAGGAGATTTGGGCTAGAGTGCCCGATAGGAAAGTGACACGAAAGCGACGTAACCTTCTAAACAGATCAGATCAGATCATACGTAGAGGATTTTAGGAAGAGAGTGTCTGACCCCAGGTCTTAAACAACCCTTAGAAATATGAAGCTAGGAGATTTGGGCTAGAATGCCCGATAGGAAAGTGACACGAAAGCTACGTAACCCTCTAAACAGATCAGATCAGATCATACGTAGAGGATTTTAGGAAGGGAGTGTCTGATCCCAGGTCTTAAACAACCCTTAGAAATAGAAAGCTAGGAGATTTGGGTCAGAGTGCCCGATAAGAAAGTGACAAGGAAGCGACGTAACCCTCTAAACAGATCAGATCAGATCATATGTAGAGAATTTTAGGAAGGGAGTGTCTGACCCCAGGTCCTAAATAACCCTTAGAAATAGGAAGCTAGCAGATTTGGGCTAGAGTGCCCGATAGGAAAGTGACACGAAAGCTACGTAACCCTCTAAACAGATCAGATCAGATCATTTGTAAAGGATTTTAGGAAGGGAGTGTCTGACCCCAGGTCTTAAACAACCCTTAGAAATAAGAAGCTAGGAGATTTGGGCTAGAGTGCCCGATAGGAAAGTGACACGAAAGCGACGTAACCCTCTAAACAGATCAGATCAGATCATACGTAGAGGATTTTAGGAAGGGAGTGTCTGACCCCAGGTCTTAAACAACCCTTAGAAATAGGAAGCTAGGGAGATTTGGGCTAGAGTGCCCGATAGGAAAGTGACACGAAAGCGACGTAACCCTCTAAACAGATCAGATCAGATCATATGTAGAGGATTTTAGGAAGGGAGTGTCTGACTCCAGGTCTTAAACAACTCTTAGAAATAGGAAGCTAGGAGATTTGGGCTAGAGTGCCCGATAGGAAAGTGACACGAAAGCGACGTAACCCTCTAAACAGATCAGATCAGATCATACGTAGAGGATTTTAGGAAGGGAGTGTCTGACCCCAGGTCTTAAACAACCCTTAGAAATAGGAAGCTAGGAGATTTGGGCTAGAGTGCCCGATAGGAAAGTGACATGGAAGCGACGTAACCCTCTAAACAGATCAGATCAGATCAGATGTAGGGGATTTTAGGGAGGGAGTATCTAACCCCAGGTCTTAAACAACCCTTAGAAATAGGAAGCCAGGAGATTTGGGCTAGAGTGCCCGATAGGAAAGTGACACGGAAGCTACGTAACCCTCTAAACAGATCAGATCAGATGTCAGAGGATTTTAGGAAGGGAGTGTCTGACCCCAGGTCTTAAACAACCTTTAGAAATATGAAGCTAGGAGATTTGGGCTAGAATGCCCGATAGGAAAGTGACATGGAAGCGACGGAACCCTCTAAACAGATCAGATCAGATCAGATGTACAGGACTTTAGGAAGGGAGTGTCTGATCCCAGGTCTTAAGCAACCCTTAGAAATAGGAAGCTAGGAGATTTGGGCTAGAGTGCCCGATAGGAAAGTGACACGAAAGCTACGTAACCCTCTAAACAGATCAGATCAGATGTAGAGGATTTTAGGAAGGGAGTGTCTGACCCCAGGTCTTAAACAACCCTTTAGAAATATGAAGCTAGGAGATTTGGGCTAGAATGCCCGATAGGAAAGTGACATGGAAGCGACGGAACCCTCTAAACAGATCAGATCAGATCAGATGTACAGGACTTTAGGAAGGGAGTGTCTGATCCCAGGTCTTAAGCAACCCTTAGAAATAGGAAGCTAGGAGATTTGGGCTAGAGTGCCCGATAGGAAAGTGACACGAAAGCGACGTAACCCTCTAAACAGATCAGATCAGATGTAGAGGATTTTAGGAAGAGAGTGTCTGACCCCAGGTCTTAAACAACCCTTAGAAATATGAAGCTAGGAGATTTGGGCTAGAATGCCCGATAGGAAAGTGACACGAAAGCTACGTAACCCTCTAAACAGATCAGATCAGATGTAGAGGATTTTAGGAAGGGAGTGTCTGATCCCCAGGTCTTAAACAACCCTTAGAAATAGAAAGCTAGGAGATTTGGGCTAGAGTGCCCGATAGGAAAGTGACATGGAAGCGACGTAACCCTCTAAACAGATCAGATCAGATCATATGTAGAGAATTTTAGGAAGGGAGTGTCTGACCCCAGGTCCTAAATAACCCTTAGAAATAGGAAGCTAGCAGATTTGGGCTAGAGTGCCCGATAGGAAAGTGACACGAAAGCTACGTAACCCTCTAAACAGATCAGATCAGATGTAGAGGATTTTAGGAAGGGAGTGTCTGACCCCAGGTCTTAAACAACCCTTAGAAATAAGAAGCTAGGACGGGCTAGAGTGCCCGATAGGAAAGTGACACGAAAGCGACGTAACCCTCTAAACAGATCAGATCAGATCATACGTAGAGGATTTTAGGAAGGGAGTGTCTGACCCCAGGTCTTAAACAACCCTTAGAAATAAGAAGCTAGGACGGGTTAGAGTGCCCGATAGGAAAGAAAGTGACACGAAAGCGACGTAACCCTCTAAACAGATCAGATCAGATCATACGTAGAGGATTTTAGGAAGGGAGTGTCTGACTCCAGGTCTTAAACAACTCTTAGAAATAGGAAGCTAGGAGATTTGGGCTAGAGTGCCCGATAGGAAAGTGACACGAAAGCGACGTAACCCTCTAAACAGATCAGATCAGATCATACGTAGAGGATTTTAGGAAGGGAGTGTCTGACCCCAGGTCTTAAACAACCCTTAGAAATAGGAAGCTAGGAGATTTGGGCTAGAGTGCCCGATAGGAAAGTGACATGGAAGCGACGTAACCCTCTAAACAGATCAGATCAGATCAGATGTAAGGGATTTTAGGGAGGGAGTATCTAACCCCAGGTCTTAAACAACCCTTAGAAATAGGAAGCCAGGAGATTTGGGCTAGAGTGCCCGATAGGAAAGTGACACGGAAGCTACGTAACCCTCTAAACAGATCAGATCAGATGTAGAGGATTTTAGGAAGGGAGTGTCTGACCCCAGGTCTTAAACAACCTTTAGAAATATGAAGCTAGGAGATTTGGGCTAGAATGCCCGATAGGAAAGTGACATGGAAGCGACGGAACCCTCTAAACAGATCAGATCAGATCAGATGTACAGGACTTTAGGAAGGGAGTGTCTGATCCCAGGTCTTAAGCAACCCTTAGAAATAGGAAGCTAGGAGATTTGGGCTAGAGTGCCCGATAGGAAAGTGACACGAAAGCGACGTAACCCTCTAAACAGATCAGATCAGATGTAGAGGATTTTAGGAAGAGAGTGTCTGACCCCAGGTCTTAAACAACCCTTAGAAATATGAAGCTAGGAGATTTGGGCTAGAATGCCCGATAGGAAAGTGACACGAAAGCTACGTAACCCTCTAAACAGATCAGATCAGATGTAGAGGATTTTAGGAAGGGAGTGTCTGATCCCAGGTCTTAAACAACCCTTAGAAATAAGAAGCTAGGAGGGGCTAGAGTGCCCGATAGGAAAGTGACACGAAAGCGACGTAACCCTCTAAACAGATCAGATCAGATCAGATGTAGGGGATTTTAGGGAAGGGAGTATCTAACCCCAGGTCTTAAACAACCCTTAGGAATAGGAAGCTGGGAGATTTGGGCTAGAGTGCCCGATAGGAAAGTCACACGGAAGCGACGTAACCCTCTAAACAGATCAGATCAGATCATACGTAGAGGATTTTAGGAAGGGAGTGTCTGACCCCAGGTCTTAAACAACCCTTAGAAATCAGGAAGCTAGGAGATTTGGGCTAGAGTGCCCGATAGGAAAGTGACACGAAAGCGACGTAACCCTCTAAACAGATCAAAACAGATCATACGTAGAGGATTTTAGGAAGGGAGTGTCTGACCGTAGGTCTTAAACAACCCTTAGAAATAAGAAGCAAGGAGGGGCTAGAGTGCCCGATAGGAAAGTGACACGAAAGCGACGTAACCCTCTAAACAGATCAGATCAGATCATACGTAGAGGATTTTAGGAAGGGAGTGTCTGACCCCAGGTCTTAAACAACCCTTAGAAATAAGAAGCAAGGAGGGGCTAGAGTGCCCGATAGGAAAGTGACACGAAAGCGACGTAACCCTCTAGACAGATCAGATCAGATCATATGTAGAGGATTTTAGGAAGAGAGTGTCTGACCATAGGTCTTAAACAACCCTTAGAAATTGGAAGCTGGGAGATTTGGGTTAGAGTGCCCGATAGGAAAGTGACACGAAAGCGACGTAACCCTCTAAAAAGATAAGATCATATCATATGTAGAGGATTTTAGGAAGGGAGTGTCTGACCCCAGGTCTTAAACAACCCTTAGAAATAGGAAGCTAGGAGATTTGGGCTAGAGTGCCCGATAGGAAAGTGACACGAAAGCGACGTAACCCTCTAAAAAGATAAGATCATATCATATGTAGAGGATTTTAGGAAGGGAGTGTCTGACCCCAGGTCTTAAACAACCCTTAGAAATAGGAAGCTAGGAGATTTGGGCTAGAGTGCCCGATAGGAAAGTGACATGGAAGCGAGGTAGAAGACGCCCTTATTTACTACCGGGGTCAGAAGGCTTAACGTGTCCATTCAATGCTCTAGTAGATCAGATCAGATCAGATGTACAGGACTTTAGGAAGGGAGTGTCTGACCCCAGGTCTTAAACAACCCTTAGAAATAGGAAGCTAGGAGATTTGGGCTAGAGTGCCCGATAGGAAAGTGACATGGAAGCGACGGAACCCTCTAAACAGATCAGATCAGATCACATATAGAGAATTTTAGGAAGGGAGTGTCTGATCCCAGGTCTTAAACAACCCTTAGAAATAGAAAGCTAGAAGATTTGGGTCAGAGCGCCCGATAAGAAAGTGACATGGAAGCGAAGTAACCCTCTAAACAGATAAGATCAGATCAGATGTACAGGACTTTAGGAAGGGAGTGTCTGACCCCAGGTCTTAAACAACCCTTAGAAATAGGAAGCTGGGAGATTTGGGCTAGAGTGCCCGATAGGAAAGTGACATGGAAGCGACGGAACCCTCTAAACAGATCAGATCAGATCACATATAGAGAATTTTAGGAAGGGAGTGTCTGACCCCAGGTCCTAAATAACCATTAGAAATAGAAAGCTAGGAGATTCGGGCTAGAGCACCCGATAGGAAAGTGACATGGAAGCGACGTAACCCTCTAAACAGATCAGATCAGATCAGATCATATGTAGAGGATTTTAGGAAGGGAGTGTCTCACCCCAGGTCTTAAACAACCCTTAGAAATAGGAAGCTAGGAGATTTGGGCTAGAGTGCCCGATAGGAAAGTGACATGGAAGCGACGTAACCCTCTAAACAGATCAGATCAGATCATATGTAGAGGAATTTAGGAAAGGGAGTGTCTTACCCCAGGTCTTAAACAACCCTTAGACACAGAAAGCTAGGAGATTTGGGCTACATTGCCCGATAGGAAAGATAATTTCAGATCAGGTCAAATGTAGAGGATTTTAGGAAGGGAGTGTCTGACCCCAGGTCTTAAACAGCCCTTAGAAATAGGAAGCTAGGAGATTTGATCTAGAATGCCCAATAGGAAAGTGACATGGAAGCGAGGTAGAAGACGCCCTTATTTACTACCGGGGGTCAGAAGGCTTAACGTGTCCATTCAATGCTCTAGTAGATCAGATCAGATCAGATGTACAGGACTTTAGGAAGGGAGTGTCTGATCCCAGGTCTTAAACAACCCTTAGAAATAGGAAGCTAGGAGATTTGGGCTAGAGTGCCCGATAGGAAAGTGACACGAAAGCGACGTAACCCTCTAAACAGATCAGATCAGATGTAGAGGATTTTAGGAAGAGAGTGTCTGACCCCAGGTCTTAAACAACCTTTAGAAATATGAAGCTAGGAGATTTGGGCTAGAATGCCCAATAGGAAAGTGACATGGAAGCGACGGAACCCTCTAAACAGATCAGATCAGATCAGATGTACAGGACTTTAGGAAGGGAGTGTCTGATCCCAGGTCTTAAACAACCCTTAGAAATAGGAAGCTAGGAGATTTGGGCTAGAGTGCCCGATAGGAAAGTGACACGAAAGCGACGTAACCCTCTAAACAGATCAGATCAGATGTAGAGGATTTTAGGAAGAGAGTGTCTGACCCCAGGTCTTAAACAACCCTTAGAAATATGAAGCTAGGAGATTTGGGCTAGAATGCCCGATAGGAAAGTGACACGAAAGCTACGTAACCCTCTAAACAGATCAGATCAGATGTAGAGGATTTTAGGAAGGGAGTGTCTGATCCCAGGTCTTAAACAACCCTTAGAAATAGAAAGCTAGGAGATTTGGGTCAAAGTGCCCGATAAGAAAGTGACATGGAAGCGACGTAACCCTCTAAACAGATGAGATCAGATCATATGTAGAGAATTTTAGGAAGGGAGTGTCTGACCCCAGGTCCTAAATAACCCTTAGAAATAGAAAGCTAGGAGATTTGGGCTAGAGCTCCTGATAGGAAAGTGACATTGAAGCAACGTAAACTTCTAAACAGATTATATCAGATCATTTGTAAAGGATTTTAGGACGGGAGTGTATGATTCCAGGTCCTAAACAACCCTTAGAAATAGGAAGCTAGCAGATTTGGGCTAGAGTGCCCGATAGGAAAGTGACACGAAAGCTACGTAACCCTCTAAACAGATCAGATCAGATGTAGAGGATTTTAGGAAGGGAGTGTCTGACCCCAGGTCTTAAACAACCTTTAGAAATATGAAGCTAGGAGATTTGGGCTAGAATACCCGATAGGAAAGTGACATGGAAGCGACGGAACCCTCTAAACAGATCAGATCAGATCAGATGTACAGGACTTTAGGAAGGGAGTGTCTGATCCCAGGTCTTAAGCAACCCTTAGAAATAGGAAGCTAGGAGATTTGGGCTAGAGTGCCCGATAGGAAAGTGACACGAAAGCGACGTAACCCTCTAAACAGATCAGATCAGATGTAGAGGATTTTAGGAAGAGAGTGTCTGACCCCAGGTCTTAAACAACCCTTAGAAATATGAAGCTAGGAGATTTGGGCTAGAATGCCCGATAGGAAAGTGACACGAAAGCTACGTAACCCTCTAAACAGATCAGATCAGATGTAGAGGATTTTAGGAAGGGAGTGTCTGATCCCCGGTCTTAAACAACCCTTAGAAATAGAAAGCTAGGAGATTTGGGTCAGAGTGCCCGATAAGAAAGTGACATGGAAGCGACGTAACCCTCTAAACAGATCAGATCAGATCATATGTAGAGAATTTTAGGAAGGGAGTGTCTGACCCCAGGTCCTAAATAACCCTTAGAAATAGAAAGCTAGGAGATTTGGGCTAGAGCTCCTGATAGGAAAGTGACATTGAAGCAACGTAAACTTCTAAACAGATTATATCAGATCATTTGTAAAGGATTTTAGGACGGGAGTGTATGATTCCAGGTCCTAAACAACCCTTAGAAATAGGAAGCTAGCAGATTTGGGCTAGAGTGCCCGATAGGAAAGTGACACGAAAGCTACGTAACCCTCTAAACAGATCAGATCAGATGTAGAGGATTTTAGGAAGGGAGTGTCTGACCCCAGGTCTTAAACAACCTTTAGAAATATGAAGCTAGGAGATTTGGGCTAGAATACCCGATAGGAAAGTGACATGGAAGCGACGGAACCCTCTAAACAGATCAGATCAGATCAGATGTACAGGACTTTAGGAAGGGAGTGTCTGATCCCAGGTCTTAAGCAACCCTTAGAAATAGGAAGCTAGGAGATTTGGGCTAGAGTGCCCGATAGGAAAGTGACACGAAAGCGACGTAACCCTCTAAACAGATCAGATCAGATGTAGAGGATTTTAGGAAGAGAGTGTCTGACCCCAGGTCTTAAACAACCCTTAGAAATATGAAGCTAGGAGATTTGGGCTAGAATGCCCGATAGGAAAGTGACACGAAAGCTACGTAACCCTCTAAACAGATCAGATCAGATGTAGAGGATTTTAGGAAGGGAGTGTCTGATCCCAGGTCTTAAACAACCCTTAGAAATAGAAAGCTAGGAGATTTGGGTCAGAGTGCCCGATAAGAAAGTGACATGGAAGCGACGTAACCCTCTAAACAGATCAGATCAGATCATATGTAGAGAATTTTAGGAAGGGAGTGTCTGACCCCAGGTCCTAAATAACCCTTAGAAATAGGAAGCTAGCAGATTTGGGCTAGAGTGCCCGATAGGAAAGTGACACGAAAGCTACGTAACCCTCTAAACAGATCAGATCAGATGTAGAGGATTTTAGGAAGGGAGTGTCTGACCCCAGGTCTTAAACAACCCTTAGAAATAAGAAGCTAGGACGGGCTAGAGTGCCCGATAGGAAAGTGACACGAAAGCGACGTAACCCTCTAAACAGATCAGATCAGATCATACGTAGAGGATTTTAGGAAGGGAGTGTCAGACCCCAGGTCTTAAACAACCCTTAGAAATAAGAAGCTAGGACGGGCTAGAGTGCCCGATAGGAAAGTGACACGAAAGCGACGTAACCCTCTAAACAGATCAGATCAGATCATACGTAGAGGATTTTAGGAAGGGAGTGTCTGACCCCAGGTCTTAAACAACCCTTAGAAATAGGAAGCTAGGAGATTTGGGCTAGAGTGCCTGATAGGAAAGTGACACGAAAGCGACGTAACCCTCTAAACAGATCAGATCAGATCATACGTAGAGGATTTTAGGAACGGAGGGTCTGACCCCAGGTCTTAAACAACCCTTAGAAATAGGAAGCTAGGAGATTTGGGCTAGAGTGCCCGATAGGAAAGTGACATGGAAGCGACGTAACCCTCTAAACAGATCAGATCAGATCAGATGTAGGGGATTTTAGGGAGGGAGTATCTAACCCCAGGTCTTAAACAACCCTTAGAAATAGGAAGCCAGGAGATTTGGGCTAGAGTGCCCGATAGGAAAGTGACACGGAAGCTACGTAACCCTCTAAACAGATCAGATCAGATGTAGAGGATTTTAGGAAGGGAGTGTCTGACCCCAGGTCTTAAACAACCTTTAGAAATATGAAGCTAGGAGATTTGGGCTAGAATGCCCGATAGGAAAGTGACATGGAAGCGACGGAACCCTCTAAACAGATCAGATCAGATCAGATGTACAGGACTTTAGGAAGGGAGTGTCTGATCCCAGGTCTTAAGCAACCCTTAGAAATAGGAAGCTAGGAGATTTGGGCTAGAGTGCCCGATAGGAAAGTGACACGAAAGCGACGTAACCCTCTAAACAGATCAGATCAGATGTAGAGGATTTTAGGAAGAGAGTGTCTGACCCCAGGTCTTAAACAACCCTTAGAAATATGAAGCTAGGAGATTTGGGCTAGAATGCCCGATAGGAAAGTGACACGAAAGCTACGTAACCCTCTAAACAGATCAGATCAGATGTAGAGGATTTTAGGAAGGGAGTGTCTGATCCCAGGTCTTAAACAACCCTTAGAAATAAGAAGCTAGGAGGGGCTAGAGTGCCCGATAGGAAAGTGACACGAAAGCGACGTAACCCTCTAAACAGATCAGATCAGATCAGATGTAGGGGATTTTAGGGAAGGGAGTATCTAACCCCAGGTCTTAAACAACCCTTAGAAATAGGAAGCTGGGAGATTTGGGCTAGAGTGCCCGATAGGAAAGTCACACGGAAGCGACGTAACCCTCTAAACAGATCAGATCAGATCATACGTAGAGGATTTTAGGAAGGGAGTGTCTGACCCCAGGTCTTAAACAACCCTTAGAAATAAGAAGCTAGGACGGGCTAGAGTGCCCGATAGGAAAGTGACACGAAAGCGACGTAACCCTCTAAACAGATCAGATCAGATGTAGAGGATTTTAGGAAGAGAGTGTCTGACCCCAGGTCTTAAACAACCCTTAGAAATATGAAGCTAGGAGATTTGGGCTAGAATGCCCGATAGGAAAGTGACACGAAAGCTACGTAACCCTCTAAACAGATCAGATCAGATGTAGAGGATTTTAGGAAGGGAGTGTCTGATCCCAGGTCTTAAACAACCCTTAGAAATAAGAAGCTAGGAGGGGCTAGAGTGCCCGATAGGAAAGTGACACGAAAGCGACGTAACCCTCTAAACAGATCAGATCAGATCCGATGTAGGGGATTTTAGGGAAGGGAGTATCTAACCCCAGGTCTTAAACAACCCTTAGAAATAGGAAGCTGGGAGATTTGGGCTAGAGTGCCCGATAGGAAAGTCACACGGAAGCGACGTAACCCTCTAAACAGATCAGATCAGATCATACGTAGAGGATTTTAGGAAGGCAGTGTCTGACCCCAGGTCTTAAACAACCCTTAGAAATAAGAAGCTAGGACGGGCTAGAGTGCCCGATAGGAAAGTGACACGAAAGCGACGTAACCCTCTAAACAGATCAAAACAGATCATACGTAGAGGATTTTAGGAAGGGAGTGTCTGACCCCAGGTCTTAAACAACCCTTAGAAATAAGAAGCAAGGAGGGGCTAGAGTGCCCGATAGGAAAGTGACACGAAAGCGACGTAACCCTCTAAACAGATCAGATCAGATCATACGTAGAGGATTTTAGGAAGGGAGTGTCTGACCCCAGGTCTTAAACAACCCTTAGAAATAAGAAGCTAGGACGGGCTAGAGTGCCCGATAGGAAAGTGACACGAAAGCGATGTAACCCTCTAAACAGATCAAAACAGATCACACGTAGAGGATTTTAGGAAGGGAGTGTCTGACCCCAGGTCTTAAACAACCCTTAGAAATAAGAAGCAAGGAGGGGCTAGAGTGCCAGATAGGAAAGTGACACGAAAGCGACGTAACCCTCTAAACAGATCAGATCAGATCATATGTAGAGGATTTTAGGAAGAGAGTGTCTGACCATAGGTCTTAAACAACCCTTAGAAATTGGAAGCTGGGAGATTTGGGTTAGAGTGCCCGATAGGAAAGTGACACGAAAGCGACGTAACCCTCTAAAAAGATAAGATCATATCATATGTAGAGGATTTTAGGAAGGGAGTGTCTGACCCCAGGTCTTAAACAACCCTTAGAAATAGGAAGCTAGGAGATTTGGGCTAGAGTGCCCGATAGGAAAGTGACACGAAAGCGACGTAACCCTCTAAAAAGATAAGATCATATCATATGTAGAGGATTTTAGGAAGGGAGTGTCTGACCCCAGGTCTTAAACAACCCTTAGAAATAGGAAGCTAGGAGATTTGGGCTAGAGTGCCCGATAGGAAAGTGACATGGAAGCAACGGAACCCTCTAAGCAGATCAGATCAGATCAGATGTACAGGACTTTAGGAAGGGAGTGTCTGACCCCAGGTCTTAAACAACCCTTAGAAATAGGAAGCTAGGAGATTTGGGCTAGAGTGCCCGATAGGAAAGTGACATGGAAGCGACGGAACCCTCTAAACAGATCAGATCAGATCACATATAGAGAATTTTAGGAAGGGAGTGTCTGATCCCAGGTCTTAAACAACCCTTAGAAATAGAAAGCTAGAAGATTTGGGTCAGAGCGCCCGATAAGAAAGTGATATGGAAGCGAAGTAACCCTCTAAACAGATAAGATCAGATCAGATGTACAGGACTTTAGGAAGGGAGTGTCTGACCCCAGGTCTTAAACAACCCTTAGAAATAGGAAGCTGGGAGATTTGGGCTAGGGTGCCCGATAGGAAAGTGACATGGAAGCGACGGAACCCTCTAAACAGATCAGATCAGATCACATATAGAGAATTTTAGGAAGGGAGTGTCTGACCCCAGGTCCTAAATAACCATTAGAAATAGAAAGCTAGGAGATTTGGGCTAGAGCACCCGATAGGAAAGTGACATGGAAGCGACGTAACCCTCTAAACAGATCAGATCAGATCAGATCATATGTAGAGGATTTTAGGAAGGGAGTGTCTGACCCCAGGTCTTAAACAACCCTTAGAAATAGGAAGCTAGGAGATTTGGGCTAGAGTGCCCGATAGGAAAGTGACATGGAAGCGACGTAACCCTCTAAACAGATCAGATCAGATCATATGTAGAGGAATTTAGGAAAGGGATTGTCTTACCCCAGGTCTTAAACAACCCTTAGACACAGAAAGCTAGGAGATTTGGGCTACATTGCCCGATAGGAAAGATAAGTTCAGATCAGGTCAAATGTAGAGGATTTTAGGAATTGAGTGTCTGACCCTAGTTCTTAAACAACCTTTAGAAATAGGAAGCTAGGAGATTTGGGCTAGAGTGCCCGATAGGAAATGGACACGAAAGCGACGTAACCGTCTAAACAGATCAGATCAGATCATATGTAGAGGATTTTAGGAAAGGAGTGTCTGACCCCAGGTCTTAAACGACCCTTAGAAATAGGATGCTAGGAGATTTGGGCTAGAGTGCCCGATAGGAAAGGGACACGAAAGCGACGTAACCCCGTCTAAACAGATCAGATCAGATCAGATGTAGAGGATTTTTGGGAGTGTCTGACCCCAGGTCTTAAACAACTTTTAGAAATAGGATGCTAGGAGATTTGGGTTAGAGTGCCCGATAAGAAAGTGACATGGAAGCGACGTAACCCTCTAAACAGATCAGATCAGATCAGATGTAGAGGATTTTAGGAAGGGAGAGTGTCTGACCCCAGGTCTTAAACAATCCCTTAGAAATAGGAAGCTAGCAGATTTGGGCTAGAGTGCCCGATAGGAAAGTGACACGAAAGCGACGTAACCCTCTAAACAGATCAGATCAGATCATATGTAGAGGATTTTAGGAAGTGAGTGTCTGACCATAGGTTTTAAACAACCCTTAGAAATCGGAAGCTGGGAGATTTGGGCTAGAGTGCCCGATAGGAAAGTGACACGAAAGCGACGTAACCCTCTAAACAGATCAAAACAGATCATACGTAGAGGATTTTAGGAAGGGAGTGTCTGACCCCAGGTCTTAAACAACCCTTAGAAATAAGAAGCTAGGAGATTTGGGCTAGAGTGCCCGATAGGAAAGTGACACGAAAGCGACGTAACCCTCTAAACAGATCAGATCAGATCATATGTAGAGGATTTTAGGAAGAGAGTGTCTGACCATAGGTCTTAAACAACCCTTAGAAATAGGAAGCTAGGAGATTTGGGCTAGAGTGCCCGATAGGAAAGTGACACGAAAGCGACGTAACCCTCTAAACAGACCAGATCAGATCATATGTAGAGGATTTTAGGAAGAGAGTGTCTGACCATAGGTCTTAAACAACCCTTAGAAATAGAAAGCTAGAAGATTTGGGTCAGAGCGCCCGATAAGAAAGTGACATGGAAGCAAAGTAACCCTCTAAACAGATAAGATCAGATCAGATGTACAGGACTTTAGGAAGGGAGTGTCTGACCCCAGGTCTTAAACAACCCTTAGAAATAGGAAGCTGGGAGATTTGGGCTAGAGTGCCCGATAGGAAAGTGACATGGAAGCGACGGAACCCTCTAAACAGATCAGATCAGATCACATATAGAGAATTTTAGGAAGGGAGTGTCTGACCCCAGGTCTTAAACAACCCTTAGAAATAGGAAGCTGGGAGATTTGGGCTAGAGTGCCCGATAGGAAAGTGACATGGAAGCGACGGAACCCTCTAAACAGATCAGATCAGATCACATATAGAGAATTTTAGGAAGGGAGTGTCTGACCCCAGGTCTTAAACAACCCTTAGAAATAGGAAGCTAGCAGATTTGGGCTAGAGTGCCCGATAGGAAAGTGACATGGAAGCGACGGAACCCTCTAAACAGATCAGATCAGATCACATATAGAGAATTTTAGGAAGGGAGTGTCTGACCCCAGGTCTTAAACAACCCTTAGAAATAGGAAGCTGGGAGATTTGGGCTAGAGTGCCCGATAGGAAAGTGACATGGAAGCGACGGAACCCTCTAAACAGATCAGATCAGATCACATATAGAGAATTTTAGGAAGGAGTGTCTGACCCCAGGTCTTAAACAACCCTTAGAAATAGGAAGCTAGGAGATTTGGGCTAGAGTGCCCGATAGGAAAGTGACATGGAAGCGACGTAACCCTCTAAACAGATCAGATCAGATCACATATAGAGAATTTTAGGAAGGGAGTGTCTGACCCCAGGTCTTAAACAACCCTTAGAAATAGGAAGCTGGGAGATTTGGGCTAGAGTGCCCGATAGGAAAGTGACATGGAAGCGACGGAACCCTCTAAACAGATCAGATCAGATCACATATAGAGAATTTTAGGAAGGGAGTGTCTGACCCCAGGTCTTAAACAACCCTTAGAAATAGGAAGCTAGGAGATTTGGGCTAGAGTGCCCGATAGGAAAGTGACATGGAAGCGACGGAACCCTCTAAACAGATCAGATCAGATCACATATAGAGAATTTTAGGAAGGGAGTGTTTGACCCCAGGTCCTAAATAACCATTAGAAATAGAAAGCTAGGAGATTCGGGCTAGAGCACCCGATAGGAAAGTGACATGGAAGCGACGTAACCCTCTAAACAGATCAGATCAGATCATATGTAGAGGAATTTAGGAAAGGGAGTGTCTTACCCCAGGTCTTAAACAACCCTTAGACACAGAAAGCTAGGAGATTTGGGCTACATTGCCCGATAGGAAAGATAAGTTCAGATCAGGTCAAATGTAGAGGATTTTAGGAATTGAGTGTCTGACCCTAGTTCTTAAACAACCTTTAGAAATAGGAAGCTAGGAGATTTGGGCTAGAGTGCCCGATAGGAAATGGACACGAAAGCGACGTAACCGTCTAAACAGATCAGATCAGATCATATGTAGAGGATTTTAGGAAAGGAGTGTCTGACCCCAGGTCTTAAACAACCCTTAGAAATAGGATGCTAGGAGATTTGGGCTAGAGTGCCCGATAGGAAAGGGACACGAAAGCGACGTAACCGTCTAAACAGATCAGATCAGATCAGATGTAGAGGATTTTAGGGAGTGTCTGACCCCAGGTCTTAAACAACCCTTAGAAATAGGATGCTAGGAGATTTGGGCAAGAGTGCCCGATAGGAAAGTGACATGGAAGCGACGTAACGCTCTAAACAGATCAGATCAGATCAGATGTAGAGGATTTTAGGGAGTGTCTGACCCCAGGTCTTAAACAATCCTTAGAAATAGGAAGCTAGCAGATTTGGGCTAGAGTGCCCGATAGGAAAGGGACACGAAAGCGACGTAACCGTCTAAACAGATCAGATCAGATCATATGTAGAGGATTTTAGGAAGGGAGTGTCTGATCCCAGGTCTTAAACAACCCTTAGAAATAGAAAGCTAGGAGATTTGGGTCAGAGTGACCGATAAGAAAGTGACATGGAAGCGACGTAACCCTCTAAACAGATCAGATCAGATCACATATAAAGAATTTTAGGAAGGGAGTGTCTGACCCCAGGTCCTAAATAACCCTTAGAAATAGAAAGCTAGGAGATTTGGGCTAGAGCGCCAGATAGGAAAGTGACATTGAAGCAACGTAACCTTCTAAACAGATTATATCAGATCATATGTAAAGGATTTTAGGACGGGAGTGTCTGATTCCAGGTCCTAAACAACTCTTAGAAATAGGAAGCTAGGAGATTTGGGCTAGAGTGCCCGATAGGAAAGTGACATGGAAGCGACGTAACCCTCTAAACAGATCAGATCAGATCAGATCATATGTAGAGGATTTTAGGAAAGGGAGTGTCTTATCCCAGGTCTTAAACAACCCTTAGACACAGAAAGCTAGGAGATTTGGGCTACACTGCCCGATAGGAAAGATAAGTTCAGATCAGGTCAAATGTAGAGGATTTTAGGAATTGAGTGTCTGACCCTAGTTCTTAAACAACCTTTAGAAATAGGAAGCTGGGAGATTTGGGCTAGAGTGCCCGATAGGAAAGTGAAACGGAAGCGAGGTAGAAAGGGGGACGAAGACGCCGTTAGTTATTACCGGGGAGAAAGGGGGGTTGGCAGTAACCGGTGCCCGACGGGTTAACGTGCCCATTAGACCCATATCGGATATGTACTGGTCCGAGCGTTCTTACCTTCCTGGGTTCGAACCCGAGGTCTTCTCTGTGACAGTCACGAACCTTGACCACTAGGCCACCTGCGGCTTATCAATACAGACCACATTGGTTCGATGATGTTTCAATCGAATGATTGGGGAGGCAAAGGAAGGTGTGAAAGTTCGTCCTCATGTTCCTCAAATCATGATTGCAGATTCAGAGCTCTGTGAACTGGGGCGTTATCATCTTAATAGATGCCATGCATGAAACAGTGCCTGTGCCATTGGATGGATTTGGTTGTCCAAAATGGTTTTATATGCAATGCCAATCATCCGTCCTTTCAAGGTGATGAGAAGACCTGTTGAAAACCACGATATTACCACCCACAGCATGACAGAACCACCCCAATGCTGCACTGTTGGGAGCAGACAATCTAGGTTGCACGCTTCTGACGGTGTTCTCCGCAGGTAAACACGTCCTGCGGTGAAGAATAGTGTGAATGTGAGTTCATCCGACCACATTAAACGCTTTCATGCACGGGTAGTTCGCGTTTTATGATCCTGGCATCACTGCCGTCGCCATTTTGCATTCATCCGGGTCACCAGATGTTTTGCAATAGCAGCTCTGCCATGAATATCTTGTTTATGCAATTCCCTGCGCACCTTTTTCGCTGATACTGGGGTCTGGAGATGCAGATGCAGTTGTGTTTCGCAGACGAGGTTTTGCCACAAACACAGTTTACTCTCATGACGCTAGATGTAGTAGCTCTCGATACCGCAACCAGCCTGGTGACTGTTGTCGCGGAGGCACCAACTAGCCGGCCCACCAGCCCTCTTTCAAAGTCCGTTAGGTCAATCATTTTGTCGTCACCCTGAAAGAAATTTTGCAACAAGACACTTTAAATGAACTTAAACAGGACCTTGATCTTCCAAACAAAGCTACACTATCTACCAACAAGTAATTGGACACCTGTGAAAGCAAAGGAAAACAAAGTTTATTCACCTTCAATAGTTGGTGGAGCCTCCACGAGCGGTGATTACAGCTGCGCATACTCTCAACCAGGCGTTGTACGACGGCTAGCGGTATTTTCTTTCACTCGGCTTGGAGAACACAGGTCAGTTCCTTCACCGATTTACGACCCTTAAGTCGACGCTCCAACTCGTCCCAGAGGTGCTCGATAGGGTTAAGGTCCGGGACCAGTCCATTCGATTAACCCCATTGTCACCATACCAAGCCATGGTGGACCTCGCAACATGACAGGTGGCATTGTCATCCTGAAAGTAACATGGGTCCACCCCGTAAAACTGCCACAACGTAGGAAGCGCATGGTCATCCAAAATGGTGCAGTAGGTCTCGGCGTTGAGTCTACCAGGAATTGCGACCAAGGGTCCCGTTCCATACCAGGAGAAACACCCCCATAGCATAATTCCACCTCCGCCGAATTTCACAGTTGGCACAATACATTCCGGCAGGAGGCGTTCTCCAGGCAGACGCCAAACCCAGACCCTGCTATCCGAACGGTAGAGGGTGAACCTTGATTCGTCGCTCCAGAGAACCTGTTTCCACTGTTCAACGGTCCACTGTCGACGTTCTTTGCACCACGTTAGCCGAGCAGCTCTATTGGACTTGGTGATCAAAGGCTTGTGGGTCCATGATAACCGAGCAGATGGGCTTCCTTACGGATGGTATTCATCGAAAGAACACTCCCGGATGCCTGTTGAAAGTCCTCGCGGATGTGGTCCATCGATTTGGTGCGGTTCTTCCGAATTTCTGTGGCCAGCACCCGTCGGTCTCTAACTCCCAGTTTTGTGGGTCTGCCGGGTCGGGGCACATTCCGACAGTCACCTCTCATCTTCCACTTGCCAATCACGTAGGCCACTGTCGATTT
Source organism: Macrothele yani (assembly GCA_039090855.1). NCBI lineage: Eukaryota > Metazoa > Arthropoda > Arachnida > Araneae > Macrothelidae > Macrothele > Macrothele yani. Next base: position 106,033,144 of record CM077033.1, on the reverse strand, counting down.
TGGGTACTTCAACTAGCTGGATATGTCATCGGCCATTTCTGTGATACCCGACGATTACACCTTTCTCGAAATCAGAGAGCTCCGAACAGCGTGGCATCTTGCATGCGACTGGTGGCGTTGATGTTTCCCACACGATATTTAACGGCGGCGGCCGTGACGTGTATGAGGACCGCGGATATCGTCGATTGCAGGGGTGTCCCCAGACCTACTGCACCATTTTGGATGACCATGCGCTTCTTACGTTGAGGCAGTTTTACGGGGTGGACCCATGTTACTTTCAGAATAACAATGCCACCTGTCATGTTGCGAGGTCCACCATGGCTTGGTATGGTGACAATGGGGTTAATCGAATGGACTGGCCTGCGCAGAGCCCGGAACGTAGCCCTATCGAGCACCTCTGGGACGAGTTGGAGCGTCGACTTAAGGGGTACCCCCACCGTCCGAAATCGGTGAAGGAACTGACCTGTCTTCTCCAAGCCGAGTGGAAGAAAATACCGCTAGCCGTCGTACAACGCCTGGTTGAGAGTATGCGCAGCTGTAATCGCCGCTCGTGGAGGCTCCACCAACTATTGAAGGTGAATAAACTTTGTTTTCCTTTGTTATCACAGGTGTCCAATTACTTGTTGGTAGATAGGGTACCTCTTACCTCCATCTAGGACTTGTATGCGTCCATTCCAAGGAGGATTCAAGCAGTTTTAAATGCCAAGTGTGCTCCCTCGCCACATTAGGTGCTTAACACCTGTTGTTTTAAGGAGGTTCCATTATTTTTGACAACCCCTGTACATGTCAAGAACGTTTTTGATGAAAGTCCCTCATATAATATAAAACGGCTTAGGACATGAAACACTAATTTTACATTGCTGATTAGAGCTCATGAAAATAACAATATAGTTACCAGCAGTAAGTTATGATGAAAAATCTTTGTCTTAAGCGAGGATGTTTTAAAAAACTCAATACTGAAGAGTCGTCCCCAGAACTGGCTTTCTGTTCCTTCTGCATACGCTCTCCCAGTTTCTGAAAAAGAATTCAAAAATCAATAAAACGTTCTGTTTTATAGAAAAATAAATATGAATTAAATAGGAGTGTTGTACCGAAAGTAAAGCAAAAATGGCATAACTTCTTTTATTACACTATTTTTTAAAAATAAGAGAATTTGCACATTTTGTCGAATTTCTGAAATACTAATGGACACATTTTTATGAAATTTAGTATGGATACACAGTTATACACATTGCGTCAAAGAAGTTTTAAGACTGGGTCTGTAAAATGAAAAAGAAACAAGAAATTATAATTTGTTTTGGTTTGTTATTCAAAATAAGTCCCTCCGGCTTCAATACACTTGTTACAGCGATTTAATAATGATTCGAATGCCTGTTCCAGTTCACTTTGCGGAATTGCCTCCAAAGCACACGTCGAAGCTGTTTCTATGGTCGAAATATCATCAAAATAACACCCTTTTAACGTCATTTTAAGTCTTGGGAACAAAGAAAAGACGCAGGGTGCTAAATCAGGCGAATACGGTGGATGATTCAACACACGGACGTTATTTTTCGCCAAAAATCTACAAACAAGAAGTGAGGTGTGACTGGGTGCATTTTCGTGCAACAAACACCAACTGTTTTCATCCCGATATTCTGGACGAATGCGGCGAATCCTGCCTATAAAACGCCTCAAAACATTTAAATAAGACTCACCAGTAATTGTTTGTCCACTTGGAACAAATTCTTTGTGGATAATACTTACTATCGAAGAATGTAATGAGCGTTGTTTTGATTTTCGATGGAAATTTTCTTGTTTTTTTTGGCTTGTGGTGAGTTTTTTGACTTCCATTCTGCACTTTGTCGCTTTGTTTTAGGATCCTATTGAAAACACCATGTTTCATCACCTGTAACAATCGATTTTAAGAAGTTTGGATCATTTTCAGCGGCTGAAACGATTTCTCTGCAACGTGCACTTCTCCTTGATTTTTGTTCATTGGTTAACGTGTGTGGAACAAATTTAGCACAGACTTTTGTTTTGCCCAAATCTTCATGCAGGATGGTTCGAATCGTTTCTTTGTTGATGTTTAAAGACTCTTCCATCATTCTTAGTGACGCACATCGATTGTTTGCCACGAAATCACGCACTTTTTCAATAATCTCTGGTGTCCTAGATGAACTTGGTCTTCCGGTATGCTTATCATCTTCTAGCGTCCAAAAAACGTTTGTGCCACAGGAAAACATTTGATCTACTTAAACAAAACTCACCGTAAACTTGTTTCATCATTTGGTACGTTTCGGAGGCACTTTTACCAAGTTTTGCGTTAAATTTAATAACAGCCCTTTGTTCCATCTTAATAATTGAACATGAAAAAAATTTGACTTCTCTAATGAACGGCCGTTTCGTTTGAGTTACTTTAACAACTGCGCAGTACTTTTGGCAGAAAGCAAGCAGATGGTCACGGTTTATAACGCATTCGCGATTACACTGGTGGCACCACCGTAGGCCGAAATCTAGCGCCAGTTTTAAAAATTCTTTGACGCACTGTATATAAGAGAAAAATTATACCATACAATAGTCATGGCATGCACTCATGATTGCCAGTAAGGCTCATCAGCGCAGGAATGTCCAAAATCCACGTTGCAAGATCGAACATAAAATGACTCTAATATGGGGTATGGTCTCCTCTGACAGTCATACAGTCTCAGAGCGTGACGTTACACTGGAAACCAGGCAGTTGATGAGTCCCTGTCGCAGTCGGTCCCACTGCAAGCATGGGCCATTTTCTTGTAGGACTTCCGTCCACAGGGAGTAGAGTTTAGGTCCCAGCCACCTACAGCGAGTTCGCCTTTTGGGCAGGACACAGAAACGGAAGGAATGAGAGCAAGTCTAGCGACTTTTGACAGAACAGTTTGTAGTGAGATTAGAGTACAGTAGATGGCGCCACCGTTCTAGTACGATGTTGCACATAGAGGGGTAAGAGAATTTCAAGGGGGGGCATAGGAAAGGATACCCATTTAACCAGTGGGTCCAGCCTGGGGGCCGTCACTTAACGTGCTCGTCCGGTGCACGGCGAATATTCAGTGATTGTTAACAAATCACACCACCTCTGCAAGATCAGCCCAGGATCGAACCTGAGGACTTTGGTTTCGTAGTCTGAACTGCTAACCACTCAGCCATTCGCGGCTCAGTCGGTTCCACTCCTGCAGCAACGCAGTTTTAAGCTCCTGTATGATTCTCGGAGGGGGATGGCGAGCAGCAATGGCCCTCCCAAGAGCGTCCCAGACATGTTCGATAGAGTTTAGGTCTAGCTATCTATCTGGCTGGCCAATCCATCCGACGAATATCCTCACTTTCAAGATAATCGTCCACCGGGTGAGCCATATGTGGACGAGCGTTGTCGTCCATAAAAAGGAACCGAGAGTCAACTGCGCCCCTGAAAAGTCGAACATAGGGCTGTAAGATCTCCTCCCTATACCTCTCAGCAGTCAGGGAGCCTCTGTCAAACACATGGAGAAGTGTGCGGCCGTCCAACATGATGCCTGCCCAGACCATGACACTTCCGCGGCCATAGCGGTCCCTTTCTCCGATGCTGGAGGGAAGGTATTGGGTCCCATGTTCTCTCCAGATGAAGGTACGTCGAGAATCAGTGTCCAGGCTGAATCATGACTCGTCTGTGAAGAGAACGTTACTCCACTGAAGTCTGGTTCAAGTTTGATGCTGTCTGCACCAAAAATATCAATTCAAAAAATTCTTCCGTGGAATGATGCCACTCACACCGATAAACCTTTTCGGAATATTTTCGTCTTAAAATATTCCACAGTTTCTCCGCCGGGGGGGGGGAGGGGGCATAGATGTATATCTTATTTTTGTCAATATCTCTACTTCTAGGAGTCCGTTTTGAAAACTTCCTTCTTTGTTAGTGATTTCAGTGTGACATGTTTTTTATATAATTTCAAAATTTTCAAGAAATTCATAGACTTTCCGCTAGGGGCGTAGAGGTCAATTGCGTTCCCCCTATATCTCTGTTTCTAAATCTCCGATTTGAAAAATTCTTTCTGCACCGGATACAGCACCTGATGGGAAATCGTTTGCACGTAAATTCTAACTTTCGTAAAAAAAAAATGGTTTGGCCACCAGGGGGCGTAAATCTTAATTTCCGCTTCTGATGTATTTGCAGCAAAATATGAGCTTCTAAATTCTCGATTGAAAAAAACGTCGTTTGTAAACCGATAGTACTCATGTCGACAAATCTTTTAGGAGCATTTTGTTCTTGAAATAATGCATGGTTTCTACGCCAGGGGGCGTAGATGTATATCTTATTTTTGTCAATATCTCTACTTCTAGGAGACCGATTTGAAAAATTCCGTCTTTGTTGCGGATAGTGTTTCCGATGCGAAATGTTTTCCCTATAAATTCAAAATTTTCAAGTAAGTCATAGACTTTCCGCTAGGGGGCACAAAAGGTAAATTGCGTTTTCTGCGTTATTTACGCTTCTAACACTCTGATTTGACATATTCTTCCTGTATCGCATACAAGACCTGATGGAAAGTATTTTTCACATAATTTCTAATGTTTGGTAAAGAATGGTTTGGCCACCAGAGGTCATATGTGTTAATTTCTGCTTCTGAAGTATTTGTTGCAAAATCTGGGCTCCTGAAAACTAGACAAATTTTTTTTTCTTGGACCGATACCGCTCATGTGGATAAACCTTTTGAGAATACTTTCTTGCTAAAATAATGCATTGTTTTCCCACCAGGGGACGTAAAGTCACACCTTATTTTTGTCGATATCTCTGTTTCTAAGATACCGATTTGAAAAAATTCTTTGTGTGTTGGAGAGGGTTCCCGGTGTGAAATGTTTCTCGTATAAATTCATGTTTTTCTTAACGCACAAGTCTGCAACCAGAGGGCGTAAGCTCACGATTCCGTTTACAGCAATATCTGAGTTATTAAAGATCCGATTGAAAATCTTCTTTCTTTGGTCAGATCTATTGTTTTCCATACCGGTTCCTTTGACTTTGAATAGCTTTGATAAATTTAATTTGCGTCAGAATGGATTCCAAAGACGTGCTTATTACACCCGAGAATTCGGTGTCATCTTTCTTGTTTCAAATATCTCTCACTAGTAATTAGTTGCCTCTTTGAAAATCTTAGTTTTCAATAAATTGACAGGTTTTCTTAAACTTAAGCTGTAAAAGTTTTGTAAAAAGTGCGGGTGAGTGCTGAAGAAATACACTGGAGGAAAGTGAAAAAAGAACACCAAGAAGGAATTGGCGGTCGATCATGAAATTTACATATGTTAATGGAGTCGAGTAGACGTTGGTGTGATGTTAATTTCGGGACCGCGCTTGCGCCACAGCACGGCATAATATGCAAATTATCGTCGGTGGTATTTATGGAGTACGGCGAAGTGAATGTAATCAGTCGTCGGCGTACGGACACGTGCGAAGACCCTGAAGAAGCTGCAATGCCTGGACATGGAAGACGTGTACGATTTCAGCAGTTATCGGACTTTGAGCGAGGTCGTCTAGTCGGACTCCGCGAGGTCGGGTGGTCGTATCGTCGTATTGCGGAGCGAATTGGACGGGAAGTATCGGTGTTGGTAAGATGGTGGCGTAGATGGTCCAAGGAACATTCCCACACGAGAAGACGTGGAACCGGGAGTCACAGACGGACTGATGAGCGGACCGATCGACGCATAAGAAGAGCGGCGTTGTCAAGCAGAACATCCACTGCAACGCAAATCCGAGCTGCCGTTGCACCTGAGGTGACTGTGCGAACAATCCGCAACCGTCTACTGGATACAGGACTACGTGGACGTGCGCCTCTGACTCCAGCCCACCGTTAGGAACGGCTGCAGTGGTGTCACCAACGTCTGCACTGGAGAACGCAATAGCGATCTGTCGTGTTCAGCGATGAAAGCAGATTCTGCTTGGGAGCCTGCAATGGCCGTATGCGTGTTCGCAGACGCACAGGGGAGCGTCTCCACCCTTCTTGCATCCGCCAGCGACACACATGGCCTGCACCTGCTCTCCTGGTGTGGGGAGCGATTAGCTATCACTCCCTTACACAACTAGTGTTTGTACCGGGTACGTGAAACAGCACCTCCTACATCAACAACAATATTCAGCCCGTTGTTGTGCCATTTGTAAGGTCGGTCCATCGTGGTGTTTTCCAGCAAGATAACGCACGCCCACACACGGCACATGAAACGCAACATGCACTTCAGCGTGTGAGACAACTTCCATGGCCTGCCCATTGAGCACGTGTGGGATTTTATGGGACAACGACTTATCCGGTCTCCAGCCACAACCATCCCCGATTTATACTTCCAGGTTGAGGATGCTTGGAACTCAATACCCCAAACTTACATCCAACATCTGTACGACAGACTCCATGCCAGAATTGCACAGTGTGACGCAGTTCATGGCGGTTCAACCTCGTACTAACCATGTTACATGGAAATGTTATTTTTCAGTTTACCAGCAAATAGAGCTGTATTTTGCCATAATGTTTTGATCACGTTATCCTCTGTATTCCGTTATTATGCTGTATAAATTTCGTTGGTATCAGACGTCTCCTTCTTGGTGTTCTTTTTCACTTTCCAGCCACGACCATCCCCGATTGAGGCGTCCAGGTTGAGGATGCTTGGAACTCAATACCGCAAACTTACATCCAACATCTGTACGACAGACTCCATGCCAGAATTGCACAGTGTGACGCAGTTCATGGCGGTTCAACCTCGTACTAACCATGTTATATGGAAATGTTATTTTTCAGTTTACCAGCAAATACAGCTGTATTTTGCCATAATGTTTTGATCACGTTATCCTCTGTATTCCGTTATTATGCTGTATAAATTTCGTTGGTATCAGACGTCTCCTTCTTGGTGTTCTTTTTTCACTTTCCAGCCACGACCATCCCCGATTGAGGCGTCCAGGTTGAGGATGGTTGGAACTCAATACCCCAAACTTACATCCAACATCTGTACGACAGACTCCATGCCAGAATTGCACAGTGTGACGCAGTTCATGGCGGTTCAACCTCGTACTAACCATGTTACATGGAAATGTTATTTTTCAGTTTACCAGCAAATACAGCTGTATTTTGCCGTAATGTTTTGATCACGTTAACCTCTGTATTCCGTTATTATGCTGTATAAATTTCGTTGGTATCAGACGTCTCCTTCTTGGTGTTCTTTTTTCACTTTCCGCCAGTGTATTAGCAATAAGAACTACATGCATCAAGAAGCGCTGATTGAGGATCTGGTATGAAGTATTCTAAATATGATTTTTTTTTTTCTTAAAAGTTGTTTTGTTTGCATAGGTGATCGTTGTCGTGACCTCCTTTGTTTTTCTATTGCGAGTTCAGCAATTGAAAACATTGTTCCGTGAAACTGTAGAAGAAATAAAAATTAATTGCCGAGTTTATTATTTTGGAAATGTAATTTAAGTACTAAAACAATGCCAAGGGGAGAAAACTCTCATTTTCTTTTAGCCATTAACTTTCCTTCTGACCTATTGTGGTTATAGAGAGGTCATTTTTTTTTTAAAGGAAAAGTCAAGGCTACTCTGACCCGTGCTCAATTCCTGGGGCAAAATAAACGGAAATGAAGAAAAAAAAAAGAAAGAAACGCGTATTAAAATAAAAACCCGATAAACTCTGAAGAAGAAAAGAAAAATGTTTCTCACCTGCACTTGCGCTAGCAGGTCAGTAGAATTCTGTTCTTTTCCATTCGTCTTTCCAATATCGGCCAAAATGGCGACTGCTTCCGAATATCTTTCTTTCGCAATAAGCCATCTGGGTGATTCCGGTAGAAGCCTGCACAAAAGAAGAAGAAGAAAAAAAAGAGTACAGGATGAATCAAAAAATTAAACATCAAAGAACACGTTTAACACTGTTACCCAACTACAGAGTTGGAAACTGGTCAGAAAGTTCGGACCTAAACCCGTAACTGACCCGAAAAAATCTGCTTTGAACTATAAAATCGAAACTCAATTTATATATGTACATACACTGAGTGGCCACTTTATTAAGACCACCTGACAGTTTTAAGCAAATAAGCTATGGCTGCGCGCTGTTGCCGCCAGATGGCAAGACTAGTATAAAAAGGGAAAGCTTAGTGCTTGCGACAGTAGTAGAAGTGATTTTTGGGTGCCGGGATGGGTAAAAAATGCGATTGGCAGACTCAACGTGGGATGATTGCAGGAGCTCGGAGCAATGGAGCGAGTATCACCGAAACCGCCGCATTCGTGAAATGTTCCAGAGCAGCTGTTGTTAAAGTGTTTAAAGACTGGACTGTCAGCCAAAAAAACTGGGTCTCTACGTGCAACGTGTGGTCGTCATCGACTAATGACTGCTCGGGCGGAACGGAGATTGTCCAGACTGGTAACAGACAACAGAAGGGCAACAGTGCAGCAAATTACAGACCATCTTAATCAAAGATCCCCTCAAATGATCTCTGCACGCACTGTTCGCCGTACACTGCATCGGGTGGGATATGGCAGCCGAATGCCTGTTCGAACACCTTTGCTGTCTGCAGTTAACAAGCGAAAACGTCTCCAGTTCGCACAGGAGCACAAGGATTGGACAGTCGATAATTGGAAACAAACTATGTGGTCCGATGAATCACGTTTTCAGTTGCACCATGCCGATGGCCGAGTGAGAATTTGGAGGAAACAGCACGAAAGCATGGACCCCAAATGCATTGCTACAACCCTTCAAGCTGGTGGAGGCAATGTTATGGTTTAGGGAATGTTTTCCTGGCATGCTTTGGGTCCTTTAATTCGTGTCTGTCTGGCACATCATATCTAAACATTGTTGCGCACCAAGTGTATCCTGTCATGTGGATGGTTTATCCCAATGGCGATGGCTACTTTCAACAAGATAATGCGTCCTGCCATAGTGCTCGTATTGTACAGGATTGGTTTCAGGAACATGCCGGTGAGTTTACTTTGCTTAGGTGGCCCCCACAATCTCCAGATTGAGAATTTGTGGGATGAAGTTGAACGAGCCATCAGACAGCTGGATCCACAACACTGCAATCTCACACTCCTGGAAAGTGCTATTCATCAAGCATGGTCTCAGATTCCACAAACCACCTATCAACATCTCGTGGAGTCCATGCCACGAAGAATCGACGCAGTATTAAAGGCAAAAGGTGGCCCAACGAAGTATTGAGGGGGTGGTCATAATAAAGTGGCCACTTAGTGTATAATAAACGTAATATATATATTCATCCAAATAACTGCTTGATATTTAAATCCTTTTTTAATAATAAAATTTGGTTACTTGCTAAATTTTAGTGCCACTATTTTGCGTAATCCAGAAGACCGTGACCATGGAGAATATTACAAATGGGAATCATTCTTTACGATTACACAAATGTATTTTTTTAAATGTATTTAGATTGTTCATTCTTTCCATGCTTTGACGGAAGTACGCATACTTTCATATGGTCCGTTAGATATTTGGTTCCATAATCTTTTATTATTATTACACCGCCGACATCTTTCTTTGTAATCATACACTTTCCACATTTTGAACAACAAGCAAGACCAAACAACACAAAATTATTTACCGGTTCCTTAACGAGACGAAACAATTTCCAGCATTCACTCTTCCCCTTGTGGTTTTCAACAAGCACGTGCTTGTTGGCCTCGACGCCTTTCTCAACCTCCTTAATATGAAATCCATTCATATTAATAAATAGGGAGTAAATTTCGACATGACATGTCATGGGAACGGAATGTTAGCACATCAATCGAAACCCTCTGAATGCTCAATGTAAAAAATGCGATGGGAAAAGTAACTCTTCGCCATACAGTGAACTTCGCACGGAGAGAGTGAATCAGCTGAGAAGCAGGCGAATGGCGTTTGCCTCTACCTTGACCTGGACAATCGCACTGTAAAAGAACGCAAAGGAAGTATCTTTTTACGATATGGAGTCGGTGTGTTGTCTGACGTCGGCCAGTGTAAATCTTCGCTGCTTTAAGAAAGAGACGACAATATTTGTGCATGGCAAATAATTATTTCACTCCGTGGGCACCAGTATCGACTACAAATATCCACAACGCGCATTTTTCTGTGGAATATACACTGCCGGAAAGTAAAAAAAGAACACCAAGAAGGAATTGGCGGACGATCATGAAATTTACATATGTTAATGGGGTCGAGTTTACGTTGGTGTGATGTTAATTTCGGGACCAACCGGTGAGCGCTTACGCCACAGCACGGCATAATATGCAAATTATCGTCGGTGGTATTTAAGGAGTACGGCGAAGTGAATGGAATCAGTCGTCGGCGTACGGACACGTGCGAAGACCCTGATGAAGCTGCAATGCCTGGACATGGAAGACGTGTACGATTTCAGCAGTTATCGGACTTTGAGCGAGGTCGTCTAGTCGGACTCCGCGAGGCCGGGTGGTCGTATCGTCGTATTGCGGTGCGAATTGAACGGGAAGTATCGCTGTTGGTAAGATGGTGGCGTAGATGGTCCGAGAAACATTCCCACACGAGAAGACGTGGAACCGGGAGTCACAGACGGACTGATGAGCGGACCGATCGACGCATAAGAAGAGCGGCGTTGTCAAGCAGGACATCCACTGCGACGCAAATCCGAGCTGCCGTTGCACCTGAGGTGACTGTGCGAACAATCCGCAACCGTCTACTGGATGCAGGACTACGTGCACGTGTGCCTCTGGCATGTGTACCTCTGACTCCAGCCCACCGTCAGGAACGGCTGCAATGGTGTCGCCAACGTCTGCACTGGAGAACGCAATGGCGATCTGTCGTGTTCAGCGATGAAAGCATATTCTGCTTGGGAGCCTCCGATGGCCGTATGCGTGTTCGCAGACGCACAGGGGAGCGTCTCCACCCTTCTTGCATCCGCCAGCGACACACAGGGCCACCACCTGGTCTCCTGGTGTGGGGAGCGATCAGCTATCACTCCCGTACACAACTAGTGTTTGTACCGGGTACGTTAAACAGCACCTCCTACATCAACAACATCATTCAGCCCGTTGTTGTGCCATTTGTAAGGTCGGTCCATCGTGGTGTTTTCCAGCAAGATAACGCACGCCCGCACACGGCACGTGCAACGCAACATGCACTTCAGGGTGTGAGACAACTTCCATGGCCACCGGATTTGTTCCCCATTGAGCACGTGTGGGATTTTATGGGACAACGACTTATCCGGTCTCCACGGCCAGCCACGATCATCCCCGATTTACGCGTCCAGGTTGAGGATGGTTGGAACTCAATACCCCAAACTTACATCCAACATCTGTACGACAGACTCCATGCCAAAATTGCACAGTGTGACGCAGTTCAACCTCGTACTAACCATGTTACATGGAAATGTTATTTTTCAGTTTACCAGCAAATACAGCTGTATTTTGCCATAATGTTTTGATCACGTTATCCTCTGCATTCCGTTATTATGCTGTATAAATTTCGTTGGTATCAGACGTCTCCTTCTATGTGTTCTTTTTTCACTTTCCGCCAGTGTATATACACAATGACTCCATTGTCATCAGAAATGAGTTCCTCACAAACGAAAGCCTAATTTACGCGTCAAAAACTAGATCGCTTTCCTCTTTGTGGCAGAAAGCACGCGTAAGCTTTGTGATATCAACGAGGATTTTCCTGTTTTCCAAAGTAAATTGTTCAGAGAGCTGAAAAGGAAGGAACCGGATTTCGTGTAATGATTAGGCTGAGTTGTATAAAAAGTACGTCAAGCGAAACACTTTGAAGTGCTCTCTTGATAACACGAAGAAAAACCGCGAAATCAGTGAATCGAAACAAATCCTAATTGTTTCAAAAGAACTGTCCAGTAAGAGCAACAACCGTGGATTTTTTTTTTTTCAGCCTCTTGGTAGGAAGGAAAAAATACCATTTGCGCTTCCTCTTCGAAATGTTATACACGTAAAAGTTTCTTACTGTGAAGAATACGAGTACACGTATAATTACACTTGCTACAAATTTGGAAGATGTGAATGCGCTTGTTGGTGTAATCTGGGCCGGATGGAGCTCATGCGGGGACCTGGGCGAAATTTCATTGTGGGCACTAAAAAATAAATCTCATATTTTAATAAAGTCGTTTCTGAAAAATTATCGTTCGTGAGGAAGACACACGAACACTACCGTAAAGACAAAACGATTATCTCAAAGAAGTATTTGCTTTAAGCTGAAGAAAAACACCATAATACGGACTGAATGTTCAGAGAGATAGACAGAGAGAGAGAAGAGAGAGAAGGGGAGAGAGAGAGAGAGAGAGAGAGAGAGAGAGAGAGAGAGAGAGAGAGAGAGAGAGAGAGAAAGAGAAATAGAGAGAGGAGGGAAAAGAGAGAGAGGAGGGAAAAGAGAGAGAGGAGAGAAGAGAGAGAGAGGAGGGAAAAGAGAGAGAGGAAGAGAGATAGAGAAAGAGAGAAAATGAGAGGGAGAGAGATAAAGAGAAGAAAAGAGAGAGGAAGAGAGATAGAGAAAGAGAGAAAGAAAGAAAGAGAAACAGAGAAAGAAAGAAAGAGAAAGAGAAAGAGAGAAAGAAAGAAAGAGAAAAAGAAAAAGAAAGAAAGAGAAAGAGAAAAAGAAAGAAAGCGAGAGAGAGAAAGAGAGGAAGAAAGAAAGAGAAAGAGAGAAAGAGAGAAAGAAAGAGAGAGAGAGAGAAATAGAGAGAGGAGGGAAAAGAGAGAGGAAGAGAGATAGAGAAAGAGAGAAAATGAGAGGGAGAGAGAGAAAGAGAAAAAGAGAGAGAGGAAGAGAGATAGAGAAAGAGAGAAAGAAAGAAAGAGAAACAGAGAAAGAAAGAAAGAAAGAGAAACAGAGAAAGAAAGAAAGAGAGAGAAAGAAAGAAAGAGAAGGAGAAAGAGAAAGAGAGAAAGAAAGAAAGAGAAAGAGGGAAAGAAAGACAGAGAGAGAGAGAGAAAGAGAGAAAAGAGAGAGAGAGGAGGGAAAAGAGAGAGGGGAAGAGAGATAGATAAAGAGAGAAAGAGAAATAGAGAGAGGAGGGAAAAGAGAGAGGGGAAGAGAGATAGAGAAAGAGAGAAAATGAGAGGCTGAGAGAGAAAGAGAAAAAGAGAGAGAGGAAGAGAGATAGAGAAAGAGAGAAAGAAAGAAAGAGAGAAAGAGAGAAAGAAAGAAAGAGAAAGAGAGAAAGAAAGAAAGAGAAAGAAAGAAAAAAAGAGAGAGAGAGAGAGAGAGAGAGAGAGAGAGAGAGAGAGAGAGAGAGAGAGAGAGAGAGAGAGAGAGAGAGAGAGAGAGAGAGAGAGAGAGAGAGAGAGAGAGAGAGAGAAAGTAAAAGTGTTAAAATCTACGATTTTCTTTCCCGGGAGAAGAGGTTTAGGTTGCATTGTGACTCTTATAACAGCTTATTCACAAAATGATAAAAAGATACCTGCTTAGCGAATATTTTCTCATTGCGAATATTTTCTCATTGCGAATATTTTTTGTATAGGAAATATAATAAGGATCCCTCTAAAATAAATTGGTATAAACGGTTTTTTCCCCTGATACATGTTTAGTGATTGATTTTTAATGCACATTGGAGTAACTGACAAATTAGGGACATTCTAAACTTTTATACGCGTTCATATATTAAAGTTGCCTTTTTTTTTTCAATTTCTTGTAATGTTGGAAAAGTGGCCTCCATATGTAGTCCGAAAGTAACTTGGAAATTGTTCTTTTTATTTCCTTAAATTTAAGCATCAGGTTTTCACACAAATTGTTGGATATATAAAAGTAGGGCACCACAAAACGATGAAATTTAATTTGCTATTTCATGAATGCGGAAAAGATTAAGGTGGTTACAAAAATCATTTCGAATCTGAAAATCTCAGTGTCCGTACGACAAACAGGGGGAAGGGGGATAACGTATTCAAAAACGGGGAGATTGGAAAGAAACAAAAAACTTTAAAAATATATTTTTAAGGGCCTTGCGCCCCAAAAATTACAAAAAAAAATGTAGTTAATTTTTTTGTAATCCTGTGTTTCATCCAGTGATATTCTTCTACTCCTCCGGGTAATCACTGGAATGAAATCCAAACCTCCAGATTCGCTATACAGTAGGCCCTGAGCGTAAAAAATTGTTTTTCAAATTTCGATATGCCCTAGTGTGGAAAAGTTGTGTATTGCCACGTAAAACATGTGCAAAAAATTTAGCGAAATTCAAATATTATCTTACGGTTCCACTTTACCTCCAAAATTTCGATATCTGGGTAAAATCGTCACATTTTCATGTCCGTTGTGCGAAAAGAATAGTGTTCGTAACAGACTTTCCCTAGTGCGCAAGAACTATCTGTTGGTACCTTAAACATGCGCACAATTTTTTAAGAAAAGTAACTAATGTCTTATCATGAAAGAAATACGGGATTACGCCATATAATACAAATTTTGAAGATGCCAATCCGATTTTTGGCGTAAATGTGACAAGGATGGTAAGTCAGATAATATCCGAAAACTTGAACATTTTCATTCTCCTGGAGCGGGACTCGAACCCGCGTCTCCCAGAAAACGCCCGGGTATGCTAACCACTACACCACCCAGAAAGACCAAGTTTCAAGTTTCCGATCAATTTGAATATAACCATCACAGGATTCGCTAGTCGAAGCAACCGGCATTCATGTTTAGCGAATCTGGAGGTTAAGAATCTTATCCCGTGTTTTCCCGGAGAAGCAGATAAATCATGAAAGAAATACGGGATTACGCCATATAATACAAATTTTGAAGATGACAATCCGATTTTTGGCGTAAATGTGACAAGGATGGTAAGTCAGATAATATCCGAAAACTTGAAAATTTTCATCGTCCTGGAGCGGGACTCGAACTCGCGTCACCCAGATAGCTCCCGGGTATGATAACCACTACACCACCCAGAACGACCAAGTTTCAAGTTTCCGATCAATTTGAATATAACCATCACAGGATTCGCTAGTCGAAGCAACCGGCATTCATGTTTAGCGAATCTGGAGGTTAAGAATCTTATCCCGTGTTTTCCCGGAGAAGCAGATAAATCATGAAAGAAATACGGGATTACGCCATATAATACAAATTTTGAAGATGACAATCCGATTTTTGGCGTAAATGTGACAAGGATGGTAAGTCAGATAATATCCGAAAACTTGAAAATTTTCATCGTCCTGGAGCGGGACTCGAACTCGCGTCACCCAGATAGCTCCCGGGTATGATAACCACTACACAACCAAGAACGACCAAGTTTCAAGTTTCCGATCAATTTGAATATAACCATCACAGGATTCGCTAGTCGAAGCAACCGGCATTCATGTTTAGCGAATCTGGAGGTTAAGAATCTTATCCCGTGTTTGCCCGGAGAAGCAGATAAATCATGAAAGAAATACGGGATTACGCCATATAATACAAATTTTGAAGATGACAATCCGATTTTTGGCGTAAATGTGACAAGGATGGTAAGTCAGATAATATACGAAAACTTGAACATTTTCATCGTCCTGGAGCGGGACTCGAACCCGCGTCTCCCAGAAAACGCCCGGGTATGCTAACCACTACACCACCCAGAACGACCAAGTTTCAAGTTTCCGATCAATTTGAATATAACCATCACAGGATTCGCTAGTCGAAGCAACCGGCATTCATGTTTAGCGAATCTGGAGGTTAAGAATCTTATCCCGTGTTTGCCCGGAGAAGCAGATAAATCATGAAAGAAATACGGGATTACGCCATATAATACAAATTTTGAAGATGACAATCCGATTTTTGGCGTAAATGTGACAAGGATGGTAAGTCAGATAATATCCGAAAACTTGAAAATTTTCATCGTCCTGGAGCGGGACTCGAACTCGCGTCACCCAGATAGCTCCCGGGTATGATAACCACTACACCACCCAGAACGACCAAGTTTCAAGTTTCCGATCAATTTGAATATAACCATCACAGGATTCGCTAGTCGAAGCAACCGGCATTCATGTTTAGCGAATCTGGAGGTTAAGAATCTTATCCCGTGTTTGCCCGGAGAAGCAGATAAATCATGAAAGAAATACGGGATTACGCCATATAATACAAATTTTGAAGATGACAATCCGATTTTTGGCGTAAATGTGACAAGGATGGTAAGTCAGATAATATCCGAAAACTTGAACATTTTCATCGTCCTGGAGCGGGACTCGAACCCGCGTCTCCCAGATAGCGCCCGGGTATGCTAACCACTACACCACCCAGAACGACCAAGTTTCAAGTTTCCGATCAATTTGAATATAACCATCACAGGATTCGCTAGTCGAAGCAACCGGCATTCATGTTTAGCGAATCTGGAGGTTAAGAATCTTATCCCGTGTTTGCCCGGAGAAGCAGATAAATCATGAAAGAAATACGAGATTACGCCATACAATACAAATTTTGAAGATGACAATCCGATTTTTGGCGTAAATATGACAAGGATGGTAAGTCAGATAATATACGAAAACTTGAACATTTTCATCGTCCTGGAGCGGGACTCAAACCCGCGTCTCCCAGAAAACGCCCGGGTATGCTAACCACTACACCACCCAGAACGACCAAGTTTCAAGTTTCCGATCAATTTGAATATAACCATCACAGGATTCGCTAGTCGAAGCAACCGGCATTCATGTTTAGCGAATCTGGAGGTTAAGAATCTTATCCCGTGTTTGCCCGGAGAAGCAGATAAATCATGAAAGAAATACGGGATTACGCCATATAATACAAATTTTGAAGATGACAATCCGATTTTTGGCGTAAATGTGACAAGGATGGTAAGTCAGATAATATCCGAAAACTTGAACATTCTCATCTTACTGGAGCGGGACTCGAACCCGCGTCTCCCAGAAAACGCCCGGGTATGCTAACCACTACACCACCCAGAACGACCAAGTTTCAAGTTTCCGATCAATTTGAATATAACCATCACAGGATTCGCTAGTCGAAGCAACCGGCATTCATGTTTAGCGAATCTGGAGGTTAAGAATCTTATCCCGTGTTTGCCCGGAGAAGCAGATAAATCATGAAAGAAATACGAGATTACGCCATACAATACAAATTTTGAAGATGACAATCCGATTTTTGGCGTAAATATGACAAGGATGGTAAGTCAGATAATATACGAAAACTTGAACATTTTCATCGTCCTGGAGCGGGACTCGAACCCGCGTCTCGCAGAAAACGCCCGGGTATGCTAACCACTACACCACCCAGAACGACCAAGTTTCAAGTTTCCGATCAATTTGAATATAACCATCACAGGATTCGCTAGTCGAAGCAACCGGCATTCATGTTTAGCGAATCTGGAGGTTAAGAATCTTATCCCGTGTTTGCCCGGAGAAGCAGATAAATCATGAAAGAAATACGAGATTACGCCATACAATACAAATTTTGAAGATGACAATCCGATTTTTGGCGTAAATATGACAAGGATGGTAAGTCAGATAATATACGAAAACTTGAACATTTTCATCGTCCTGGAGCGGGACTCGAACCCGCGTCTCGCAGAAAACGCCCGGGTATGCTAACCACTACACCACCCAGAACGACCAAGTTTCAAGTTTCCGATCAATTTGAATATAACCATCACAGGATTCGCTAGTCGAAGCAACCGGCATTCATGTTTAGCGAATCTGGAGGTTAAGAATCTTATCCCGTGTTTGCCCGGAGAAGCAGATAAATCATGAAAGAAATACGGGATTACGCCATATAATACAAATTTTGAAGATGACAATCCGATTTTTGGCGTAAATGTGACAAGGATGGTAAGTCAGATAATATCCGAAAACTTGAAAATTTTCATCGTCCTGGAGCGGGACTCGAACTCGCGTCACCCAGATAGCTCCCGGGTATGATAACCACTACACCACCCAGAACGACCAAGTTTCAAGTTTCCGATCAATTTGAATATAACCATCACAGGATTCGCTAGTCGAAGCAACCGGCATTCATGTTTAGCGAATCTGGAGGTTAAGAATCTTATCCCGTGTTTGCCCGGAGAAGCAGATAAATCATGAAAGAAATACGGGATTACGCCATATAATACAAATTTTGAAGATGACAATCCGATTTTTGGCGTAAATGTGACAAGGATGGTAAGTCAGATAATATACGAAAACTTGAACATTTTCATCGTCCTGGAGCGGGACTCGAACCCGCGTCTCCCAGAAAACGCCCGGGTATGCTAACCACTACACCACCCAGAACGACCAAGTTTCAAGTTTCCGATCAATTTGAATATAACCATCACAGGATTCGCTAGTCGAAGCAACCGGCATTCATGTTTAGCGAATCTGGAGGTTAAGAATCTTATCCCGTGTTTGCCCGGAGAAGCAGATAAATCATGAAAGAAATACGGGATTACGCCATATAATACAAATTTTGAAGATGACAATCCGATTTTTGGCGTAAATGTGACAAGGATGGTAAGTCAGATAATATCCGAAAACTTGAACATTTTCATCGTCCTGGAGCGGGACTCGAACCCGCGTCTCCCAGATAGCGCCCGGGTATGCTAACCACTACACCACCCAGAACGACCAAGTTTCAAGTTTCCGATCAATTTGAATATAACCATCACAGGATTCGCTAGTCGAAGCAACCGGCATTCATGTTTAGCGAATCTGGAGGTTAAGAATCTTATCCCGTGTTTGCCCGGAGAAGCAGATAAATCATGAAAGAAATACGAGATTACGCCATACAATACAAATTTTGAAGATGACAATCCGATTTTTGGCGTAAATATGACAAGGATGGTAAGTCAGATAATATACGAAAACTTGAACATTTTCATCGTCCTGGAGCGGGACTCGAACCCGCGTCTCGCAGAAAACGCCCGGGTATGCTAACCACTACACCACCCAGAACGACCAAGTTTCAAGTTTCCGATCAATTTGAATATAACCATCACAGGATTCGCTAGTCGAAGCAACCGGCATTCATGTTTAGCGAATCTGGAGGTTAAGAATCTTATCCCGTGTTTGCCCGGAGAAGCAGATAAATCATGAAAGAAATACGGGATTACGCCATATAATACAAATTTTGAAGATGACAATCCGATTTTTGGCGTAAATGTGACAAGGATGGTAAGTCAGATAATATCCGAAAACTTGAACATTCTCATCTTACTGGAGCGGGACTCGAACCCGCGTCTCCCAGAAAACGCCCGGGTATGCTAACCACTACACCACCCAGAACGACCAAGTTTCAAGTTTCCGATCAATTTGAATATAACCATCACAGGATTCGCTGGTCGAAGCAACCGGCATTCATGTTTAGCGAATGTGGAGGTTAAGAATCTTATCCCGTGTTTGCCCGGAGAAGCAGATAAATCATGAAAGAAATACGAGATTACGCCATACAATACAAATTTTGAAGATGACAATCCGATTTTTGGCGTAAATATGACAAGGATGGTAAGTCAGATAATATACGAAAACTTGAACATTTTCATCGTCCTGGAGCGGGACTCGAACCCGCGTCTCGCAGAAAACGCCCGGGTATGCTAACCACTACACCACCCAGAACGACCAAGTTTCAAGTTTCCGATCAATTTGAATATAACCATCACAGGATTCGCTAGTCGAAGCAACCGGCATTCATGTTTAGCGAATCTGGAGGTTAAGAATCTTATCCCGTGTTTGCCCGGAGAAGCAGATAAATCATGAAAGAAATACGGGATTACGCCATATAATACAAATTTTGAAGATGACAATCCGATTTTTGGCGTAAATGTGACAAGGATGGTAAGTCAGATAATATCCGAAAACTTGAACATTTTCATCGTCCTGGAGCGGGACTCGAACCCGCGTCTCGCAGAAAACGCCCGGGTATGCTAACCACTACACCACCCAGAACGACCAAGTTTCAAGTTTCCGATCAATTTGAATATAACCATCACAGGATTCGCTGGTCGAAGCAACCGGCATTCATGTTTAGCGAATCTGGAGGTTAAGAATCTTATCCCGTGTTTGCCCGGAGAAGCAGATAAATCATGAAAGAAATACGGGATTACGCCATATAATACAAATTTTGAAGATGACAATCCGATTTTTGGCGTAAATGTGACAAGGATGGTAAGTCAGATAATATCCGAAAACTTGAACATTTTCATCGTCCTGGAGCGGGACTCGAACCCGCGTCTCCCAGATAGCGCCCGGGTATGCTAACCACTACACCACCCAGAACGACCAAGTTTCAAGTTTCCGATCAATTTGAATATAACCATCACAGGATTCGCTAGTCGAAGCAACCGGCATTCATGTTTAGCGAATCTGGAGGTTAAGAATCTTATCCCGTGTTTGCCCGGAGAAGCAGATAAATCATGAAAGAAATACGAGATTACGCCATACAATACAAATTTTGAAGATGACAATCCGATTTTTGGCGTAAATATGACAAGGATGGTAAGTCAGATAATATACGAAAACTTGAACATTTTCATCGTCCTGGAGCGGGACTCAAACCCGCGTATCCCAGAAAACGCCCGGGTATGCTAACCACTACACCACCCAGAACGACCAAGTTTCAAGTTTCCGATCAATTTGAATATAACCATCACAGGATTCGCTAGTCGAAGCAACCGGCATTCATGTTTAGCGAATCTGGAGGTTAAGAATCTTATCCCGTGTTTGCCCGGAGAAGCAGATAAATCATGAAAGAAATACGGGATTACGCCATATAATACAAATTTTGAAGATGACAATCCGATTTTTGGCGTAAATGTGACAAGGATGGTAAGTCAGATAATATACGAAAACTTGAACATTTTCATCGTCCTGGAGTGGGACTCGAACCCACGTCTCCCAGAAAACGCCCGGGTATGCTAACCACTACACCACCCAGAACGACCAAGTTTCAAGTTTCCGATCAATTTGAATATAACCATCACAGGATTCGCTAGTCGAAGCAACCGGCATTCATGTTTAGCGAATCTGGAGGTTAAGAATCTTATCCCGTGTTTGCCCGGAGAAGCAGATAAATCATGAAAGAAATACGAGATTACGCCATACAATACAAATTTTGAAGATGACAATCCGATTTTTGGCGTAAATATGACAAGGATGGTAAGTCAGATAATATACGAAAACTTGAACATTTTCATCGTCCTGGAGCGGGACTCGAACCCGCGTCTCGCAGAAAACGCCCGGGTATGCTAACCACTACACCACCCAGAACGACCAAGTTTCAAGTTTCCGATCAATTTGAATATAACCATCACAGGATTCGCTAGTCGAAGCAACCGGCATTCATGTTTAGCGAATCTGGAGGTTAAGAATCTTATCCCGTGTTTGCCCGGAGAAGCAGATAAATCATGAAAGAAATACGAGATTACGCCATACAATACAAATTTTGAAGATGACAATCCGATTTTTGGCGTAAATATGACAAGGATGGTAAGTCAGATAATATACGAAAACTTGAACATTTTCATCGTCCTGGAGCGGGACTCGAACCCGCGTCTCGCAGAAAACGCCCGGGTATGCTAACCACTACACCACCCAGAACGACCAAGTTTCAAGTTTCCGATCAATTTGAATATAACCATCACAGGATTCGCTAGTCGAAGCAACCGGCATTCATGTTTAGCGAATCTGGAGGTTAAGAATCTTATCCCGTGTTTGCCCGGAGAAGCAGATAAATCATGAAAGAAATACGGGATTACGCCATATAATACAAATTTTGAAGATGACAATCCGATTTTTGGCGTAAATGTGACAAGGATGGTAAGTCAGATAATATCCGAAAACTTGAAAATTTTCATCGTCCTGGAGCGGGACTCGAACTCGCGTCACCCAGATAGCTCCCGGGTATGATAACCACTACACCACCCAGAACGACCAAGTTTCAAGTTTCCGATCAATTTGAATATAACCATCACAGGATTCGCTAGTCGAAGCAACCGGCATTCATGTTTAGCGAATCTGGAGGTTAAGAATCTTATCCCGTGTTTGCCCGGAGAAGCAGATAAATCATGAAAGAAATACGGGATTACGCCATATAATACAAATTTTGAAGATGACAATCCGATTTTTGGCGTAAATGTGACAAGGATGGTAAGTCAGATAATATACGAAAACTTGAACATTTTCATCGTCCTGGAGCGGGACTCGAACCCGCGTCTCCCAGAAAACGCCCGGGTATGCTAACCACTACACCACCCAGAACGACCAAGTTTCAAGTTTCCGATCAATTTGAATATAACCATCACAGGATTCGCTAGTCGAAGCAACCGGCATTCATGTTTAGCGAATCTGGAGGTTAAGAATCTTATCCCGTGTTTGCCCGGAGAAGCAGATAAATCATGAAAGAAATACGGGATTACGCCATATAATACAAATTTTGAAGATGACAATCCGATTTTTGGCGTAAATGTGACAAGGATGGTAAGTCAGATAATATCCGAAAACTTGAACATTTTCATCGTCCTGGAGCGGGACTCGAACCCGCGTCTCCCAGGTAGCGCCCGGGTATGCTAACCACTACACCACCCAGAACGACCAAGTTTCAAGTTTCCGATCAATTTGAATATAACCATCACAGGATTCGCTAGTCGAAGCAACCGGCATTCATGTTTAGCGAATCTGGAGGTTAAGAATCTTATCCCGTGTTTGCCCGGAGAAGCAGATAAATCATGAAAGAAATACGAGATTACGCCATACAATACAAATTTTGAAGATGACAATCCGATTTTTGGCGTAAATATGACAAGGATGGTAAGTCAGATAATATACGAAAACTTGAACATTTTCATCGTCCTGGAGCGGGACTCAAACCCGCGTCTCCCAGAAAACGCCCGTTTATGCTAACCACTGCACCACCCAGAACGACCAAGTTTCAAGTTTCCGATCAATTTGAATATAACCATCACAGGATTCGCTAGTCGAAGCAACCGGCATTCATGTTTAGCGAATCTGGAGGTTAAGAATCTTATCCCGTGTTTGCCCGGAGAAGCAGATAAATCATGAAAGAAATACGAGATTACGCCATACAATACAAATTTTGAAGATGACAATCCGATTTTTGGCGTAAATATGACAAGGATGGTAAGTCAGATAATATACGAAAACTTGAACATTTTCATCGTCCTGGAGCGGGACTCAAACCCGCGTCTCCCAGAAAACGCCCGGGTATGCTAACCACTACACCACCCAGAACGACCAAGTTTCAAGTTTCCGATCAATTTGAATATAACCATCACAGGATTCGCTAGTCGAAGCAACCGGCATTCATGTTTAGCGAATCTGGAGGTTAAGAATCTTATCCCGTGTTTGCCCGGAGAAGCAGATAAATCATGAAAGAAATACGGGATTACGCCATATAATACAAATTTTGAAGATGACAATCCGATTTTTGGCGTAAATGTGACAAGGATGGTAAGTCAGATAATATCCGAAAACTTGAACATTCTCATCTTACTGGAGCGGGACTCGAACCCGCGTCTCCCAGAAAACGCCCGGGTATGCTAACCACTACACCACCCAGAACGACCAAGTTTCAAGTTTCCGATCAATTTGAATATAACCATCACAGGATTCGCTAGTCGAAGCAACCGGCATTCATGTTTAGCGAATCTGGAGGTTAAGAATCTTATCCCGTGTTTGCCCGGAGAAGCAGATAAATCATGAAAGAAATACGAGATTACGCCATACAATACAAATTTTGAAGATGACAATCCGATTTTTGGCGTAAATATGACAAGGATGGTAAGTCAGATAATATACGAAAACTTGAACATTTTCATCGTCCTGGAGTGGGACTCGAACCCACGTCTCCCAGAAAACGCCCGGGTATGCTAACCACTACACCACCCAGAACGACCAAGTTTCAAGTTTCCGATCAATTTGAATATAACCATCACAGGATTCGCTAGTCGAAGCAACCGGCATTCATGTTTAGCGAATCTGGAGGTTAAGAATCTTATCCCGTGTTTGCCCGGAGAAGCAGATAAATCATGAAAGAAATACGAGATTACGCCATACAATACAAATTTTGAAGATGACAATCCGATTTTTGGCGTAAATATGACAAGGATGGTAAGTCAGATAATATACGAAAACTTGAACATTTTCATCGTCCTGGAGTGGGACTCGAACCCACGTCTCCCAGAAAACGCCCGGGTATGCTAACCACTACACCACCCAGAACGACCAAGTTTCAAGTTTCCGATCAATTTGAATATAACCATCACAGGATTCGCTAGTCGAAGCAACCGGCATTCATGTTTAGCGAATCTGGAGGTTAAGAATCTTATCCCGTGTTTGCCCGGAGAAGCAGATAAATCATGAAAGAAATACGAGATTACGCCATACAATACAAATTTTGAAGATGACAATCCGATTTTTGGCGTAAATATGACAAGGATGGTAAGTCAGATAATATACGAAAACTTGAACATTTTCATCGTCCTGGAGTGGGACTCGAACCCACGTCTCCCAGAAAACGCCCGGGTATGCTAACCACTACACCACCCAGAACGACCAAGTTTCAAGTTTCCGATCAATTTGAATATAACCATCACAGGATTCGCTAGTCGAAGCAACCGGCATTCATGTTTAGCGAATCTGGAGGTTAAGAATCTTATCCCGTGTTTGCCCGGAGAAGCAGATAAATCATGAAAGAAATACGGGATTACGCCATATAATACAAATTTTGAAGATGACAATCCGATTTTTGGCGTAAATGTGACAAGGATGGTAAGTCAGATAATATCCGAAAACTTGAACATTCTCATCTTACTGGAGCGGGACTCGAACCCGCGTCTCCCAGAAAACGCCCGGGTATGCTAACCACTACACCACCCAGAACGACCAAGTTTCAAGTTTCCGATCAATTTGAATATAACCATCACAGGATTCGCTAGTCGAAGCAACCGGCATTCATGTTTAGCGAATCTGGAGGTTAAGAATCTTATCCCGTGTTTGCCCGGAGAAGCAGATAAATCATGAAAGAAATACGAGATTACGCCATACAATACAAATTTTGAAGATGACAATCCGAGTCAGATAATATACGAAAACTTGAACATTTTCATTCTCCTGGAGCGGGACTCGAACCCGCGTCTCGCAGAAAACGCCCGGGTATGCTAACCACTACACCACCCAGAACGACCAAGTTTCAAGTTTCCGATTAATTAGAATATAACCATCACAGGATTCGCTAGTCGAAGCAACCGGCATTCATATTTAGCGAATCCGGAGGTTAAGAATCTTTTCCCGTGTTTGCCCGGAGAAGCAGATAAATCATGAAAGAAATACGGGATTACGCCATATAATACAAATTTTGAAGATGACAATCCGATTTTTGGCGTAAATGTGACAAGGATGGTAAGTCACTTAATATCCGAAAACTAGAAAATTTTCATCGTCCTGGAGCGGGACTCGAACCCGCGTCTCCCAGATAGCGCCCGGGTATGCTAACCACTACACCACCCAGAACGACGAAGTTTCAAGTTTCCGATCAACTGATCGGAAACTTGATCAATTGATCGGATCAATTTAAGGAGGATTTTAAAAATGTCTTATTTTTTCCTTGGGGTGAAGGAGTTCTTCGCCTCAAAGGACAAGAAGTGGTACCGCCGCGAAATCGTAGAACTGGCAGACAAACGGCTAAAGGCGGTGCAACACGATATCCTATATTTTGAATGTTTGTCAGCTGTTGTTGTTTAGGTACATATATGAAGACATAGATTGATTCAGATATTGCAAAACTTTCGAGTCACCCTCTGTATAAATTATACTGCAGAGCAATTGAATTACAGATACCTATCTAGTAACGTGTAGCACCACCTTTCGCCCTGATGACAGCGGCGATTCGTCTCGGCATGGACTCGACAAGACACCGGAAGCGTTGGGAAGCCATACGGATCCACGACCCCTGAACAAGCTCCCACAACTCACGAAGATTTGATGTACACTGAAGAGCAATTGAATTCGAGATACCTGTCTAGTAACGTGTAGCACCACCTTTCGCCCTGATGACGGCGGCGATTCGTCTCGGCATGGACTCGACAAGACACCGGAAGCGTTGGGAAGCCATACGGATCCACGACCCCTGAACAAGCTCCCACAACTCACGAAGATTTGATGTACACTGAAGAGCGATTGAATTAGAGATACCTGTCTAGTAACGTGTAGCACCACCTTTCGCCCTGATGACGGCGGCGATTCGTCTCGGCATGGACTCGACAAGACACCGGAAGCGTTGGGAAGCCATACGGATCCACGACCCCTGAACAAGCTCCCACAACTCACGAAGATTTGATGTACACTGAAGAGCGATTGAATTAGAGATACCTGTCTAGTAACGTGTAGCACCACCTTTCGCCCTGATGACGGCGGCGATTCGTCTCGGCATGGACTCGACAAGACACCGGAAGCGTTGGGAAGCCATACGGATCCACGACCCCTGAACAAGCTCCCACAACTCACGAAGATTTGATGTACACTGAAGAGCAATTGAATTCGAGATACCTGTCTAGTAACGTGTAGCACCACCTTTCGCCCTGATGACGGCGGCGATTCGTCTCGGCATGGACTCGACAAGACACCGGAAGCGTTGGGAAGCCATACGGATCCACGACCCCTGAACAAGCTCCCACAACTCACGAAGATTTGATGTACACTGAAGAGCGATTGAATTAGAGATACCTGTCTAGTAACGTGTAGCACCACCTTTCGACCTGATGACGGCGGCGATTCGTCTCGGCATGGACTCGACAAGACACCGGAAGCGTTGGGAAGCCATACGGATCCACGACCCCTGAACAAGCTCCCACAGTTCATGAAGATTTGATGGAGGGGCGGTCATCTCTCTCGATGGCATCCCAGATGTGCTCGGTCAGGTGACCTAGCTGGCCAAGGAAGCGAGGTCACGTCGGTGGAGTGTTCATCCAACCATTCGGATACAATTCGGGAGCTGCATTGTCTTGTTGCAGGATGAGGCCCCCAGTGGGATGTTGAAGACGCACAAACGGGAGCAAATGGTCGTCCAGGATATCCCGGTAACGTTGACCTGTGAGGGACAATGTCACACGTACCAGGGGTCCCATTTCATAAAAAGTCCCCAGACGAGAATGCCACGTAAAAAGTCCCCAGACGAGAATGCCACCCTCATAAGTTTGAAGAGTACCCTGCTGGCAAGAAGGATCTATCGCTTCATGTGGTTTGCGCCGTACTCGTATCCTGCCAGTCGCATGTACCAACGTGAATCTCGACTCATCAGTCCAGGCAGAATTTTTCCACATGTCTAAGGTCCAGTGGCGATGTTCCCGCGCCCATGCTAATCTTTGCACCCTGTGATGTGCGGTCAGCAGCGGTACCCTCGTGGGACGATGGCTTCTGTACCACATAGCGAGAAGATGGTTCTGGATGGTGTGGCTGCTTACACGTTTCTGTGCACCAGCGTTAAATTACCGAGTGATTTCTAGCACTGTGGCCCGTCTATCCGCTGTTACATTGCGAGTTAGCCGACGATGACCCCGCTCATCCACACGCTGTTGTCCACGGCAGTTGGCCCTTGCAGGGACGGTTTTACCGGATTCGATGTACTCACGGTGCACCCGTGACACAGTGTCTCTTGAAAATCCCACGACTTCCGAGATGGAGTGACCCATTCCACGGGCCCAGACAATTTGCTCACGACCAAATGCGCTTAGATCCTTCGTCTTACCCATACTGCGTCCGACTCTTACTGATTCCCGTCGCATCACTCCTTATATTGTCGGATCGCTGCATACGTCATGGCGTTTCCGTTTACAGGGCCGCCCACAGCGCCACATTTGCATAACGCCAGTTGTCTTTAATTCAATTAGTCTTCAGTGTATGAAATAACTGTAAGAATTAGTTGATTAAAAAAAGAGTTGGATTTTTGTAGATGATGTAATACTTTTCCACACTACTGTAGAAGAGGTCCTTCTGCTAAGAGTAGTAAAAATGTAGATAAAAATTTCCTGAGTGAAAAGATTAAGTACAATGATAAGAGCGAATACCTGTTAAGAAGCGATGAGAAAAAAGCGCCGTGGTTTTGTAAGTGTTTCAACGTTTCTGAATTGTATGCTTTCTTTAGTTAAAAGAACCATGGAATTATTTGAAAGAATTCGGAATCATTCATGTTGTAACATGTTTCGCGATATCTGCTCCTGTCCGGAATTACTCGTGTGAATACATTATGAAGAGTTACTTTTTCTTACCTATAGAAACCGAAGAATGCGACCGTCACTGAAGAAGTTACAAGTCCTAGTATTACCCAACTCCGAGTGAGCCAAGCCAACAACGGGAGAAAACACAAGCCGAAGGTCCATGAAGTATTCGCTATTCCGTTCATTCTAGTGCGCATGTCTGGCCCCACGATTTCCACAACTGCGAAACAAAAGAAAAAAGGAAAGCATCTCATCAATAAACTCATCAATAAAAAAATCTACAACATACGTGCTGGTTAACAAATTTTTTCACGCTAACAAATTGGCGAGGACCCTACCACGAAAAACACTCCCACACGAGGACACTGCCAGCTCCAAACTTGACCGTAGGAACAGTACACTGTGGTAAATAGCGTTCCCCCGGCTTCCGCCATACCCACACACGATCCATCAGACTGATGGATCGTGTATCTGGATTCATCAGTCCATAGGACCCATTTCCATTGATCTACAGTCCAGGAAAAATGTTCTTTACACCATGCTAAACGACGAGTAGCATTCCGACTGGAGATGAAAGGCTTATGAGTAGCCGCACAGCCACGGTAACCCATGGAATGAAGTTCTCTGCGAATGGTACGTGTACATACCGAGATTCCAGCATCTTTACTCACATGTACACTGAGGTCTTCTGCAGTATTCCTTTGATTAGCTGCAACGACTCTCCTGAGGCTTCGACGTCCTCTATCACTGATTTTCTTTGGTCTGCCTGTACGTTTTGCTGCTTCGTGTGTCTTCCACTTATTCAGTACATCCAAAACAGTTGACTTGGGTATGTTTAAACGCCTCTCGGTTTCTCTTATGGACAACCCACTAATATAACACCCAACAATCTTTCCTTTCTCAAAGTCAGTTCTCTCCCGCCGCGACAAAGAAGCGGTAAAGAAGCTCACTTATACCATTTTCAAATTAAGTCTCGTGCAGTATTCCTTTGATTAGCTGTAACGACTCTCCTGAGGCTTCGACGTCCTCTATCACTGATTTTCCTTGGTCTGCCGGTACGTTTTGCTGCTTCATTTGTCTTCCACTTATTCAGTACATCCAAAACAGTTGACTTGGGTATGTTTAAACGCCTCTCGGTTTCTCTTATGGACAACCCACTAATATAACACCCAACAATCTTTCCTTTCTCAAAGTCAGTTCTCTCCCGCCGCGACAAAGAAGCGGTAAAGAAGCTCACTTATACCATTTTCAAATTTAGTCTCGTGCAGTATTCCTTTGATTAGCTGTAACGACTCTCCTGAGGCTTCGACGTCCTCTATCACTGATTTTCTTTGGTCTGCCGGTACGTTTTGCTGCTTCATTTGTCTGCCACTTATTCAGTACATCCAAAACAGTTGACTTGGGTATGTTTAAACGCCTCTCGGTTTCTCTTATGGACAACCCACTAATATAACACCCAACAATCTTTCCTTTCTCAAAGTCAGTTCTCTCCCGCCGCGACAAAGAAGCGGTAAAGAAGCTCACTTATACCATTTTCAAATTTAGTCTCGTGCAGTATTCCTTTGATTAGCTGTAACGACTCTCCTGAGGCTTCGACGTCCTCTATCACTGATTTTCTTTGGTCTGCCGGTACGTTTTGCTGCTTCATTTGTCTTCCACTTATTCAGTACATCCAAAACAGTTGACTTGGTATGTTTAAACGCCTCTCGGTTTCTCTTATGGACAACCCACTAATATAACACCCAACAATCTTTCCTTTCTCAAAGTCAGTTCTCTCCCGCCGCGACAAAGAAGCGGTAAAGAAGCTCACTTATACCATTTTCAAATTTAGTCTCGTGCAGTATTCCTTTGATTAGCTGTAACGACTCTCCTGAGGCTTCGACGTCCTCTATCACTGATTTTCTTTGGTCTGCCGGTACGTTTTGCTGCTTCATTTGTCTTCCACTTATTCAGTACATCCAAAACAGTTGACTTGGGTATGTTTAAACGCCTCTCGGTTTCTCTTATGGACAACCCACTAATATAACACCCAACAATCTTTCCTTTCTCAAAGTCAGTTCTCTCACGCCGCGACAAAGAAGCGGTAAAGAAGCTCACTTATACCATTTTCAAATTTAGTCTCGTGCAGTATTCCTTTGATTAGCTGTAACGACTCTCCTGAGGCTTCGACGTCCTCTATCACTGATTATCTTTGGTCGGCCGGTACGTTTTGCTGCTTCACGTGTCTTCCACTTATTCAGTACATCCAAAACAGTTGACTTGGGTATGTTTAAACGCCTCTCGGTTTCTCTTATGGACAACCCACTAATATAACACCCAACAATGTTTCCTTTCTCAAAGTCAGTTCTCTCCCGCCGCGACAAAGAAGCGGTAAAGAAGCTCACTTATACCATTTTCAAATTTAGTCTCGTGCAGTATTCCTTTGATTAGCTGTAACGACTCTCCTGAGGCTTCGACGTCCTCTATCACTGATTTTCTTTGGTCTGCCGGTACGTTTTGCTGCTTCATTTGTCTGCCACTTATTCAGTACATCCAAAACAGTTGACTTGGGTATGTTTAAACGCCTCTCGGTTTCTCTTATGGACAACCCACTAATATAACACCCAACAATCTTTCCTTTCTCAAAGTCAGTTCTCTCCCGCCGCGACAAAGAAGCGGTAAAGAAGCTCACTTATACCATTTTCAAATTTAGTCTCGTGCAGTATTCCTTTGATTAGCTGTAACGACTCTCCTGAGGCTTCGACGTCCTCTATCACTGATTTTCTTTGGTCTGCCTGTACGTTTTGCTGCTTCATTTGTCTTCCACTTATTCAGTACATCCAAAACAGTTGACTTGGGTATGTTTAAACGCCTCTCGGTTTCTCTTATGGACAACCCACTAATATAACACCCAACAATCTTTCCTTTCTCAAAGTCAGTTCTCTCCCACCGCGACAAAGAAGCGGTAAAGAAGCTCACTTATACCATTTTCAAATTTAGTCTCGTGCAGTATTCCTTTGATTAGCTGTAACGACTCTCCTGAGGCTTCGACGTCCTCTATCACTGATTTTCTTTGGTCTGCCTGTACGTTTTGCTGCTTCATTTGTCTTCCACTTATTCAGTACATCCAAAACAGTTGACTTGGGTATGTTTAAACGCCTCTCGGTTTCTCTTATGGACAACCCACTAATATAACACCCAACAATCTTTCCTTTCTCAAAGTCAGTTCTCTCCCGCCGCGACAAAGAAGCGGTAAAGAAGCTCATTTATACCATTTTCAAATTTAGTCTCGTGCAGTATTCCTTTGATTAGCTGTAACGACTCTCCTGAGGCTTCGACGTCCTCTATCACTGATTTTCTTTGGTCTGCCTGTACGTTTTGCTGCTTCATGTGTCTTCCACTTATTCAGTACATCCAAAACAGTTGACATGGGTATGTTTAAACGCATCTCGGTTTCTCTTATGGACAACCCACTAATATAACACCCAACAATCTTTCCTTTCTCAAAGTCAGTTCTCTCCCGCCGCGACAAAGAAGCGGTAAAGAAGCTCACTTATACCATTTTCAAATTTAGTCTCGCGCAGTATTCCTTTGATTAGCTGTAACGACTCTCCTGAGGCTTCGACGTCCTCTATCACTGATTTTCTTTGGTCTGCCGGTACGTTTTGCTGCTTCGTGTGTCTTCCACTTATTCAGTACATCCAAAACAGTTGACTTGGGTATGTTTAAACGCCTCTCGGTTTCTCTTATGGACAACCCACTAATATAACACCCCAAAATCTTTCCTTTCTCAAAGTCCATTCAGCGACATTTTCACTCACTCAACCTCACAGTGCGATATGATCGCGGTGATTGCCACAGAATTTGTCATTTTCTTGTAGGACTTCCGTCCACAGTGAGTAGAGTTTAGGTCCCAGCCACCTACAGCGAGATCGCCTTTAGGGCAGGACACAGAAACGGAAAGAATGAGAGCAAGTCTAGCGAATTTAACAGAACGGTTTGTAGTGAGATTAGAGTACAGTAGATGGCGCCACCGTACGATGTTGCACATAGAGGGGTGAGAGAACTTCAGGGGGGGCATAGGAAAGGATACCCATTTAACCAGTGGGTCCAACCTGGGGAGCCGTCACTTAACGTGCTCGTCCGATGCACGACGGATATTCAGCGATTGTTAGTAAATTGCACCATCTCCGAAAGATCAGCCCAGGTTCGAACCTGAGGACCTTTCAGTGATTGTCTGACTCGCTAACCACTAAGCCATCCGCGGCTCCTATGACATGATCGCGGTCAGCTGCAGGCTTGTTTTTATACCGTTTGCCGCTGTACCGCGCACCTTAACGATGCAGCGAATCCGTTCATTTGCTTTTGAAGGGTGTCCGGTGACTTTTGTCAATACAGTGTATATTATGCAAGAACTCTTTAAATGCAGAAATAAGATATGCAAGCGTTCTTGTAAAATAAGACATACTGACCTTATCGCCCATTTTAACTAGAATGTCATCACCGCTTCTTTTTCTTCTTTTTAGCCTGGTTGCACCCACTGCAGGGTGTAGGCCTCCCCCAGTCTTTTCCAACTTCCTGGATCCTTAGCCACAGTCCACCACTTAGCTCCTCTAAATTTCTGAAGGTCATCTGTCGGTCTCGCTTTCTAGCGCCTCTTTTATCTCTTTCCATCTCTCTGTTGCCATTCTGTTATTAATATTGTCCATCTTTCAGTCTTAAAACATATCCAGCCCATCTCCACATTGCTTCGTTTATTATTTTTATAATACTGTATCTACACTGGCGGAAAGTGAAAAAAGAACACCAAGAAGGAATTGGCGGACGATCATGAAATTTACATATGTTAATGGGGTCGAGTTTACGTAGGTGTGATGTTAATTTCGGGACCAACCGGTGAGCGCTTACGCCACAGCACGGCATAATATGCAAATTATCGTCGGTGGTATTTAAGGAGTACGGCGAAGTGAATGTAATCAGTCGTCGGCGTAAGGACACGTGCGAAGATTCTGAAGAAGCTGCAATGCCTGGACATGGAAGACGTGTACGATTTCAGCAGTTATCGGACTTTGAGCGAGGTCGTCTAGTCGGACTCCGCGAGGCCGGGTGGTCATATCGTCGTATTGCGGAGCGAATTGGACGGGAAGTATCGGTGGTGGTACGATGGTGGCGTAGATGGTCCGAGGAACATTCCCACACGAGAAGACGTGGAACCGGGAGTCACAGACGGACTGATGAGCGGACCGATCGACGCATAAGAAGAGCAGCGTTGTCAAGCAGAACATCCACTGCGACGCAAATCCGAGCTGCCGTTGCACCTGAGGTGACTGTGCGAACAATCCGCAACCGTCTACTGGATGCAGGACTACGTGCACGTGTGCCTCTGGCATGTGTACCTCTGACTCCAGCCCACCGTCAGGAACGGCTGCAGTGGTGTCGCCAACGTCTGCACTAGAGAACCCAATGGCGATCTGTCGTGTTCAGCGATGAAAGCAGATTCTGCTTGGGAGCCTCCGATGGCCGTATGCGTGTTCGCAGACGCACAGGGGAGCGTCTCCGCCCTTCTTGCATCCGCTAGCGACACACATGGCCTACACCTGCTCTCCTGGTGTGGGGAGCGATCAGCTATCACTCCCGTACACAACTAGTGTTTGTACCGGGTACGTTAAACAGCACCTCCTACATCAACAACATCATTCAGCCCGTTGTTGTGCCTTTTGTAAGGTCGGTCCGTCGTGGTGTTTTCCAGCAAGATAACGCACGGCCACACACGGCACATGCAACGCAACATGCACTTCATGGTGTGAGACAACTTCCATGGCCACCGGATTTGTCCCCCATTGAGCACGTGTGGGATTTTATGGGACAACGACTTATCCGGTCTCCAGCCACGACCATCCCCGATTGAGGCGTCCAGGTTGAGGATGGTTGGAACTCAATACCCCAAACTTACATCCAACATCTGTACGACAGACTCCATGCCAGAATTGCACAGTGTGACGCAGTTCATGGCGGTTCAATCTCGTACTAACTATGTTACATGGAAATGTTATTTTTCAGTTTACCAGCAAATACAGCTGTATTTTGCCATAATGGTTTGATCACGTTATCCTCTGTATTCCGTTATTATGCTGTATAAATTTCGTTGGTATCAGACGTCTCCTTCTTGGTGTTCTTTTTTCACTTTCCAGCCACGACCATCCCCGATTGAGGCGTCCAGGTTGAGGATGCTTGGAACTCAATACCCGAAACTTACATCCAACATCTGTACGACAGACTCCATCCCAGAATTGCACAGTGTGACGCAGTTCAACCTCGTACTAACCATGTTACATGGAAATGTTATTTTTCAGTTTACCAGCAAATACAGCTGTATTTTGCCATAATGTTTTGATCACGTTATCCTCTGTATTCCGTTATTATGCTGTATAAATTTCGTTGGTATCAGACGTCTCCTTCTTGGTGTTCTTTTTTCACTTTCCAGCCACGACCATCCCCGATTGAGGCGTCCAGGTTGAGGATGCTTGGAACTCAATACCCCAAACTTACATCCAACATCTGTACGACAGACTCCATTCCAGAATTGCACAGTGTGACGCAGTTCATGGCGGTTCAACCTCGTACTAACCATGTTACATGGAAATGTTATTTTTCAGTTTACCAGCAAATACAGCTGTATTTTGCCATAATGTTTTGATCACGTTATCCTCTGTATTCCGTTATTATGCTGTATAAATTTCGTTGGTATCAGACGTCTCCTTCTTGGTGTTCTTCTTTCACTTTCCATCCACGACCATCCCCGATTGAGGCGTCCAGGTTGAGGATGCTTGGAACTCAATACCCCAAACTTACATCCAACATCTGTACGACAGACTCCATGCCAGAATTGCACAGTGTGACGCAGTTCATGGCGGTTCAACCTCGTACTAACCATGTTACATGGAAATGTTATTTTTCAGTTTACCAGCAAATACAGCTGTATTTTGCCATAATGTTTTGATCACGTTATCCTCTGTATTCCGTTATTATGCTGTATAAATTTCGTTGGTATCAGACGTCTCCTTCTTGGTGTTCTTCTTTCACTTTCCATCCACGACCATCCCCGATTGAGGCGTCCAGGTTGAGGATGCTTGGAACTCAATACCCCAAACTTACATCCAACATCTGTACGACAGACTCCATCCCAGAATTGCACAGTGTGACGCAGTTCAACCTCGTACTAACCATGTTACATGGAAATGTTATTTTTCAGTTTACCAGCAAATACAGCTGTATTTTGCCATAATGTTTTGATCACGTTATCCTCTGTATTCCGTTATTATGCTGTATTAATTTTGTTGGTATCAGACGTCTCCTTCTTGGTGTTCTTTTTTCACTTTCCAGCCACGACCATCTCCGATTGAGGCGTCCAGGTTGAGGATGCTTGGAACTCAATACCCGAAACTTACATCCAACATCTGTACGACAGACTCCATGCCAGAATTGCACAGTGTGACGCAGTTCATGGCGGTTCAACCTCGTACTAACCATGTTACATGGAAATGTTATTTTTC
Source organism: Macrothele yani (assembly GCA_039090855.1). NCBI lineage: Eukaryota > Metazoa > Arthropoda > Arachnida > Araneae > Macrothelidae > Macrothele > Macrothele yani. The sequence goes on along the minus strand of CM077033.1, from coordinate 105,997,526 downwards.
AGTTTACCAGCAAATACAGCTGTATTTTGCCATAATGTTTTGATCACGTTATCCTCTGTATTCCGTTATTATGCTGTATAAATTTCGTTGGTATCAGACGTCTCCTTCTTGGTGTTCTTTTTTCACTTTCCAGCCACGACCATCCCCGATTGAGGCGTCCAGGTTGAGGATGCTTGGAACTCAATACCCCAAACTTACATCCAACATCTGTACGACAGACTCCATGCCAGAATTGCACAGTGTGACGCAGTTCATGGCGGTTCAACCTCGTACTAACCATGTTACATGGAAATGTTATTTTTCAGTTTACCAGCAAATACAGCTGTATTTTGCCATAATGTTTTGATCACGTTATCCTCTGTATTCCGTTATGATGCTGTATAAATTTCGTTGGTATCAGACGTCTCCTTCTTGGTGTTCTTTTTTCACTTTCCAGCCACGACCATCCCCGATTGAGGCGTCTAGGTTGAGGATGCTTGGAACTCAATAATCGAAACTTACATCCAACATCTGTACGACAGACTCCATGCCAGAATTGCACAGTGTGACGCAGTTCATGGCGGTTCAACCTCGTACTAACCATGTTACATGGAAATGTTATTTTTCAGTTTACCAGCAAATACAGCTGTATTTTGCCATAATGTTTTGATCACGTTATCCTCTGTATTCCGTTATTATGCTGTATAAATTTCGTTGGTATCAGACGTCTCCTTCTTGGTGTTCTTTTTTCACTTTCCAGCCACGACCATCCCCGATTGAGGCGTCCAGGTTGAGGATGCTTGGAACTCAATACCCCAAACTTACATCCAACATCTGTACGACAGACTCCATTCCAGAATTGCACAGTGTGACGCAGTTCATGGCGGTTCAACCTCGTACTAACCATGTTACATGGAAATGTTATTTTTCAGTTTACCAGCAAATACAGCTGTATTTTGCCATAATGTTTTGATCACGTTATCCTCTGTATTCCGTTATTATGCTGTATAAATTTCGTTGGTATCAGACGTCTCCTTCTTGGTGTTCTTTTTTCACTTTCCAGCCACAACCATCCCCGATTGAGGCGTCCAGGTTGAGGATGCTTGGAACTCAATACCCCAAACTTACATCCAACATCTGTACGACAGACTCCATGCCAGAATTGCACAGTGTGACGCAGTTCATGGCGGTTCAACCTCGTACTAACCATGTTACATGGAAATGTTATTTTTCAGTTTACCAGCAAATACAGCTGTATTTTGCCATAATGTTTTGATCACGTTATCCTCTGTATTCCGTTATTATGCTGTATAAATTTCGTTGGTATCAGACTTCTCCTTCTTGGTGTTCTTTTTTCAATTTCCGCAAGTGTATGCAGACGCCGGATTTGAGTCATCTTCCTGTATGAATTTAAACTGGGCCATTCTGGAGGAATTGTCGCTCGAAACGTTAACAAAGTGCTTTGGGAGAATACAGCCAACGAACGAACCATTCAGCGATGGTTTGTGAAGTTTCGAAGCAGAGATACCGACCTGAAAAGCGAAACACGTGATCACCAACCTTTTGCTGTTTGTGACGATGTTCTGTTACGTGTGGTTGAAAGGGACCCTAGAAAAACGTGTCTTGAGATAGCGGCAGAGGTAGGTATCCACCACACGACAGTTGTTGGGCGTCTGGCTACGCTGGGTAGGGTCACAAAGCTGGACATGTGGCTGCCACATGAGTTGACAACTGCCAACAAGACTAGGCGTTTGGAAGTATCCACGTCGCTGCTTGCCAGAAATAAAGAGGGACCTCTACTATATGGAATCGTCACCTGCGACGAGAAGTGGGTCCTTTATGATAATCGGAAACGAACTGTTCAATGGTTAAGCAAGGCACAGCCTGATTGGCGGCGTCCTAAGCCTCCCTACACACCAAGAAGATGATGCTCCTCGTCTGGTGGTCCACAGCCGGGATAATTCGTCAGAGTTTCTTAGCATGATGCCAAACCGTCACTGCAGAACGTTATTGTGCTGAATTACACCAGGTGCACCGGAAATTGCTGCAGAAACAACCGGCGTTAATCAACAGACATAGTGTTCTTCTGCTCCAGGATAACGACCGCCCTCATGTCGCACAACGAACGATGCTGACACAAAGTGCCTTGAGCTATGAAGCACTGCCGCATCCTGCCTAATGCCCGGACTTGTCTCCGACATACTGTGACGTACCTGCCAGCAGGACGCACACGACATAAAGGCACATAGCAATCAGAATAAACGTCTGCGTAGCTCAGTTGGTAGAGCGACTTGTTCCGGAATAAGCGGACTCGGGTTCGAATCCCGGAGTAGACCAAAAATGACGGAGAAATTTACCTCGTTATAATGGCGCCCGAACTATCCGGATGACCCGACCGTTCAAAATCTCGCAATGGTGTGATTTTATTTCCACACCGCGAGATAGGAAAAATAAGAGAATCCCTTCTCCAGCGCTTCGAAAAATAAAAATGTGTGATGTTGCATTCCACACACCAGATTGACTGGGAGTTCTCAAGTGCACGTTCTACAGTGGATGGCTGCCTGCAACGATTCATGGTCACGGCTGACCCGTGGGCCATGCCCCGGCCCTCTTTCGGGGGAGGGGGAGATATGACATACCTGCCAGCAGGACGCACACGACATAAAGGCACATAGCAATCAGAATGAACGTCTGCGTAGCTCAGTTGGTAGAGCGACTTGTTCCGGAATAAGCGGACTCGGGTTCGAATCCCGGCGTAGACCAAAAATGACGGAGAAATTTACTTCGTTATAATGCTATCATCTGTTTCGTCTCCTGGATCACTTCCTGTCAGGGGAACAGTTCACGATGGACAACGAGTTTCAACGTGCAGATGATTATTTCTTCGTGTCCCAGCCACAAGAATGTTTTCTTTCCGGGATCATGGCCTTCCCGGAAAGAGGGGAACTATGTGTTGATGCCGAGAGCGATTATTTTGCCTAGGTAAGTTTCCCTACTTTTCCGTTCTCGCCGTCCACGTGTGTTTTTCCTTTGCCGGACATTTCATTTGCACCAACCCCTATATTTTTATGGTATGAATTATAAATTGCTATACATTTTGAATGATTTCCTTTTCGGCAGTACTTTAACTTTTACAGCTTTTTGAAAAACTGCGCTATGATAATGGGAATACTCTATTCCATACAGGATGTTATTGTCATCATAATAAAATTTACAAAGTGAAAATATATTAATTTAATGTTTCGCGGAAGTGTCAAGTTTTCGCCATTTTCACCTATTTTTCGAGCTAAAAATGAAAACAAAAAATCAGATAATTTTTTTTTGTTATTCCATATTTTTAGCCATATTCCATTATAAAATGCAGGAAAGAAAAAAATTCAAATAATTTGAAAAATATCCTCTCGAAAGGTGTACGAATTTCCTTAAGAATTTCCATCCATAAATATCTATCATATTTTGCATTCCACTATTGCTACACTGCTGGCAACCCTAAATGCAACACCAAGAAGGAAGCATCCGATTGGCCTGAAATTCGCAGCATGCCTCGCCCGCGAGAGGATATGCAAACGATTAGCATTGCAGGACATATGCAAATCTTGTGCGCCCGGCAGGCAACCGAGAAGCACTATAAGAAGGGTGCACAGAAGGCGGGGTGTAAGTAGTGGAAGTGTGTTGTGCTGCCGGACCTGTGCGTGGGAAGCTACCTGATGCCTCGTCGCAGAATACGGCAGCGATTCCAGCACGTTTCGGAGTTCGGCAGAGGACGAATAGTGGCTTATCGCGACAGCGGTTTATCGTACCGAGACATCGGCGCCCGTGTGGGACGACATCCAGCCACAGTGAGGCGAGTATGGATTCGGTGGGTGCAGGAGGGACGGACGGACCGACGTGAGTAAATTGCCACAACCGCGGCACACCACCAAACAAGAGGACGGGCATGTTGTGTGGCGGTCATTAACGGCTTGCACCGCCACATCACGAGCGTTAGCGCAACAACCTGTGTCAGCACGTACCGTTCGACGTCGTCTGTAGGAGCTGGGACTTGTCGCGCGGCGCCCATTACTCCGATTACCATTGACGTTACACCACCGGCGAGTGCGGCGGCAGTGGGCCGTCGAACGCCGCACCTGGACTACGGAATGGCACGACATTGTCTTCTCCGACGAATCCCGCTTCTGCCTGCAACACCACGATGGTCGAATCCGCGTGTGGCGGCACCGCGGCGAGAGACTGTATGACGCCTGCATTATGCATCGCCATACCGGTCCGTTGCCTGGCGTTATGTTTTGGGGCGCAATTGGATATGACATCCGTGCCCCTCTGGTACGCGTCGCCGGTACACTCAACAGCCACCGCTACATCTCCGACGTTTTGGAACGTGTAGTGCTCTCTTACTTGCAGGACCTGCCAGCGGCCACGTTTCAACAGGACAATGCGCGCCCGCACGTGGCACGCATCGTTCAACAATTCTTCACGGCCCACCAGGTGTCACTGCTGCCGTGGCTCGACTGTTCTCCCGATATGTCGCCCATCGAACACGTCTGGTCGCTGATCGGCAACCCAGTGGCCCGGTAAGCACCACCCGTGATGAACTGTGGCAACATGTAGAAGCAGCCTGGACTGACATACCCCAAGCCCACATCCAAAGCCTCTTTCGTTCGATGCCGCGGCGTGTAGCGGCCGTTATTGCCAGCCATGGGGGCCACACGAACTATTGATGTCTGTTTGTTCCGCAAGTCTCACGGGCCTGTAAGCTCAATCATTTCATCTTTGTATCTGTTGTTATGTGTCCAATAAATCTGGCTTTGCTATCTCCTGTCCTTCTTGGTGTTGCATTTTGGGTGGCCAGCAATCCAGTTGTAATGATGACTATGTAACGTACCAGGAGATGTGACGTACCTGCCAGAAGGACGCACACGACATAAAGGCAGATAGGAATCAGAATAAAACGTCCGCGTAGCTCAATTGGTAGAGTGACTTATTCCGGAAAGAGGGGATCCGGGTTCGAATCCTGGCGCGGATAAAAATGACGGAGAAATTCACTTCGATATAATGGCGCCCGAACTATCCGGATGACCCGACCGTTCAAAATCTCGCATTGGTGTGATGTTCTTTCCACACCGCGAGATAGGAAAAATAAGAGAATCCCTTCTCCAGCACTTAAAAAAAATAAATAAATAAGGGGGAGATGATGTAACGTACCAGGAGATGTGACGTACCTGCCAGAAGGACGCACGCGACATAAAAAAGCAGATAGGAATCAGAATAAAACGTCCGCGTAGCTCAATTGGTAGAGTGACTTATTCCGGAAAGAGGGGACCCGGGTTCGAATCCTGGAGTAGACAGAAATGACGGAGAAATTTACTTCGTTATAAAGGCGCCCGAACTATCCGGATGACCCGACCGTTCAAAATCTCGCATTGGTGTGATGTTCTTTCCACACCGCGAGATAGGAAAAATAAGAGAATCCCTTCTTCAGCACTTAAAAAAATAAATAAATAAGGGGGAGATGATGTAACGTACCAGGAGATGTAACGTACCTGCCAGAAGGACGCACACGACATAAAGGCAGATAGGAATCAGAATAAAACGTCCGCGTAGCTCAATTGGTAGAGCAACTTATTCCGGAAAGAGAGGACCCGGGTTCGAATCCTGGCGAGGACAGAAATGACGGAGAAATTTACTTCGTTATAACAACGTCATCAGCAAATCTTAAATGATTTAGCTACTTTCCTTTTACGTTTAATCCTCTTTCGTCCCAGTTTAAATTTCCAAAAATATCTTCCAATATAGAGTTTAATAATTTTGAAGATAGTGGGTCTAGAGTTTTAATTTTGCTGACATAATTTCTACCTGAAGTAACAAAGGTTAGTGTTTGAAATTGAAATGCATTTCGACACTTACCTATTATATAAGGCAGCTGAAATATAGAAGGCATAAGACTTCCGTTAATGGTCCTCAGGACTTGGAATGCGATGAAGTTCGTCATTAGCACTGATGCAATGGCAGTGATAGCTGTGACTACCACTGTCACAAAGAAAGTGGGTTTTCTTCCGACTCTGAAAGAGAAATCGCCAACATTTTAGTTTGCCTGGTTGATAATGCTAAACTCTGACATCAGAGCTTAAAGGAATTCAAATGGAATTTAAATAATCTTGCGTAAATCACTCATTGGTTTCAGATGGACTACCGGATGCGCATGCGCCAGGTATTTCGCGACAGTAGCGTGCGGTCGTTGTTTCCAACATTGCATTCCCTAATTAAGTGCAAAAACTTGCTCTCTGGAAAAAGAAAAAGAAATACAGGTACGCTCGGTTCTGATTGAGTCGTCAGTTTGGAACGTAGGACTACGACTTACAGATCGGAGAGTTGAAATGAGCTAGTCGAGTATGGTTTCAAAGCGTTTATTAAATTTGTTATAGCCAACACAGGTCTAGGATATGAAAAGTAGCTTACATAAATAATGCTGGATACGTTGCGAACACAAAGCAGATCGATACACGAATTACTCAACGTGGTGCTCTGTCTTCTTGGGCTTCTTACAGGTAGGCTCAGTTCTGATTGAGTGGTCAGTTTGGAACGTAGGACTACGACTTGCAGATCGGAGAGTTGAAATGAGCTAGTCGAGTATGGTTTCAAAGCGTTTATTTAATTTGTTATAGCCAACACAGGTCTATGATATGAAAGGTAGCTTACATGATTAATGCTGGATACATTGCGAACAGAAAGCAGATCGATACACGAATTACCCAACGTGGTGCTCTGTCTTCTTGGGCTTCTTACAGGTAGGCTCAGTTGTGATTGAGTGGTCAGTTTGGAACGTAGGACTACGACTTACAGATCGGAGAGTTGAAATGAGCTAGTCGAGTATGGTTTCAAAGCGTTTATTAAATTTGTTATAGCCAACACAGGTCTATGATGTGAAAGGTACCTCACATAAATAATGCTAGATACATTGCGAACACAAAGCAGATCGATACACGAATTATCCAACGTGGTGCTCTGTCTTCTTGGGCATCTTACAGGTAGGTTCAGTTCTGATTGAGCCGTCAGTTTGGAACGTAGGACTACTGTAACGTACCAGGAGATGTGACGTACCAGCCAGAAGGACGCACACGACATAAAGGCAGATAGGAATCAGAATAAAACGTCCGCGTAGTTCAATTGGTAGAGTGACTTATTCCGGAATGAGGGGATCTGGGTTCGAATCCTGGCGTGGACAGAAATGACGGAGAAATTTACTTAGTTATACTACGACTTGCAGATCGGAGAGTTGAAATGAGCTAGTCGAGTATTATTTCAAAGTGTTTATTTAATTTGTTATAGCCAACACAGGTCTATGATGTGAAAGGTACCTCACATAAATAATGCTAGATACATTGCGAACACAAAGCAGATCGATACACGAATTATCCAACGTGGTGCTCTGTCTTCTTGGGCATCTTACAGGTAGTTTCAGTTCTGATTGAGCCGTCAGTTTGGAACGTAGGACTACTGTAACGTACCAGGAGATGTGACGTACCTGCCAGAAGAACGCACACGACATAAAGGCAGATAGGAATCAGAATAAAACGTCCGCGTAGCTCAACTGGTAGAGTGACTTATTCCGGAATGAGGGGATCTGGGTTCGAATCCTGGCGTGGACAGAAATGACGGAGAAATTTACTTCGTTATACTACGACTTGCAGATCGGAGAGTTGAAATGAGCTAGTCGAGTATGGTTTCAAAACGTTTATTTAATTTGTTATAGCCAACACAGGTCTATGATGTGAAAAATAGCTTACATAAATAATGCTGGATATATTGCGAACACAAAGCAGATCGATACACGAATTACCCAACGTGGTGCTCTGTCTTCTTTGGCTTCTTACAGGTAGGCTCAGTTCTGATTGAGTCGTCAGTTTGGAACGTAGGACTACGACTTGCAGATCGGAGAGTTGAAATGAGCTAGTCGAGTATGGTTTCAAAGCGTTTATTTAATTTGTCATAGCCAACACAGGTCTATGATGTGAAAAATAGCTTACATAAATAATGCTGGATATATTGCGAACACAAAGCAGATCGATACACGAATTACCCAACGTGGTGCTCTGTCTTCTTGGGCTTCTTACAGGTAGGCTCAGTTCTGATTGAGTCGTCAGTTTGGAACGTAGGACTACGACTTGCAGATCGGAGAGTTGAAATGAGCTAGTCGAGTATGGTTTCAAAGCGTTTATTTAATTTGTTATAGCCAACACAGGTCTATGATGTGAAAAATAGCTTACATAAATAATGCTGGATATATTGCGAACACAAAGCAGATCGATACACGAATTACCCAACGTGGTGCTCTGTCTTCTTGGGCTTCTTACAGCTAGGCTCAGTTCTGATTGAGTCGTCAGTTTGGAACGTAGGACTACGACTTGCAGATCGGAGAGTTGAAATGAGCTAGTCGAGTATGGTTTCAAAGCGTTTATTTAATTTGTTATAGCCAACACAGGCCTATGATATGAAAAGTAGCTTACATAAATAATGCTGGATACATTGCGAACACAAAGCAGATCGATACACGAATTACCCAACGTGGTGCTCTGTCTTCTTTGGCTTCTTACAGGTAGGCTCAGTTCTGATTGAGTCGTCAGTTTGGAACGTACGACTACGACTTGCAGATCGGAGAGTTGAAATGAGCTAGTCTAGTATGGTTTCAAAGCGTTTATTTAATTTGTTATAGCCAACACAGGTCTATGATATGAAAAGTAGCTTACATAAGTAATGCTGGATACATTGCGAACACAAAGCAGATCGATACACGATTTACCCAACGTATTGCTCTGTCTTCTTGGGTTTCTTACATTCCTCATCATTGTCACCATTGTCGAAAATGTTAACTCGTTCACACGAAAACATTTTTTTAAAAATTTTAGTTTAAACCACTGCGATATGTTCTTTATATATTTGAATAGATCTTGTCGAGAGTTTTAAAGCGGTACCACGCACAGTCGTTTTGCACTCACGGTTATCCAGACAAACCGCGATATTGTCAAAAGTGTTCACAAGAAAACAATTTTTAAAATGTTCAGTTCAAACCGCTGCGAAATGTTCTTCGGGTATTTGAACAGATCTCGTCCAGAGCTTTAAAACGATAATACGCTCCGTCGTGAGGACGAGCATAACTTTATCATCTACTGACCTTGTGTTCGAGCAAGGCCGTCTAGAAAGTATAAGTCCATGACATTAGAGAGATGAGTCTTCTCCATTTGTGACGTCACTCTCACGATACGTGGACTGATACGCCGGTGTCGTGTTTGACGTCACACACGACAGCGTTGTAAACCAATCGGAAGCCTTGGTATCCGCGTGACGTCATTAAAAGAGGGAATTCCTCTCTCTGTTGTTATGGCCTTGGATTTGCTATGCAACCTTGTTTGGAGTTCCAAACACGACATGGCTGGTGTTTTTGTTGTACTGCCCTTGCTCTTTCTCTTCCCTAGAACCAGTGGCCCTAAATTAGGGACGGGCGATTGACTGCTGCTCTTTGAGGCCCTTACAGTTCCAGATTTCCTCCTCACGCGAGAAAAGGGGAAGAGCTCGGAAATAGTGATGAGTAGAAGTTTTTTGTCGTGCTAATTGAGATTTGCTGGTATGCAATCTTCTTTGCTGCCCTAAAAAACCAGACATAACAAATTTCAACACAAAATAAAATAAGACGAATCATTGCAAGACGTGAAAACACATTTACTTACGAAAATTTAAAACTTGTTTAAATGGTTAAAATGATTAAAACCAAGGTAACAGATTGGAAACGCTGTCAAAGCACGGTAATATTTTGGAGCCAAAGCACAGGCACCATATCCCTAAATTATCTTTTAAGCACGTTAGTAAAATCATGCAATGCATTGATTATGATACGCTTTCCAACATACTAGAAATCATAAAATGGCTGTGGAATAAATCTCCCTCCTACGCTCTGACCTTTGATTCCATTTCGATGATATTCAACAGAACTGGTTCAGTATACCTCCGAAATAACATGATAAAGCTTTGTCGCAATCGAAGCAATTTTACGTAAGTTATGATGCATAAGGGCTATGAAATAGATCCCGCTTCTGTGTCCTAACCTTTGACCCATTTCACCCATTTTCAATAGGATTCGTCCCCAGGCAGGACCCTACAACATACTAACATTTCATCCAAATCGAAACATTTTTACGTAAGTTATGATGCATAATGGCGATGGGAGTGATTCCGCTCCTGTGTCCTGACCTTTGACCCTCATTTCGCCAATTTTCAATAGGGTTTGTCCCCAGGTGATCCCCTACCACATGCTACTATTTAATCGAAATCGAACCTTTTTTACGTTAGTTATGACGCATAAGAACAGTGGAATGGATCCCACTCCTATGTCCTCACCTTTGACCCCATTTCGTTCACTTTCAATAGGGTTCCTTCCCAGGTGATTCCCTTCCACATACTAAAATTTCATCGAAATCGAACGATTTTTACGCGAGTTATCGTGCAGACGAACATACGCACACAACGCGTGACGTAATGAGGCAGATGGGAATCGCGGCCATCTGCTAGCAAAAGTGTGACCTCATAAAACTTTAATAGGATCCGCACATTTGTTTAACTGCTGACGTCATGAAAATACAGGTCACGCCATCTTTTTTCTTCCCAATTAATGCGTTCCCAAGGAAAAAAATTTAACAACGATTAAAATAGCTTCATTTTATAAATTGGAATACCTAATGTTTTCTAAAACATAACCATAATTATGCAATCCAACATTTGTTTGTCTACTGACGTCATCAAAGTACAGGTCGCGCCATTCTTTTTCTGGTTTCAACACCACCAAAGGAAAAGTTATTGATTTTTAATATAATTATGGTTATGTTTTAGAAAATATTAAGTATTCCAAGTTATATTAAGAAGTTATTTTAATCGATATTTAAATTTTCATCCTTGGGAACACATTAATTGTGAAGGAAATGTGTACAAAAGTTTTTCCATTGGAAGTGTATAGGAAGCAAAATTACCTGACGTCTACCTTAATAATATGGGATAAGGGCGATGGAATGGATCGCAATCCTATGTCCTGACCTTTGACCCCATTTCGTCCTTTTTCAATAGGGTTCGTCCCCAGGTGGTTCCTTACCACATACTTAAAGTTCATCGAAATCGAACCATTTTTACGCGCGTTATAACGCATAAAGGCAATGGAATGCATCCCACTCCTCTGTACTGACCTTACACCCCAATTCATCCATTTTGAATAGGGTTCGTCTCCAGGTGGTCCCCTACCACATTGTAAAATTTCATTGAAATCGAACCATATTTATACAAGTTATGACGTATAAGTGCAATGGAATGGATCCCGCTCCTACGTCGTGACCTTTGACCCCATTTGTCCCATTTTCAATAGGGTTCGTCCCCAGGTGGTCCCCTATCACATACTGAAAGTTCATCGAAATCGAACCATTTTTACGCGCGTTATAACGCATAAAGGCAATGGAATGCATCCCACTCCTCTGTACTGACCTTACACCCCAATTCATCCATTTTGAATAGGGTTCGTCTCCAGGTGGTCCCCTACCACATTGTAAAATTTCATTGAAATCGAACCATATTTATACAAGTTATAACGTATAAGTGCAATGGAATGGATCCCGCTCCTACGTCGCGACGTTTGACCCCATTTGCTCCATTTTCAAAAGGGTTCGTCCCCAGGTGGTCCCCTACCACATACTAAAATTTCATCGAAATCGAACCATTTTTACGCCAGTTATCGTGCGGACGGACGGATAAAGCTGGAGAAGCGTAAAAAACCGTCTTTATTTACAATTTAAAAACATGCTACATAAAAGATCTGGCAAGCACTTTCGCGACCACCATGGCCGCATCTTTAGGCCGATCAGTGAAACCAGAATAAGAACGGCACAAGGTTAAATAGTGACAGACAAGTAATGCACATTATGTAAATGAAACACATTAGTCATTGTCATTCACTACAAATTGTTAAACGTCTTTGTAATTATTCAACTTTTTCCTCCCTTGAATACTGTAAAACCAGGTTTCTCCAGGCAGTGGGAATTGTGACGTGCCTTCTCCGCAGGACGCACACGACATAAAGGCAGATAGCAGCGAGAACGAACGTCTGCGTAGCTCAGTTGGTAGAGCGACTTCTTCCGGAATAAGTGGACTCGGGTTCGATCCCCGGCGTGAACCAAAAATGACGGAGAAATTTACTTCGTTATAAAATGTATATTTCTCCGTCATTCTATCGAAACAGTACTCGCCCAAGTTTTCACTCGATGCCTTAATGAAGGGAATATTCCTGAGGATTGGAACAACGCTACAATGATCCTGCTGCATAAAAAAGGTGACATTGAGGATCTCAAGAACTACAAACCTATCAGCCTCCTATTAGTGGTTTATAAAATCTTCACTAAAGTTCTTTCACACCGCTTGAAGGTAACACTGGACATGGCTCAACCGAGAGAACAAGCTGGATTCAGGAGTGGCTACAGCACAATAGATCATATCCACGTACTGAGAGAACTAATTGAAAGAGCGAGGGAATATGAACTTCCATTGTGCATGGCTTTTATCGATTATGAAAAAGCCTTTGATTCGGTGAAACCATCAGCAGTTACAATGGCTCTGAAATCCTGCGGTATTGAAGATGCATACATTAATATTATTAATAACATCTATGAAAATGCAAGTGCAAAGATTCGGCTGTTTGAAAATACAACACACATAAAAATTGGAAAGGGAGTGAGACAAGGTGACACCATATCTCCGAAGCTCTTTAATGCCACATTGGAGGGTGTCTTTCAATCAATGAACTGGGAAAACAAAGGGATAAAGATTAACGGAGATTATCTAACCCACCTTCGTTTTGCTGATGACGTAGCCATTTTTGCAACTACCCCATCAGAGCTGCAGAGTATGATCCCGGAACTTGCTGACAAGAGTAAAGAAGTGGGATTAAAAATGAACTTTCAGAAGACAAAAGTGATGTTCAATGCTTTTACAAGAAATGAAGATTTATCGATTGATGGAGAAAAGCTGGAGATAACAGACACGTACGTTTATCTTGGACAGCAGATATCAAGTGAGGGTCACATTGATGAAGAAATTAATCGGCGTACAAAACTTGCCTGGAGAGCTTTTGGAAGAAACAGCATAATTTTCAAGAGCAACATGCCATTATGTCTTAAAAGAAAAGTGTTTGATCAATGCATCCTTCCAGTGCTTACGTATGGTGCAGAGACGTGGACCTTAACTAAAAGAGACATACAAAGGCTGCAGACAACTCGAAGCAGCATGGAGAGGTGTATGCTTGGTGTAACCTGGAGAGATAAGAAGAGGAACTCGTGGATCAGAAAAATGACAAGACATCATGATCAGAGTGAAATCTCTGAAATGGCAATGGGCTGGACATACTGCCAGAAGGACAGACCATCGATGGACAGCCTAAATTTTAGATTGGATTCCAAGGGACAGGAAACGACCCAGAAGAAGACCACATGGGAGATGGGTGGATGAAATTAGAAAGTATGTGGGAGTGACATGGAGGAGACTGGCACAAGACAGACCGTTGTGGAGGAAAGTTGGGGAGACCTTCGTCCAGCAGTGGATTGATAATGGTTGACAATGATGATGACGATGATGATGATTATGATAGAATGTATACATACACGTCTGTGCTGCAGTCCGAATGCGTACGTGTGCCTTGGACAACCTTCCAGTGCCTCATTGCGTCCATGCCACGCCATCTCGCTTCTGTCATCCGGGTCCAAGGGTGGTTATTTCCATTATTAAGTAGGTGGTTTTATTATTCTGATGCGACTGTTTCATAGCGCTTACTTTTCCCTTACATACCGAAGTGATTTTAACCTACATTGGAGACAAGCGATTTATGGATAGGTTTTCCTAAATAAACTACAAAAACTATGTGACGTGCCTTCAACGCAGGACGCACATGAGATCAAGGCAGATAGCAGCGAGAGCATACGTCCGCGTAGCTCAGTTGGGAGAGCGACTTATTCCGGAATGAGGGGGCCCGGGTTCGATGCCGGCGTGCACAAAAATGACGGAGAAATTTACTTCATTATAAATAATTGCGTTGTTGATGAAATCCACGTTTGTGAAGAAGTGTTTTAATTACGTTAGCGTCCGCAGAAAGGACTCCTGATATATCACGAAGAGAACAACACACGAATTTATTTTTTTCACCTGTAGACAGGGCTCGAGTTCTAAATTCATCCACACTGCCATGATAATGATAAAACATAAAGTTTAGAACTCAATTCTAGGGGAACAGAATAACAATCATTAAACTGCAAATGAACAAAACTGATTGCAAGGTATTTCTTCAGCTCAGGAAATAGACAGAGATTGCATACGGTAGGAAACACGACCCATTGTTTGCCAGCATACTGAAATTTCCGTATTACTTCCAAACGTGAACAAAGGACATCATTTTGTCTTTGCAAAATATAAAAATAAGAAAGGCACACGTGCAGTTCGACTGCTGAACCAACGAGGAAAGTGTAGTTTTTCAATGCCAATTGAAAAGCGTTCACTTTCGAAAGAATTGGTGAGGAAAACCACCGCGAGATCTGGAAGCAGGAAATATATGCAATTACACAGCACTTAAATACTGCAAACTTAGTGAAAATGTCGAGAAAATAGAATTTCTTGAGTTACTGTATGCTGTAACATTATTTAACAAAGACTTGAGTCAGAATTAATAGGTGCAGTTTCTTATTTTGTTTCGGAATTTTGCGAATGCAATCCTAAGAGCTACAAAAAGGGGACGTAAGTTGGATTTCTGTATACACAGTGCGTCAAAGAATTTTTAAGACTGGCGCTAGATTTCGGCCTACGGTGGCGCCACCAGTGTAATCGCTAACGCGTTATAAACCGTGACCATCTGCTTGCTTTCTGCCAAAAGTACTGCGCAGTTGTTAAAGTAACTCAAACGAAACGGCCGTTCATTAGAGAAGTCAAATTTTTTCATGTTCAATTATTAAGATGGAACAAAGGGCTGATATTAAATTTAACGCAAAACTTGGTAAAAGTGCCTCGGAAACGTACCAAATGATGAAACAAGTTTACGGTGAGTTTTGTTTAAGTAGATCAAACGTTTTTTGGGCGGAAGAGAGACGCTAGAAGATGATAAGCATACCGGAAGACCAAGTTCATCTAGGACACCTGAGATTATTGAAAAAGTGCGTGATTTCGTGGCAAACAATCGATGTGCGTCACTAAGAATGATGGAAGAGTCTTTAAACGTCAACAAAGAAACGATTCGAACCATCCTGCATGAAGATTTGGGCAAAACAAAAGTCTGTGCTAAATTTGTTCCACACACGTTAACCAATGAACAAAAATCAAGGAGAAGTGCACATTGCAGAGACATCATTTCAGCCGCTGAAAATGATCCAAACTTCTTAAAATCGATTGTTACAGGTGATGAAACATGGTGTTTTCAATATGATCCTGAAATAAAGCGACAAAGTGCAGAATAGAATTAAAAAAACTCGCCACAAGCCAAAAAAACCAAGAAAAGTTCCATCGAAAATCAAAACAATGCTCATTACATTCTTCGATAGTAAGGGTATTATCCACAAAGAATTTGTTCCAAGTGGACAAACAATTACTGGTGAGTTTTATTTAAATGTTTTGAGGCGTTCGATGGGCAGAATTCCTTGCATTCGCCCAGAATATCGGGATGAAAACAGTTGGTGTTTGTTGCACGATAATGCACCCAGTCACACCTCACTTCTTGTTCGTAGATTTTTGGCGAAAAATAACGTCTGTGTGTTGAATCATCCACCGTATTCGCCTGATTTAGCACCCTGTGACTTTTCTTTATTCCCAAAACTTAAAATGACGTTAAAAGGGTGTTATTTTGATGATATTTCGACCATACAAACAGCTTCGACGCGTGCTTTGGAGGCAATTCCGCAAAGTGAAGGCATTCGAATCATTATTAAATCGCTGTAACAAGTGTATTGAAGCCGGAGGGACTTATTTTGAATAACAAACCAAAACAAATTATAATTACTTGTTTCTATTTCATTTTACAGAACCAGTCTTAAAAATTCTTTGCCACACTGTGTATACATGTTGATAAAATACTCTGTTCCATCGATGTGCCCTGTACTTATTGCACCAGTAGTTTAATTTGAAGTTCAAAAATTCATCAGTTGAAAATCACATTCCATCGATGTTTACTTGCAATACTAGTTTAAAATATTTCACAATTAAAATCCGTTAAGAAGTTTAAAATCACGTCATGCCTGAGATCACCATCACTCCACTGAACTCTGGTTGAAGCTTTTCAACTTCTAAGAGGCCATCCTCAGAACAAAATTGGGAAAAGAGATAGAACGTTACAGCAGTGGTGCAGTACTGTATTGAAGAAAATGCGAAACCAAAATCTGAAGATATTCAAATAACAATAAAGTTGACACCGAATTTTCGGGTGTAATAAGCACGTCTTTTGAATCCGTTCTGACGCAAATTAAACCTTTGAAAGCTATTCAATGGAACCGGTATGGAAAACAATAGATCTGACCAAAGAAAGAAGATTTTCAATCGGGTTTTTTAATCCCTCAGATATTGCTGTAAACGGAATCGTGAGCTTAGAAACAGAGATATCGACAAAAATAAGATGTGACTTTACGTCCCCTGGTGGGAAAACCATGCATTATGTTAGGAAGAAAGTATTCTCAAATGGTTTATCCGTATGAGCGGTATCGGTCCAAGAAAAAAAAAGTTAGTCTAGTTTTCAGGAGCCCAGATTTTGCAACAAATACTTCAGAAGCAGAAATTAACACTTATGACCCCTGGTGGCTAAACCGTTCTTTACCAAACATTAGAAATTACGTGAAAAATATTTTCCATCAGGTCTTGTATGCGATACAGGAAGAATTTTCCAAATCAGAGCTTTAGGAGCAAAAATAACGCAGAAAACGCAATTTACCTTTGTGCCCCCTAGCGGAAAGTGTATGATTTACTTGAAAAATTTGAATTTAAAGGAAAAACATTTCGCATCGGAAACACTATCCAACAAAGAAGGAATTTTTCAAATCGTACTCTTAGAAGTAGAGATATTGACAAAAATAAGATATACATCTAAGCCCCCTGGCGTAGAAACCATGCATTTTTCAAGAAGAAAATTTTCCTAAAAGGTTTCTCGACATGAGTAGCATCGGTCAACAAACGACGTTTTTTTCAATCCAGAATTTAGAAGCTCATATTTTGCTGCAAATACAACAGAAGCGGAAATTAAGATTTACGCCCCCTGGTGGCCAAACGTTTTTTTACAAAAATTAGAATTATGTGCGAACGATTTCCCATCAGGAGCTGTATCCGGTGCAGAAAGAATTCTTCAAATCGGAGATTTAGAAGCAGAGATATAGGGGGAAACGGAATTTACCGCTACGCCCCCTAGCGGAAAGTCTACGAATTACTTGAAAATTTTGAAATTATGTGAAAAACATGTCACACGGAAAACACTATCCAACAAAGAAGGAATTTTTCAAATCGGACTCCTAGAAGAAGAGATATTGACAAAAATAAGAAGTACATCTACGCCCCTGGCGGAGAAACTGTGGAATATTTTAAGAAGAAAATATTCCGAAAAGGTTTATCGATGTGAGTGGCATCAATTCACGAAATAATTTATTAATCGATATTTTAGAAGCTGGAATTTTATGGCAAATACATCAGAAGCAAAAATTAACACTTACGCCCCCTGGTGGCCAAAGTATTCTTTACCAAAAATTTGAAATTATATGCAAAAGATTTTCCACCAGGAGATGTATCCGCTGAAGAAAAAATATTTCAAATCGGAGTTTTAGAGGAAGAGCTATCCGGGAAAATGTAATTTACTTTTACGCCCCCTAGCGGAAAATCTATGCGTAATTTGAAAAAGTAACTATATCTAAAATACTCTTCGACATCAATGGAATCGAAAGATAAAAAAAAAAAAATTCAATCGGATGTTTAGAAGCAAATATGTGGAATAAAACGTATTTTTGAATTCGACATCATCTGCATTTACGCCCTCTACCGGCGAAATTGTATATCGTAAAAAAAAAAAAGAAATAAAGGATCATCGTTTGCATATTTCAAGCTTCCCAACGCAAAAAGAATTTTTCATATCGGACTAATAGTTGCTGAGATGTCGTGGGTACAGGCGGACGGACAAACCGATAACAGAAGCACGATCTTTTTTTATAAAAGATCGTGCTAAAAAGTGGATATAAGAATGAATGGGATTTGAGGTACTCTGAGGCTCTCACCATAGAAAAAAATAAACACAGAGCCTATAATAATAATGTACCAATCATCATAGCAGAACCTTGGAAGGCCTTAATAAAAAGAGAAAAAGAATATAAAGAATAGCAATGGAGAAGGAGGGGTGGGAAAAACGGGAATGTCGGAAACATAGGAGAATTGAACAGCGAATGAAATACAGATGGCAGCACAGTATCAAGAGAAAAACACAAAACTCAGAAATGCAGAGAGGAGCACGTGATCCTTGGCCCTTTCACACAAGTAAAGAGACCCCGTAGGGAATCTGGTGCACATGGTCGGTTTGCAACATATGGTTAGGACAAGTGTTCTGAGGATGGCCTCTTAGAAGTTGAAAAGCTTCAACCAGAGTTCAGTGGAGTGATGGTGATCTCAGGTATGCCGTGATTTTTAACTTCTTAACGGATTTTAATTGTGAAATATTTTAAACTAGTGGTGCAAGTAAACATCGATGGAATGTGATTTTTAATTGATGAATTTTTAAACTTCAAATTAAACTACTGGTGCAATAAATACAGGGCACATCGATGGAATAGAGTATTTACCACCGCTTGAAGATAACACTGGACATGGCTCAACCGAGAGAACAAGCTGGATTCAGGAGTGGCTACAGCACAATAGATCATATCCACGTACTGAGAGAACTAATTGAAAGAGCGAGGGAATATGAACTTCCAGGCCTTTGATTCGGTGAAACCATCAGCAGTTACAATGGCTCTGAAATCCTGCGGTATTGAAGATGCATACATTAATATTATTAATAACATCTATGAAAATGCAAGTGCAAAGATTCGGCTGTTTGAAAATACAACACACATAAAAATTGGAAAGGGAGTGAGACAAGGTGACACCATATCTCCGAAGCTCTTTAATGCCACATTGGAAAATGTCTTTCAATCACTGAACTGGGAAAACAAAGGGATAAAGATTAATGGAGATTATCTAACCCACCTTCGTTTTGCTGATGACGTAGTCATTTTTGCAACTACCCCATCAGAGCTGCAGAGTATGATCCAGGAACTTGCTGACAAGAGTAAAGAAGTGGGATTAAAAATGAACTTTCAGAAGACAAAAGTGATGTTCAATGCTTTTACAAGAAATGAAGATTTATCGATTGATGGAGAAAAGCTGGAGATAACAGACAGGTACGTTTATCCTGGACAGCAGATATCAAGTGAGGGTCACATTGATGAAGAAATTAATCGGCGTACAAAACTTGCCTGGAGAGCTTTTGGAAGAAACAGCATAATTTTCAAGAGCAATATGCCATTATGTCTTAAAAGAAAAGTGTTTGATCAATGCATCCTTCCAGTGCTTACGTATGGTGCAGAGACGTGAACCTTAACTAAAAGAGACATAGAAAGGCTGCAGACAACTCAAAGTAGCATGGAGAGGTGCATGCTTGGTGTAACCGGGAGAGATAAGAAGAGGAACTCGTGGATCCGAAAAATGACGAGAGTGGAAGACATCATGATCAGAGTTAAATCCCTGAAATGGCAATGGGCTGGACATACTGCCAGAAGGACAGACACAGCCGAAATTTTAGATTGGATTCCAAGGGACAGGAAAATACCCAGAAGAAGACCAGATGGGAGATGGGTGGATGAAATTCGAAAGTATGCGGGAGTGACATGGAGGAGACTGGCACAAGACAGACCGTTGTGGAATAATCTTGGGGAGACCTTCGTCCAGCAGTGGATTGATAATGGTTGACAATGATGATGATATAGTGTTTTTAACATTAAAAGAGCTTAAACCATAGTGCAATAGTGTGTGTGCAATAGTGTACATAAAAGAAATTTAAAACGAAAAAAGTCTATTCTACCAAGGAATTACCATGGAAATGTCAAGACATGTATTCAGAATCGTCAATAAATCCACAAGTAAGAAAAATGACACACCAACAATATGAATTATTTCACTGAGGATTAGAGGTACGTAATAGTACTTAATCTATTAGTGTATATAATTGTTACTATGAACTTTAGGTGTGAGTTATCAACGTGGACCCGAAACAAACTTTTGTGGTTCTACTAAGATACACTGACGGAAAAAAAAAATCCCAACACCACGAAAAAATAGTTGTAGAGGAATGAAATGGCGGCAATACATTTGTATAGGTAACCTATTTAATCGATTAAGGTTTCAAGATCACAGCTTAATGTAAGCGCGAGAAGAGCCATTTTAAATGTGAAATGCTGGTACATTAATAACCGCCAGAATGTTGAATGCAAGCACGCAAACGTTCATGCATTGTGTCGTACAGGTGCTGGATGTCAGTTTGTGGGATGGAGTTCCATGCCTGTTGCACTTGGTCGGTCAACACAGGGACGGTTAATGCTGGTTGGGGGAGACGCTGGAGTTGTCGTCCAATGATGTCCCATACGTGCTCGATTGGTGAAAAATCTGGTGATCTAGCAGGCCGCGGCAACATGTCGACACTCTGTAGAGCATGTTGGGTTACGACTGCGGTATGCGGGCGAGCGTTATCCTGTTGGAAAACACCCCTGGAATGCTGTTCATGAATGGCAGCACAACAGGTTGAATCACCAGACCGACGTACAACTGTGCCGTCAGGGTGCGTGGGATAACCACGAGAGTGCTCCTGCTGTTATAGGAAATTGCTCCCCAGACATTACTCCAGGTGTAGGTCCAGTGTGTCTCGGCCGCAGACAGGTTGGTTGCAGGCGCTCACCTGGCCTCCTTCTAACCAACACACGGCCATCACTGGCACCCAGACAGAACCGGCTTTCATCAGAAAACACAACAGATCTCCACTCCGTCCTCCAATGAGCTCTAGCTTGACACCACTGACGTCGCAAAAGGCAGTGGTTTGGAGTAAGTGGAATGCACGCTACAGGGCGTCTGGCTCGGAGCTGTCCTTCAAGTAACCGATTTGTAACAGTTCGTTGTGTCACTGTGGTGGCAACTGCAGCTCGAATTGCTGCCGCAGACGCGGTACGATGCGCCACGGCCATACGCCGTACACTCTCAGTAGTGCCGCGTGGCCGGCCGGAACCTGGTCTTCTTGAGGCAGTACCTTCCCTTGACCACCGCTGCCAACAATCATACACAGTGGCTACATTCCTGCCAAGTCGTTCTGCAATATTGCGGAAAGAAAATCCACCTTCTCGTAGCCCTATTACACGACCTCGTTCAAACTCCGTGAGCTGTTGATAATGGCTTCTTCGTCTTCTTAAAGGCATTCTTGACTAACATCAACACCCTACGTCGAATCTCAACGATAACTAACGCTCACGAACGCTACAGCGCGTATTTACAGCAAACCTGCTTTGCATGTTCCGAGGGGCGCCACGGTGCGACAAATCACCAGCAGCTGCGATATTGGTAAACAAAGACATCGCTCTCTCCACGTTTAGCAACGCGCAGCAACCGAACATTTTTTATTCGGCCGCCGCCGAGGAATTAAATCCCGGATCTCTCGATATCTAGCCGAGCGCGTTAGCCTTACACCACGGTGGCCCTACAATCCACGGCGCTATGTGTGTCTTTCTGTCTGCATCCGACATTATAAATCCCCAAGATGTCTCCATCTGGTGGGCATTAACGGCACTGGCTATATATTAATCCTAGCGGTTGCTTAAATTTTTAGAGCGATGTCTTTGTTTATTAACTGACGCCACGTATTTTGAGGATTTTCACTTTACGACAGTGGTGATTAGGGCAATATGTCGCAACACACAGTTCATCACACTCTCCTGCGCATATGCCTGCCTTGCCGAATCCCGGCCCCCGAAAGAGGGCCGGGAACACGGCCCACTAACTGTTGCTTAGTAGTAAGCGTTCTGAGGGGCAGGCACGTCACATCTCCCCCCCCCCAGAAAGAGGGCCGGGATAACGGCCCATTAACTGTTGCTTAGTAGTAGGCGTCCCGCGGGACAGGCAGATCACATCTCACCCCCCCCCCCAAAAGAGGGCCGGGGTAATGGGCCACTAACTGTTGCTTAGTAGTAGCCGTCCCGCGGGGCAGGCACGTCACATCTCCCCCCGAGAGTGGCCCGGGATCTCGGCCCATTAACTGTTCCTTAGTAGTAGGCGTCCCGCGGGGCAGGCACGTCACATCTCCCCCTTCCGAAAGAGAGCCGGAATCACGGCCCACTAACTGTTGCTTAGTAGTAGGCGGCCCGCGGGGCAGGCACGTCACCCCCCCCGAAAGAGGGCCGGGATCACGGCCCATTAACTGTTGCTTAGTAGTAGGCGTCCCGCGGGACAGGCACATCACATCTCACCCCCCCCGAAAGAGGGCCGGGGTAATGGCCCTCTAACTGTTGCTTAGTAGTAGGCGTTCTGCGGGGCAGGCTCCTCACATCTCCCCCTTCCGAAAGAGGGCCGGGGGCATGTCCCACGGGTCAGCCGTGACCACGAATCGTTGCAGGCAGCGATCCGCTGTAGAACGTGCACTTGAGAACTCCCAGTTAATCTGGTGTGTGGAATGCAACGTCACACACATTTTTTTTCGAAGCGCTGGATAAGGGATTCTCTTATTTTTCGTATCTCGCGGTGTGGAAAGAACATCACACCATTGCGAGATCTTGAACTGCCGGGTTATCCGAGAAGTTCGGGCGCCATTATAACGAAGTAAATTTCTCCGTCATTTTTGATCCACGCCGGGGATCGAACCCGAGTCCACTTATTCCGGAACAAGTCGCTTTACCAACTGAGCTACGCAGACGTTCGTTCTCGCTGCTATCTGCCTTTATGTCGTGTGCGTCCTGCGAGGCAGGCACGTCACATCTCCCCCTCTGAAAGAGAGCCGGAATCATTTTTTTTAATAAACTGTGGTAACGTGCCTGCCCCGCAGGACGCCTGCTACTAATCAACAGTTAGTGGGCCATGACCACTAATTGTTGCTTAGTAGTAGGCGTCCCGCGGGGCAGGCACGTCACATCTCCCCGCGCCCCCCCCCCGAGAGAGGGCCAGGATCACGGCCCATTAACTGTTGCTTTGTAGTAGGCGTCCCGCGGGGCAGGCACGTCACATCTCCTCCCCTGCGAAAGAGAGCCGGAATCACGGCCCACTAACTGTTGCTTAGTAGTAGGCGGCCCGCAGGGCAGGCACGTCACATCTCCCCCCCCCGAGGGAAGGCCGGGATCACGGCCCATTAACTGTTGCTTAGTAGTAGGCGTCCCGCGGGGCAGGAACGTCACATCTCCCCCGCCCTCCGAAAGAGAGCCGGAATCACGGCCCACTAACTGTTGCTTAGTAGTAGGCGGCCCGCGGGGCAGGCACGTCACATCTCCCCCCGAGAGATGGCCGGGATCACGGCCCATTACCTGTTGCTTAGTAGTAGGCTTCCCGCGAGACAGGCACGTCACATCTCCGCCCCCCCCCCGAAAGAGGGCCGGGGTAATGGGCAACTAACTGTTGCTTAGTAGAAGGCGTCCTGCGGGGCAGGCACGTCACAACTACCCCCCGAAAGAGGGCCGGGATAACGGCCCATTAACTGTTGCTTAGCAGTAGGCGTCCCGCGGGACAGGCACGTCACATCTCACACCCCTCCCCCCCCGAAAGAACGCCGGGGTAATGGGCCACTAACTGTTGCTTAGTAGTAGGCGTCCTGCGGGGCAGGCACGTCACAACTACCCCCGAAAGAGGGTCAAGGTCATGGCCCACTAACTTTTGCTTTGTCGTAGGCGTCCTGCGGGACAGCCACGTCACACACACCCCCCTCCCCGAAAGAGGGCCGGGGTCATGGCCCACTAACTGTTGCTTAGTAGCAGGCGTCCTGCGGGGCAGGCACGTTACCACAGTTTATTAAAAAAAGGATAATTGTTTTTGCATTGCTATTTTGGGACCCCTAAAATGCGGGGCCGTGGGCCCAGCCTTTGAAAGCCTAGGCGTAAATCAGGCTCTGAATAATAAATAAATCAAGGATCGGAGAATGTCACTTCTTCTCTATCGTCACTTATTGTTATCGTAACATATATTATTGTGATATAGATATATCACATAACACACTATATATCACTTTTAGGGATGTAAATTCAGGTGATGCGTAACATCACAGCCTCTCCTTGACAAATGTCAACCCCGCCTTCTCGTGGTGCATCCTGTTCCCACTAAAGGGGCTCTGACGACCGCCCATAGCGGTATAACTATACCATCGGGATTAGAGGAAATTCTATCCCACACTCACCAACCCGCTTGGCCAGCGTGGTGAGTTATGGCCAAACCCCTCCAAAATGATTCCACAACTTAAATCTTGGCCCTCAGTCTCCGGCAGCTGGAATGTACCTGGCCAAGGCAGCGGCCAGTGCGACATGAAGGCAGAGGGTGCTAAGAATCCCCGGAGGACCGGACTAGGCTGCCATTTGATGCTGACCTTGGCTACCTATAACGGACGCTCCCTATCTTCTGATTCAAGGCTTCTTGAATTGGAAAAGGAACTACAAAGGATCAAGTGGGACATCGTCGGGCTAAGTGAGGTAAGGAGAAAAGGAGAAGATCTCATTGAACTGAAAAGTGGACATATCTTCTACTATCGTGGGACAGATACTGGCAGAACTAGTGGTGTTGGATTTATAATAAACAAGAAACTGAAGGATAAAGTTGTAGAAGTTGAAAGTTCCTCTGACAGAGCTGCACGACTTGTTATCCAACTCTCGAAAAGATACCAGGCTCAGATCATTCAAACTTATGCACCCACCACAAGTCATCCTGAAGAAGAAATTGAAGAATTTTATGAGGAAATTCGTCATCTAAATAATAAAGGTAAGCAGCACTTGAAAATAATTATGGGAGATTTCAATGCAAAAATAGGGCACCGGCAACAGAATGAAACTTCAGTAGGTAAATTCGGTCACGGCAACAGAAACCAGCGTGGAAATACTCTCGTTGAGTTTGCAGAGGCAGAAGGATTTTTCATCTTGAACTCCTTTTTCAAGAAAAAGCCACACAGGAAATGGACATGGAGACATCCAAAAGGGACGACAAGTGAAATTGATTTTATTATGTGTAACAAAAAATTCGTCATAGAAGACTGCAGTGTGCTAAACAAGTTCAACACAGGTAGTGACCATAGATTGGTGAGATGTAAGATGCACCTCAACACTAAACTCGAACGTGGCAAGCTCGTAGGACAAACAAAATGTATTGACATAACCAACCTTAAAAAACACCATAATACCTTCAAATTGGAACTGAAGAACAGGTTCTCTGCTTTAGAAGGCCTAACATCGGAAGAAGTGGATATTTCGGAAGTTAACAGAAAAGTAACTAAAGCTCTTATGGAAACAGCAACAAAATTAGCTGGGTCTAAGAACAAGTTGCATGTAAACAAATTATCAGGAAAAACCAAAATGTTGATGCAAAAAAGAAGAGAGATGAGGACAACTAAAGAATATGTGACTTCCAAAGTGGAATATATAGAGCTATGCAAGACAGTAAGAAAAAGTATCACTGAAGACGTAAGGAAATTCAACTGTGAACTAGTGAGGAAAGCAATTGAAAACAACCAAAGCCTAAAGATAGCAAAGGGACATCTCAGTAAGGGAAGAAAACAGATTATGGCACTGAGAAAAGAAGATGGTTCTGTAACAAGAAATAGAGGCGAAATTTTGACAAGAGTGAAAGATTTCTACTCCAAATTATATGAAAGGGATGATACATGTACTCCAGACATCATGAAAGATACCAGTACCAGAGTTCCTCCAGTCCTTCCAGCAGAAGTTGCACATGCAATAAAGAACATGAAGCGGGGAAAAGCTCCAGGAGAAGATGGAATTACTGTAGACATCATACAAGAAGCAAGTGGAGAAATCGAAACAGTACTCGCCCAAATTTTCACTCGATGCCTTAATGAAGGGAAAATTCCTGAGGATTGGAACACCGCTACAATGATCCTGCTACATAAGAAAGGTGACATTGAGGATCTCGGAAACTACAGACCTATCAGCCTCCTATCAGTGGTTTATAAAATCTTCACTAAAGTTCTTTCACACCGCTTGAAGGTGACACTGGACATGGCTCAACCGAGAGAACAAGCTGGATTCAGGAGTGGCTACAGCACAATAGATCATATCCACGTACTGAGAGAACTAATTGAAAGAGCGAGGGAATATGAACTTCCATTGTGCATGGCTTTTATCGATTATGAAAAAGCCTTTGATTCGGTGAAACCATCAGCAGTTACAATGGCTCTGAAATCCTGCGGTATTGAAGATGCATACATTAATATTAATAATAACATCTATGAAAATGCAAGTGCAAAGATTCGGCTGTTTGAAAATACAACACACATAAAAATTGGAAAGGGAGTGAGACCAGGTGACACCATATCTCCGAAGCTCTTTAATGCCACATTGGAGGGTGTCTTTCAATCAATGAACTGGGAAAACAAAGGGATAAAGATTAATGGAGATTATCTAACCCACCTTTGTTTTGCTGATGACGTAGTCATTTTTGCAACTACCCCATCAGAGCTGCAGAGTATGATCCAGGAACTTGCTGACAAGACTAAAGAAGTGGGATTAAAAATGAACTTTCAGAAGACAAAAGTGATGTTCAATGCTTTTACAAGAAATGAGGATTTATCGATTGATGGAGAAAAAGCTGGAGATAACAGACACGTACGTTTATCTTGGACAGCAGATATCAAGTGAGGGTCACATTGATGAAGAAATTAATCGGCGTACAAAACTTGCCTGGAGAGCTTTTGGAAGAAACAGCATAATTTTCAAGAGCAATATGCCATTATGTCTTAAAAGAAAAGTGTTTGATCAATGCATCCTTCCAGTGCTTACGTATGGTGCAGAGACATGGACCTTAACTAAAAGAGACATACAAAGGCTGCAGACAACTCAAAGCAGCATGGAGAGGTGCATGCTTGGTGTAACCAGGAGAGATAAGAAGAGGAACTCGTGGATCCGAAAAATGACAAGAGTGGAAGACATCATGATCAGAGTTAAATCCCTGAAATGGCAATGGGCTGGACATACTGCCAGAAGGACAGATCATCGATGGACAGCCGAAATTTTAGATTGGATTCCAAGGGACAGGAAAAGACCCAGAAGACGACCACATGGGAGATGGGTGGATGAAATTCGAAAGTATGCAGGGGTGACATGGAGGAGACTGGCACAAGATAGACCGTTGTGGAGGAAACTTGGGGAGACCTTCGTCCAGCAGTGGATTGATAATGGTTGACAATGATGATGATGATGATATCACTTTTATAGTGATATATACATTGTTCGATTTCGATGAAATTTTAGTATGTGGTAGGGAACCACCTGGGCACGAACCCTATTGAAAATAGGCGCAATGGGGTCAAAGGTCAGGCAGGGCATAAGAGCGGGATTTGTTCCATTGCCCTTATGCGCCATAACTTGCGTAAAAATGGTTCGATTTCGATGAAATTTTAGTATGTGGTAGGGAACCACCTGGGCACGAACCCTATTCAAAATGGGCGCAATGGGGTCAAAGGTCAGGCAGGGCATAAGAGCGGGATTTGTTCCATTGCCCTTATGCGCCATAACTTGCGTAAAAATGGTTCGATTTCGATGAAATTTTAGTATGTGGTAGGGAACCACCTGGGCACGAACCCTATTCAAAATGGGCGCAATGGGGTCAAAGGTCAGGCAGGGCATAAGAGCGGGATTTGTTCCATTGCCCTTATGCGTCATAACTTGCGTAAAAATGGTTCGATTTCGATGAAATTTTAGTATGTCGTAGGGAACCACCTGGGCACGAACCCTATTGAAAATGGGCGCAATGGGGTCAAAGGTCAGGCAGGGCATAAGAGCGGGATTTGTTCCATTGCCCTTATGCGTCATAACTTGCGTAAAAATGGTTCGATTTCGATGAAATTTTAGTATGTCGTAGGGAACCACCTGGGCACGAACCCTATTGAAAATGGGCGCAATGGGGTCAAAGGTCAAGGCAGGGCCTAAGAGCGGGATTTGTTCCATTGCCCTTATGCGTCATAACTTGCGTAAAAATGGTTCGATTTCGATGAAATTTTAGTATGTGGTAGGGAACCACCTGGGCACGAACCCTATTGAAAATGGGCGAAATGGGGTCAAAGGTCAGGCAGGGCATAAGAGCGGGATTTGTTCCATTGCCCTTATGCGTCATAACTTGCGTACAAATGGTTCGATTTCGATGAAATTTTAGTATGTGGTAGGGAACCACCTGGGCACGAACCCTATTGAAAATGGGCGCAATGGGGTCAAAGGTCAAGGCAGGGCATAAGAGCGGGATTTGTTCCATTGCCCTTATGCGTCATAACTTGCGTAAAAATGGTTCGATTTCGATGAAATTTTAGTATGTGGTAGGGAACCACCTGGGCACGAACCCTATTGAAAATGGGCGAAATGGGGTCAAAGGTCAGGCAGGGCATAAGAGCGGGATTTGTTCCATTGCCCTTATGCGTCATAACTTGCGTAAAAATGGTTCGATTTCGATGAAATTTTAGTATGTCGTAGGGAACCACCTGGGCACGAACCCTATTGAAAATGGGCGCAATGGGGTCAAAGGTCAGGCAGGGCATAAGAGCGGGATTTGTTCCATTGCCCTTATGCGTCATAACTTGCGTAAAAATGGTTCGATTTCGATGAAATTTTAGTATGTCGTAGGGAACCACCTGGGCACGAACCCTATTGAAAATGGGCGCAATGGGGTCAAAGGTCAAGGCAGGGCCTAAGAGCGGGATTTGTTCCATTGCCCTTATGCGTCATAACTTGCGTAAAAATGGTTCGATTTCGATGAAATTTTAGTATGTGGTAGGGAACCACCTGGGCACGAACCCTATTGAAAATGGGCGAAATGGGGTCAAAGGTCAGGCAGGGCATAAGAGCGGGATTTGTTCCATTGCCCTTATGCGTCATAACTTGCGTACAAATGGTTCGATTTCGATGAAATTTTAGTATGTGGTAGGGAACCACCTGGGCACGAACCCTATTGAAAATGGGCGCAATGGGGTCAAAGGTCAAGGCAGGGCATAAGAGCGGGATTTGTTCCATTGCCCTTATGCGTCATAACTTGCGTAAAAATGGTTCGATTTCGATGAAATTTTAGTATGTGGTAGGGAACCACCTGGGCACGAACCCTATTGAAAATGGGCGAAATGGGGTCAAAGGTCAGGCAGGGCATAAGAGCGGGATTTGTTCCATTGCCCTTATGCGTCATAACTTGCGTAAAAATGGTTCGATTTCAATGAAATTTTAGTATGTGGTAGGGAACCACTGGGCACGAACCCTATTGAAAATGGGCGCAATGGGGTCAAAGGTCAGACAGGGCAGAAGAGCGGGATTTGTTCCATTGCCCTTATGCGTCATAACTTGCGTAAAAATGGTTCGATTTCGATGAAATTTTAGTATGTGGTAGGGAACCACCTGGGCACGAACCCTATTGAAAATGGGCGAAATGGGGTCAAAGGTCAGGCAGGGCATAAGAGCGGGATTTGTTCCATTGCCCTTATGCGTCATAACTTGCGTAAAAATGGTTCGATATCAATGAAATTTTAGTATGTGGTAGGGAACCAACTGGGCACGAACCCTATTGAAAATGGGCGAAATGGGGTCAAAGGTCAGGCAGGGCATAAGAGCGGGATTTGTTCCATTGCCCTTATGCGTCATAACGTGTGTAAAAATGGTTCGATTTCGATGAAATTTTAGTATGTGGTAGGGAACCACCTGGGCACGAACCCTATTGAAAATGGGCGAAATGGGGTCAAAGGTCAGGCAGGGCATAAGAGCGGGATTTATTCCATTGCCCTTATGCGTCATAACTTGCGTAAAAATGGTTCAATTTCGATGAAATTTTAGTATGTGGTAGGGAGCTACTGGGGACGAACCCTATTGAAAATGGGCGAAATGGGGTCAAAGGTCGGGGAGTTTGATCCATTCCATCGCCCTTGTGCATCATAACTTCCCTAAATTGCTTGGATTGCGACAAAACTTTATCATGTTGTTCCTGAGGTATATAGTGAACCGGTTCTGTTGAATATCAACGACATGGGGTCAAAGGTCATTGCACAAAAGCAAGATTTATTCCGCAGCCTTTATTCTCATAACTTGCGTAAAACTGCTTCCATTGCAACAAAACTTTGTTGTTCCGGAGGTATACTGAACCGGTTCTGTTGAATATCATCGAAATGGGGTCAAAAGTCAGGACACAGGAGCGAGATTTATTCCACAGCCATTATCCACATAAATTGAGTAATGATTTCTGGTATGTTGGAAAGCGTATCATAATCAATGCAATGCATAATTTTACTAACTTGTTGTTTGAATCAGCGCCTTTTTGTTTGTTTTTTCTTGAATTTAATTCCGGTCTTGAGTGCCACATAGAAAACATCCAGAGCACAGATAAGTTTTTCATAAACAAATGAGCGGAGATTCTGAAACTGATGTTTGTGTGATGCCCTACTTCAGAATAATTTCGGCGTTTTATCCGCAGTTTGTGTGTGTGTGTGTGTGTGTGTGTGTGTGTATGTGTACATGAATTCAACACTGCTTTCATGTAGATCTCGTATCTTGAATTACATAACGGTTGCACACCAACAGAAGATCTGAGTGGCTAGTTCATTCAAAGGCTAATCGATGCTTAGGGATGAAAGAAAATTTGATTGCAGCTGTTCGCTATCCCGCTGTCATCACCGAGTATACAAGCACCCACATCCTGCTTTTTGATAAGTGAAGTGGATTTAGCTTGAAGAAGCTTCTCCGATAAGTATTAGATACCCTCTCAGCATAAAAACAGGAAGAGAAGGGACTACGTGTTCGGTTTGTTTATAGAATGAAATAAAAAAAAAAAAGTAACAATTTGCCGCTTGGGAATAAAAAATTAAGCTGTTCAGTGTACTTTGCCATCTCGGCAACCTGTTCCACGAACGCAATCGAAATTGTTATAATCTTCTCAAACAGGAACTAATCTTTCTTCCCTCGCAATTTCTTCGTGCCTTTAAGTACACCGTTAATTTGTGTGTTGGAGATATTCACGTTTAGCGCGTGTTTTGGGGAAAAATCATCGTGCTTATATTAGGTGTACAAATAATTTTTAAAGTATTTTAAGACAACGCAACATATACACTGGCGGAAAGTGATAAAAGAACACCAAAAAGGAGACGTCTGATACCAACGAAATTTATACAGTATAATAACGGAATACAGAGGATAACGTGATCAAAACATTATGGCAAAATACAGCTGTATTTGCTGGTAAACTGAAAATAAACATTTCCACGTAACATGGTTAGTACGAGGTTGAACCGCCATGAACTGCGTCACACTGTGCAATTCTGGCATGGAGTCTGTCGTACAGATGTTGGATGTAAGTTTGGGGTATTGAGTTCCAAGCATCTTCAACCTGGACGCCTCAATCGGGGATGGTCGTGGCTGGCCGTGGAGACCGGATAAGTCGTTGTCCCATAAAATCCCACACGTGCTCAATGGGGGACAAATCCAGTTGTCTCACACCTTAAAGTGCATGTTGCGTTGCACGTGCCGTGTGTGGGCGTGCGTTATCTTGCTGGAAAACACCAGTATGGACCGACCTTACAAATGGCTGAATGATGTTGTTGATGTAAAATGTGCTCTTTAACGTACCCCGTACAAACACTAGTCGTGTACGGGAGTGATAGCTGATCTCTCCCCACACCAGGAGACCAGGTGTAGGCCCTGTGTGTTGCTGCCGGATGCAAGAAGGGTGGAGACGCTCCCCTGTGCGTCTGCGAACACGCATACGGCCATCGGAGGCTCCCAAGCAGAATCTGCTTTCATCGCTGAACACGACAGATCGCCATTGCGTTCTCCAGTGCAGACGTTGGCGACACCACTGCAGCCGTTCCTGACGGTGGGCTGGAGTCAGAGGTACACATGCCAGAGGCACACGTGCACGTAGTCCTGCATCCAGTAGACGGTTGCGGATTGTTCGCACAGTCACCTCAGGTGCAACGGCAGCTCGGATTTGCGTCACAGTGGATGTTCTGCTTGACAACGCCGCTCTTCTTATGCGTCGATCGGTCCGCTCATCAGTCCGTCTGTGACTCCCGGTTCCACGTCTTCTCTTGTGGGAATGTTCCTCGGACCATCTAAGCCCCCATCGTACCACCACCAATACTTCCCGTCCAATTCGCTCCGCAATACGTTAATACCACCACCCGGCCTCGCGGAGTCCGACTAGACGACCTCGCTCAAAGTCCGATAACTGCTGAAATCGTACATGTCTTCCATGTCCAGGCAATGCAGCTTCTTCAGGGTCTTCGCACGTGTCCGTTCGCCGACGACTGATTACATTCACTTCGCCGTACTCCTTAAATACCACCGACGATAATTTGCATATTATGCCGTGCTGTGGCGTAAGCGCTCACCGGTTGGTCCCGAAATTAACATCACACCTACGTAAACTCGACCCCATTAACATATGTAAATTTCATGATCGTCCGCCAATTCCTTCTTGGTGTTCTTTTTTCACTTTCCGGAAGTGTATTAGTCCGATTTGAAACTTCTTTTGGCATTGGGAAGCTTAAAATATGCGAATGATGACCCTTCATTTTGTTTGTTTTTTACGATGTACACTTTCGCCGCTAGAGGGCGTAAATTCACATGATATCGAATTCAAAGTACATTTTATTCCATTTATTTGTTTCTAAACATCCAACTGAGAAAAATATTTTGCCTTTTGATTCCATTTATGTCGAAGATTATTGTAGGTATTGTCACTTTCTCAAGTAACTCATAGACTTTCCGCTAGGGGGCGTTAAGGTAAATTGCGTTTCCCCCGATATTTCTGCTTCTAAAACCCCGATTTGAAAAATCCTTCCTGCATCGCATACAGCTCCCGATGGGAAATGTTTTTCACATAATTTCAAAATTTTCAAGTAACTCATAGACTTTCCGCCAGGGGAGTACATTGAGTTTCCCCCGATATTTCTGCATCTAAAACTCCGATTTGAAAAATCCTACCTGTATCGCACACAGCTCCCGATGGGAAATGTTTTTCACATAATTTCAAAATTTTCAAGTAACTCATAGACTTTCCGCTAGGGGGCGGCGTTAAGGTAAATTGCGTTTCCCCCGATATTTCTGCTTCTAAAACTCCGATTTGAAAAATCCTTCCTGTATCGCATACAGCTCCCAATGGAAAATGTTTTTCATATAATTTCAAAATTTTCAAGTAACTCATAGACTTTCCCCTAGGGGGTGGCGTTAAGGTAAATTGCATTCCCCCCGATATTTCTGCTTCTAAAACTCCGATTTGAAAAATCCTTCCTGCATCGCATACAGCTCCCGATGGGAAATGTTTTTCACATAATTTCAAAATTTTCAAGTAACTCATAGACTTTCCGCCAGGGGAGTACATTGAGTTTCCCCCGATGTTTCTGCATCTAAAACTCCGATTTGAAAAATCCTACCTGTATCGCACACAGCTCCCGATGGGAAATGTTTTTCACATAATTTCAAAATTTTCAAGTAACCCATAGACTTTCCGCTAGGCGGGTGTTAAGGTAAATTGCGTTTCCCCCGATATTTCTGCTTCTAAAACTCCGATTTAGAAAATCCTTCCTGTATCGCATACAACTCCCCATGGGAAATGTTTTTCATATAATTTCTAATATTTGGTAAAGAATGGTTTGGCCACCAGGGGGTATAAGTGTTAATTTTCATCTTCTAACGTATTTGCAGCAAAATCTGAGTTCCTGAAAAAAAAAACCTTTTGAGAATACTTTCTTCTTAAAATAATGCATGTGTTTCCCGCTAGAGGACGTTGATGCATATTTTATATTTGTAGATATCGCTGCTCCTAAGAGTCCGATTTGAAAAGTTCCTTCTTTGTTGGAGAGCGTTTTAAACTGCAAAATGCTTGTCTTAGAATTTAAAATTTTTCTTAACGCACAAGTCTGCCACCAGAGGGAATTCACAATTCCGTTTACAGCAAAACATCTGCGGGATTAAAAACCCGATTGAAAGCTTCTTTCTTCGGTGAGATACGACTGTCTTCCATACCGGTTCCATTGACTTTGAACAGTAAATTTAATTCGCGTCAGAACGGATTCAAAAGACGTGCTCGTTACACCCGAGAATACAATGTCATCTTTCTTATTTGTTCATGGAGATACACATCATTTCCTTTCCTTTTCTCTTATATCGCGATTCACAGCAGAGACAGTTTCTTAAGTACGCCTTTTGTTTCAATAGTGCGTGCTTAAAACATTCCTCCGCTCGTCAGTCAATTCGCCTACAGACAGGGTATGTCCGTGGCAAGTAGGTGCGGTCGTTGTACGTAAAACACGCATTGCTTGCCCTAATTAAATGCAAACATTTGCTCAAACAAAATATAATTTTTATTTTATTTATTTTCCATGCTACACGCATTTAATTCCGTAGCGACACAGCGGGAACCAGGGGATAATTCCAATATTTGCCTGACTATACCCTGGCCCCTAAAATAACAAACAATGTCAAGTACAGTCGTGGCCAAAAGTCCTGCACCAGTATGCCGAAAGTCAAATTTTGATGTTTGAAATCAACTTATACCTGGCGTTATGCAAATGTGGCGCTGTGGGCGGCCCTGTAAACGGAAACGACATGACGTATGCAGCGATCCGACAATATAAGGAGTGATGCGACGAGAATCAGTAAGAGTCGGACGCAGTATGGGTAAAACGAAGGATCTAAGCGCATTTGATCGTGAGCAAACTGTCGGGCCCCGACGAATGGGTCACTCTATCTCGGAAGTCGTGCAGGCACTGGGATTTTCACGAGTCACTGTGTCACGGGTGCACCGTGAGTACATCGAATCCGGAAAAACCATCCCTGCAAGGACCAACTGCCGTGGACAACAGCGTGTGGATGAGCGGGGTCATCGTCGGCTAGCTCGCATTGTAACAGCGGATAGACGGGCCACAGTGCAAGAAATCACTCGGCAATTTAACGCTGGTGCACAAAAACGTGTAAGCAGCCACACCATCCAGAACCATCTCCTCGCTATGGGGTACAAAAGCCATCGTCCCACGGGGTTACCGCTGCTGACCGCACATCACAGGGTGCAAAGATTAGCATGGGCGCGGGAACATCGCCACTGGACCCTAGACATGTGGGAAAATGTTGCCTGGACTGATGAGTCGAGATTCACGTTGGTACATGCGGATGGCAGGATACGAGTACGGCGCAAACCACATGAAGCGATGGATCCTTCTTGCCAGCAGGGAACTCTTCAAGCTGGTGGGGGTGGCATTCTCGTCTGGGGACTGTTTACGTGGACTGAAATGGGACCCCTGGTACGTGTGACATCGTCCCTCACGGGTCAACGTTACCGGGATATCCTGGACGACCATTTGCTCCCGTTTGTGCGTCTTCAACATCCTACTGGGGACCTCATCCTGCAACTAGACAATACAATTCCAGAATTGTATCCGAATGGTCGGATGAACACTCCACCGACGTGACCTCGCTTCCTTGGCCATCGAGCATATGTGTGATGCCCTCGAGAGAGATGACCCCCTCCATCAAATCTTCGTGAACTGTGGGAGCTTGTTCAGGGGTCGTGGAACCGTATAGCTTCCCAACTCTTCCGGTGTCTTGTCGAGTCCATGCCGAGACGAATCGCCGCCGTCATCAGAGCGAAAGGTGGTGCTACAAGTTACTAGACAGGTATCTCTAATTCAATTGCTCTTCAGTGTACAGCGGGATGGTAAAGTCAAGAATACATATTACACGTCATTTTGAAGGAAATTTTATGCTGAACTCAAATATTTTTACAGAATGTTATTACCAGTAATAGAAATGAAGTTACAAGCAAAAGTACAGCGTCTAGTTATAAAAAGCAAAAAATATAGCGGAATTTGTCTCTCTGTGAACTTGCAGGATACTTGAAATAACTTACCAAAAAGCAAAATACGCTTTAATTAGGTAATTCTTAGTAACAAAGTGCACCTTCTTGCCATGAAACTAATGAGCTTTTCTAGTTGTTCATTGGTGATAAAACGGTGCCAAAATTTCTGTTAAATGTGACTGTGATCATTTCACTGTCTTGCGCACCCATAAAAGAGTTGCAGAAACTGGATGTGTGGGGAACAGAAAAAGAACAGGTCGACCAAGGCTGTGTACTGAACGTGATGATCGCATATTGATTCGTCGTTTCTTAAATTCAAGGTTTAAAACAGCCACTGATTTAAGAAATGAGTGGGAGAATGAAGTAGACATTATTGCATATGCACGTACGGTTCGTCATAGGCTAAAGAAAAATGAACTGACTGCACGAAAACCTTTTCTTACCGAACAACAACAGCTCGACAGAATTGTTTGGGCCAAAGCACACAAGAATCGGACTGTTGATGAATGGGAAAATGTTATTTCCAGTGATTAAACAAATGTTACTATTTCCGCTAATAATGGAAATAATTACACAGTGCGTTAAAGAATTTTTAAGACTGGGTCTGTAAAATGAAATAGAAACAAGAAATTATAATTTGTTTTAGTTTGTTATTCAAAATAAGTCCCTCCGGCTTCAATACACTTGTTACAGCGATTTAATAATGATTCGAATGCCTGTTCCAGTTCACTTTACGGAATTGCCTCCAAAGCACGCGTCGAAGCTGTTTGTATTTTCGAAATATCATCAAAATAACACCCTTTTAACGTCATTTTAAGTTTTGGGAATAAAAGAAAGACGCAAGGTTCTAAATCTGGCGAATACGGTGGATGATTCAACACACGCAGACGTTATTTTTCGCTAAAAATCTACGAACAAGAAGTGAGGTGTGACTGGGTGCATTATCGTGCAACAAACACCAACTGCTTTCATCCCGATATTCTGGACGAATGCGACGAATTCTGCCCATCAAACGCCTCAAAACATTTAAATAAAACTCACCAGTAATTGTTTGTCCACTTGGAACAAATTCTTTGTGGATAATACCCTTACTATCGAAGAATGTAATGAGCATTGTTTTGATTTTCGATGGAACTTTTCTTGTTTTTTTGTCTTGTGGCGAGATTTTTGACTTCCATTCCGCACTTTGTCGCTTTGTTTTAGGATCATATTGAAAACACCATGTTTCATCACCTGTAGCAATCGATTTTAAGAAGTTTGGATCATTTTCAGCTGCTGAAATGATGTCTCTGCAATGCGCACTTCTCCTTGATTTTTGTTCATTGGTTAACGTGTGTGGAACAAGTTTAGCACAGACTTTTGTTTTGCCCAAATCTTCATGCAGGGTGGTTCGAATCGTTTCTTTGTTGATGTTTAAAGACTCTTCCATAATTCTTAGTGACGCACATCGATTGTTTGCCACGAAATCACGCACTTTTTCAATAATCTCAGGTGTCCTAGATGAACTTGGTCTTCCGGTATGCTTATCATCTTCTAGCGTCCAAAAAACGTTTGTGCCACAGGAAAACATTTGATCTACTTAAACAAAACTCACCGTAAACATGTTTCATCATTTGGTACGTTTCCGAGGCACTTTTACCAAGTTTTGCGTTCAATTTAATAAGAGCCCTTTGTTCCATTTTAATAATTGAACATGAAAAAAATTTGACTTCTCTAATGAACGGCCGTTTCGTTTGAGTTACTTTAACAACTGCGCAGTACTTTTGGCAGAAAGCAATCAGATGGTCACGGTTTATAACGCATTCGCGATTACACTGGTGGCGCCACCGTAGGCTGAAATCTAGCGCTAGTCTTAAAAATTATTTGACGCACTGTGTATTGTAGGTCGTCGGGCTGGTGAAAGATATAAGGCGTGCTTCACCAGGCCAACAATCAAGCACCTACATTCGGTGATGTTATGGTCCTATATGTCAGTCAGTGGTGTTGGCCGTCTGCCCATTGTTGATGGCACATTGAATGGATCGAGAATGGGGATATTTTCGTGTCCAAACTGTTTTCATCTGCAGAAGACATGGGTTTGCTGAATTTCATCTTTCAAGACAATAACGGGCCATGCCATCGGTCAAAGTTGGTTGATGAGTACGAAACGTTGTAAGAAAATTTCAGTGGCCGGCACAGTCACCGGATCTCAATCCCGTCGAGAATCTGTGGGTGAGATTGAAGCAAAAGATCCGTCACACAAGGACCCACATCTAAAACAGAATTAGTTGTGAGTGTAAGTGCCGTATGGCATCGTGTTATCATTAATGGGCTACTAGAAAAGCTAATAAGTTCCATGCGAAGAAGTTGCACTTTGTTACTAAGGAACCGTGGTTATCCAATTAAATATGAATGCGTATTTTGCTTGTTAGTTAGTTATTTCAAGTGTCCTGCAAGTTTCAATAATGTACTGCGCAGTAATTTTACGTTAAATGCGTTCTACACTAATTTCACAATTTCGTGCTTTTTATGACTAGACGCTGTACATTTGCTTGTAACTTCACTTCTGTTACTGGTAATAACATTCTGTAAAAATATTTGAATTCAGCATAAAATGTCCTTTAAAATGATGTATAGTATGTACTCCTGACTATGCCATTACACTGTACACTGAAGAGTAATTGATGAATTAGAGATACCTGTCTAGTAACGTGTAGTACCACCTTTCGCCCTGATGACGGCGGCGATTCGTCTCGGCATGGACGCGACAAGACACCGGAAGCGTTGGGAAGCCATACAGATCCACGACCCCTGAACAAGCTCCCACAGTTCACGAAGATTTGACGGAGGGGGTCATCTCTCTCGATGGCATCCCAGATGTGCTCGGTCAGGTGACCTAGCTGGCCAAGGAAGCGAGATCACGTCGGAGGAGTGTTCATCCAACCATTCGGATACAATTCGGGAGCTGCATTGTCTTGTTGCAGGATGAGGTCCCCAGTGGGATGTTGAAGACGCACAAACGGGAGCAAATGGTCGTCCAGGATATCCCGGTAATGTTGACCTGTGAGGGACGATGTCACACGTACCAGGGGTCCCATTTCAGTCCACGTAAATAGTCCCCAGACGAGAATGCCACCCCCACCAGCTTGAAGAGTACCCTGCTGGCAAGAAGGATCCATCGCTTCATGTGGTTTGCGCCGTACTCGTATCCTGCCATCCGCATGTACCAACGTGAATCTCGACTCATCAGTCCAGGCAACATTTTCCCACATGTCTAAGGTCCAGTGCGAATGTTCCCGCGCCCATGCTAATCTCTGCACCCTGTGATGTGCGGTCAGCAGCGGTACCCTCGTGGGACGATGGCTTCTGTACCCCATAGCGAAGAGATGGTTCTGGATGGTGTGGCTGCTTACACGTTTTTGTGAACCTTAAATTGCAGAGTGATTTCTTGCACTGTGACCCGTCTATCCGCTGTTACAATGCGAGCTAGCCGACGATGACCCCGCTCATCCACACGCTGTTGTCCACGGCAGTTGGCCCTTGCAGGGATGGTTTTACCGGATTCGATGTACTCACGGTGCACCCGTGACACAGTGGCTCGTGAAAATCCGACGACTTCCGAGATTGAGTGACCCATTCGTCGGGCCCCGACGATTTGCCCACGATCAAATGCGCTTAGATCCTTCTTCTTACCCTATACTGCGTTGGACTCTTACTTATTCCCGTCGCATCACTCCTTATATTGTCGGATCGCTGCATACGTCATGGCGTTTCCGTTTGCAGTGCCACCCACAGCGCCATATTTGCATAACGCCAGCTGTCTCTAATTCAATTGCTCTTCAG
This sequence comes from Macrothele yani, assembly GCA_039090855.1. Classification (NCBI taxonomy): domain Eukaryota; kingdom Metazoa; phylum Arthropoda; class Arachnida; order Araneae; family Macrothelidae; genus Macrothele; species Macrothele yani. The sequence goes on along the minus strand of CM077033.1, from coordinate 105,957,614 downwards.
TGTATAAGTTGACTTCAAACATTAAAAATGGACTTTGGGTTTATTGGTGCAGGACGTTTAGCGACTACTGTATTAATATTTATTTAAAGTTTAAACGCAACCGTCACAGGACGGGTTATACGCTAGATGTGCTGAAATCCTTTGTTTCTTTAAAACGTACTTAAGTTCTGATCTTGAAGCGTAATTCTTTTCCGGTTGAGCTGCTCTTTTATTTTCAAATTCTGCTCACGTCATAGCTCAAATGTCGACTAAGCTGTCGAAAACATTTGTCCGTGGTGCCCGAGAAACGCCTGGTACAAACGATATTCATTTGCGACAAAGATAACGATGTTTTTTTTTTGTTTCCTGGTATAATATGCGCCATTTTCGAAAAAAGAAATGTTTTGTGCTGTGTGCCCTACAATTGAGCACTTGGTGATGCAGACCAGTAAATTATCAGAATTTCAGCCAACCTAAATTTCAAGGGTTTACTGTAGCTTTTATATCAAAGAGTCTAAGCAGACTCTTTAATGAAATTAGATATCTCATTCATATCACGTGAGTGTTTCAAATATTTTGTTTCTACGTTTAAATAATTCCACGTTCTCTCTCTGAAATATCCTAGTGGTGGGAACGCAAGGAAACTGTCAGGAATATCACCGTAATTTTTTTTCTTTCTTTTTTCAAAGCCTTACTCTTTCTTTGGAGCGTAAATTCATTTGTTTTGGAAAAGACGATGACGGAAGACAATAGTAAATTACTTCTTTGATCCGTTTCCTGAGTTTGTTTTTAATGCAAATCACCGTGAATTAAATGGTTTGTTTTTCTTTTTACTTTCGCCGCATACCCATATTTATCAATCAGGAGAACAATAAGATTTCGGAATTCACACCATCGCTCGCAGATTAGCCGAATCGATGCAAGCTTTTGAAAGTTGCATAAAAAAATCAGCTTGCGCCTTTGGGTGACTGGCGCGGTTTTTTCTTATTCTATCATGGCGGTTGGCTTATTAAAATAGTCAACCGTAAGAGTAGATGGCACACTCTGATTACTGCTAACAGAAAAAGGTGGCCTACATCGTGATATTCGCCAATTTCTTGTGCAAGCAAATGGAAACAGAAATCAGAGGATTCAGGTGCCAATCAACTCTTTTAGTACAGTCCATGTCCTCACTTGCGATACACTGTTGGACAATTGCTAAGGACGGATCATAAACGGCTATATAGCGCATAAAAAATCAAGTGTGGTTGGATGCCAAGTGAAATAAAATAATGTCAGAATGCCAGGACATTACAAGAAAGACAATTTATTGTGCTCTGAAATCCAGAAGGCTTTGGAACGTGTTCAAGGGACAAACAGGCCATTTTGTGCAGAATACGTAAACGTGAAAAAATTGCAATTACCGTCCGCAGGCGTTCCAGCGTAAGATGTCAATACGGGATATGGCCACCATGGACGGCGATGCAAGATTCCACACGTCGTGTCATGCTTTGCACAACATTATCAAGCAGCTGTTGGGGTAATTTATCCCATTCCTCTGTCAGTGCACGGATGAGGGTGTCCTTGTTTATTGGAGGGCATTGGCGACCAGCAAGACTCCTCCCCAAAGCATCCCACACATTTTCAATGGGATTCAGATCTGGAGAACGGGCTGGCCACACGAGGCTCTCAAGACACTCCTGGACAGCGACTGTTCGATGACATGTTGCGTTGTCGTCCATGAAAATGAATCTATCACCGACAGCACCACGGAACATGCGAACATGAGGTAGCAGAACATCATTAATGTATCGTTGGCCAGTCATAGTCCCAGTTGGAAGCACATAGAGGGACGTACGGCCATTGATCATGATGCCAGCCCATACCATGACACTACATGTCGGATATCGGTCCCTTTCCTGTATGTTTGCTGGACAACTATCACGCCAGATCAGTTGTCGTCGACAATCAGACGATAGACTGTATATACTCTCATCTGAGAAGAGGACAGCAGACCAGTCGTTATCAGTCCAATTGCGATGTTGATGGCACCATTGCAAACGCGCGGTACGGTGACGTCTGGACAATGGGATGCACACAACAGGACGGCGGGCGTATAGTCCTCCTTCATGCAAACGTCTGGCGACAGTTTTTCGGGAGGTCCGCTTGCCAGTAGCAGCCATAAACTGATTTGCTACCTCACTAGCTGTGCTGCGCCGGTGTTTTTTTGTGGATAGCACTATGTACCGATCTTCTGCAGGTGTCGTACTGCGAACACGACCTCCCCCGTGACGTTTGCTCTCAGATGTTCTCAGATCTCTCCATTTGTTTGAAATGATTTCCAAAGCCTCGAAACAACACTGTGGCTGACGTCGAACTCCCTGGCAACATCTGTTATTTTTCGCCCTTCTTCAATCTTGCCAATAATACGGCCACGCGTAAAATCATCTAGGTGATGTCGGGAAGACATACTGAAAATTGCAAGTTCGTCAATTGATTCTTTCCCTTTCAACTTTGCGTTTGAATAACAACAGTCAATACGCGTCAAACCCTTTATATCTCTTATCAGCGCTATGACGTCACGAACAAGTTCGGCAATCCAAAATTTGCATACGCACAACACGTCTTACTGTATCCCGCACTTATGCTAATTTCCACATTTTTCTGCCTTCCATTTTATGGTTGCTATCGTCATCCGTCCTTAGCAATTATCCGGCAGTGTATATAAGCACCCATATCTATCTGTCTGTCTCTCTGGAACGCTTGGCATCACAGCAACGACTGCATTGTTGCACCATCCCTCATCGATCAATTCGTGTGTGCTCTCGGGATTTCAACATGTTTGCCTGCGATATAATAACACGCGATCGCTTTCAGATGTCAAGGTGATCGCGTGCCAATTTAAAAACATTAGATTATTAATGGCTGGAGTTCTATTTACCCGATCTACAAAATTCGAATTGAATTCTTAATACCACGGCAAGTTGCTTTTGTACACAATGTGGCAAAGAATTTTAAGACTGGGTCTGTAAAATGAAATAGGAACAAGAAATTATAATTTGTTTTGGTTTGTTATTCAAAATAAGTCCCTCCGGCTTCAATACCCTTGTTACAGCGATTTAATAATGATTCGAATGCCTGTTCCAGTTCACTTTGCGGAATTGCCTCCAAAGCACGCGTCGAAGCTGTTTGTATGGTCGAAATATCATCAAAATAACACCCTTTTAACGTCATTTTAAGTTTTGGGAACAAATAAAAGCCGCTGGGTGCTAAATCAGGCGAATACGGTGGATGATTCAACACACAGATGTTATTTTTCGCCAAAAATCTACGAACAAGAAGTGAGGTGTGACTGGGTGCATTATCGTGCAACAAACACCAACTGTTGGCATCCCGATATTCTGGACGAATGCGACGAATTCTGTCCATAAAACGCCTCAAAACATTTAAATAAAACTCACCAGTAATTGTTTGTCCACTTGGAACAAATTCTTTGTGGATAATACCCTTACTATCGAAGAATGTAATGAGCATTGTTTTAATTTTTGATGGAACTTTTCTTGTTTGTTTGGCTTGTGGCGAGTTTTTTGACTTCCATTCCGCACTTTGTCGCTTTGTTTTAGGATCCTATTGAAAACACCATGTTTCATCACCTGTAACAATCGATTTTAAGAAGTTTGGATCATTTTCAGCGGCTGAAATGGTGTCTCTGCAATGTGCACTTCTCCTTGATTTTTGTTCATTGGTTAACGTGTGTGGAACAAATTTAGCACAGACTTTTGTTTTGCCCAAATCTTCATGCAGGATGGTTCGAATCGTTTCTTTGTTGATGTTTAAAGACTCTTCCATAATTCTTAGTGACGCACATCGATTGTTTTCCACGAAATCACGCACTTTTTCAATAATCTCAGGTGTCCTAAATGAACTTGGTCTTCCGGTATGCTTATCATCTTCTAGCGTATCTCCTCCGTCCAAAAAACGTTTGTGCCACAGGAAAACATTTGATCTACTTAAACAAAACTCACCGTAAACTTGTTTCATCATTTGGTACGTTTCCGAGGCACTTTTACCAAGTTTTGCGTTAAATTTAATAACAGCCCTTTGTTCCATCTTAATAATTCAACATGAAAAAAAATGTTACTTCTCTAATGAACGGCCGTTTCGTTTGAGTTACTTTAACAACTGCGCAGTACTTTTGGCAGAAAGCAAGCAGATGGTCACGGTTTATAACGCATTCGCGATTACACTAGTGGCGCCACCGTAGGCTGAAATCCAGCGCCAGTCTTAAAAATTCTTTTGCGCACTGTGCATATCAAAATGTAGCCAGTAATATCGTGTATCTAAATCATATTGCGTTGTGTGATTTTGGCTGATGGTTTTCAGGTCCTGAAGCATGGAGTGTCAAGAAGAGAGGAAAGAACATTTCCGACATCTGCTCCTCTACGAGTTTAACAAGGGAACCACTGCCGCAGACGCCACTCGACAAATTTGTGCTGTGTTTGGAGAGGATGCTATTACTCCGAGGACAGCCAGCAAAGGGTTTGAGAGGTTCCAAGGTGGCAATTTGTCCACTCTCAGGTCGTCCATCTCACTTTGATGAGGATCGTTTGAACCATATCATCCACTTGGATCCGCGTCAAACCACACGCCACTGAGATGGACCGTGATCAGGCCATAGTGGTACGACACATGGAACGTATGAGAAATGTCCAGAAATTGGGGTTGGTGCCTCACATTCTCACCGAGGACAACAAGAATCAGCGTGTTGGCATATGTGGTTCCTTTGCTCGTCCGTTATCGCGATTGTTCTCAGCAACACAAACCCTTTCTATCACGTATTGTTACTGGAGATGAAAAGTGGTGCCTGTACGTGAATTTCATGCATCGGAGGGAATGGTTAAGCCCAAACAACCCACCCACACCACGTCCAAAGCATGACCTGCATCCTGCGAAGATCATGTTGTGTGTCCAGCGGGAAATGGAAGGCATTATTCACTGGGAAATGGTTGCGAGGAATCGAACCATCAACGTTGAACTCTATTGCGAGCAACATCGCCGTCTGGAGGGAGAAATTCAGCAGAAACGGTCGCATCGGCGCCATGGTGTCCTGCTCCAACATTATAACGCACGCCTTCACAGTGAAAGCATGGCCAAAATGGCCATTCAGGACATGAAATGGGAGATCCTTCCATATCCGCCCTATCCTCCAGAAGTCGCCGCTTCAGACTATCACCTGTTCCGATCTCTGTCGAATGCACTCCGTGGCAGAACGTTCAACAATGATGTTGATCTCCAGAATTTACTTGATGATTTCTATCTTCAGACTATCACCTGTTCCGATCTCTGTCGAATGCACTCCGTGGCAGAACATTCAACAATGATGTTGATCTCCAGAATTTACTTGATGATTTCTATCTTCAGACTATCACCTGTTCCGATCTCTGTCGAATGCACTCCGTGGCAGAACGTTCAACAATGATGTTGATCTCCACAATTTCCTTGATGATATCTTCGCAGCTAACACTGAACGTTTTTTCAAGAATGGGTTTGCAGACCTATCCAAAGGTTAGGACACCATCGTAAACAATGGAGGGAGAGCGGGGGGGGGTTGTACATTGTTTGATTCCGGTTCTCCTTCTGAGATAACCTTAGGGCGCTGAAAAAAACCGGCATGTATTTATGCATCAACCAAATACACTATCTACCAACAAGTAATTGGACACCCATGCAATCGACGATAGATGCGGTCCTGATACACGTCACGACCGCCGCCGTTAAATATCGTGTGGGAAACAACAACGCAACCAGTCGCATGCAAAATGCCACGCAGTTCGGAGCTCTCTGATTTCGAGAAAGGTGTAATCGTCGGGTATCACAGAGATGGCCGATGACATATCCAGCGAGTTGAAGTACCCAAAATCGACAGTGGCCTACGTGATTGGCAAGTGGAAGATGAGAGGTGACTGTCGGAATGTGCCCCAACCCGGCAGACCCACAAAACTGGGAGTTAGAGACCGACGGGTGCTGGCCAGAGAAATTCGGAACAACCGCACCAAATCGATGGGCCACATCCGCGAGGAGTTTCAACAGGCATCCGGGAGTGTTTTTTCGATGAATACCATCCGTAAGGAAGCCCATCTGCTCGGTTATCATGGACCCACAAGCCTTTGATCACCAAGTCCAATAGCGCTGCTCGGCTAACGTGGTGCAAAGAACGTCGACAGTGGACCGTTGAACAGTGGAAACAGGTTCTCTGGAGCGACGAATCAAGGTTCACCCTCTACCGTTCGGATGGCAGGGTCTGGGTTTAGCGTTTGCCTAGTGAAGGCCTCCTGCCGGAATGTATTGCGCCAACTGTGAAGTTCGGCGGCGGTGGAATTATGCTAAGGGGGTGTTTCTCCTGGTATGGCACGGGACCCTTGGTCGCAATTCCTGGTAGACTCAACGCCGAGACCTACTGCACCATTTTGGATGACCATGCGCTTCCTACGTTGTGGCAGTTTCACGGGGTGGACCCATATTACTTTCAGGATGACAATGTCCCCTGTCATGTTGCGAGGTCCACCATGGCTTGGTATGGTGACAATGGGGTTAATCGAATGGACTGGCAGCCCAGACCTTAACGCTATCGAGCACCTCTGGGACGAGTTGGAGCGTCGACTTAAGGGGTGCCCCCACCGTCCGAAATCGGTGAAGGAACTGACCTGTCTTCTCCAAGCCGAGTGGAAGAAAATACCGCCCGTCGTACAACGCCTGGTTGAGAGCATGCGCAGCTGTAATCGCCGCTCGTGGAGGCTCCACCAACTATTGAAGGTGAATGAACTTCGTTTTCCTTTGCTATCACAGGTGTCCAATTACTTGTTGGTAGATAGTGTATATTAAATGGTACTGAACATCAGGTTCGTACGGCGGTTTCCTCACTCTAGGCACCATCAGACCAGGAAGTGCTGCATCATTGGGTGAGAAGTCCGGAGTTCCCGCGACATCCGGTGTAGTATTACCCGATATGATGCAATCCTTTCAGTTTTAAGAGTCCATCGGTAAAGAGCTCAGTCCATTTGTTTCTTTCCCTTCATTGGTGATTGTACTCTCGTGATAGCAGCCTGTTAAAGTGATCTCTGTATTGTGACATTGCGTAGCTATGCCGGGTGCATGTGTGAATGAGGCGGATAACTTTTGCTATATATGTGGTAAAGTGACATTTGCTGCACAGAAAAGTCCATCACTCCGGTTGTTAAAAGGGCTTATCATTTGTACACTATCTACCAACAAGTAATTGGACACCTGTGATAGCAAAGGGAAACGAAGTTTATTCACCTTCAATAGTTGGTGGAGCCTCCACGAGCGGCGATTACAGCTGCACATACTCTCAACCAGGCGTTGTACGACGGCTAGCGGTATTTTCTTCCACTCGGCTTGGAGAAGACAGGTCAGTTCCTTCACCGATTTCGGACGGGGGGGGGGGCACCCCTAATTCAACGCTCCAACTCGTCCCAGAGGTGCTCGATACGGTTAAGGTCCGGGGCCAGTCCATTCGATTAACCCCATTGTCACCATGCCAAGCTATAGCGGACCTCGCAACATGACAGGGGACATTGTCATCCTGAAAGTAATATGGGTCCACCCCGTAAAACTGCCACAACGTAGGAAGCGCATGGTCATCCAAAATGGTGCAGTAGGTCTCGGCGTTGAGTCTACCAGGAATTGCGACCAAGGATCCCGTGCCATACCAGGAGAAACACCCCCATAGCATGATTCCACCGCCGCCGAACTTCACAGTTGGCACAATACATTCCGGCAGGAGGCGTTCTCCAGGCAGACGCCAAACCCAGACCCTGCCATCGGAACGGTAGAGGGTGAACCTTGATTCGTCGCTCCAGAGAACCTGTTTCCACTGTTCAACGGTCCATTGTCGACGTTCTTTGCACCACGTTAGCCGAGCAGCGCTATTGGACTTGGTGATCAAAGGCTTGTGGGTCCATGATAACCGAGCAGATGGGCTTCCTTACGGATGGTATTCATCGAAAGAACACTCCCGGATGCCTGTTGAAACTCCTCGCGGATGTGGCTCATCGATTTGGTGCGGTTCTTCCGAATTTCTCTGGCCAGCACCCGTCGGTCTCTAACTCCCAGTTTTGTGGGTCTGCCGGGTTGGGGCACATTCCGACAGTCACCTCTCATCTTCCACTTGCCAATCACGTAGGCCACTGTCGATTTTGGGTACTTCAACTCGCTGGATATGTCATCGGCCATTTCTGTGATACCCGACGATTACACCTTTCTCGATAATCAGAGAGCTCCGAACTGCGTGGCATCTTGCATGTGACTGGTTGCGTTGTTGTTTCCTACACCATGTTTAACGGCGGCGGCCGTGACGTGTATCAGGGCCACAGATATCGTCGATTGCAGGAGTGTCCAAGTAGTTATTGGTAGATAGTGTATTTTGGCTCCGAGGATAAGGACTGGGCTCCACATGTATGGTACCGCACGTGTGCAACAAATCTGTCACAGTGGCTTAATGGCAAAATAAAAACGATGGGTTTTGCTGTTCCCATGATTTGGAGGGAGCCCATAAATCACATGAATGACTGTTATTTCTGAATGGTGCCACCAGTGGCTGAAGGTATCACAAAAAAGAAGAAATGGACTGTAGAATATCAAAATATACCTTCTGCTGTACGACCTGTACCTCATTCTGAAGAACCCACCCCCCGTTCCCAAGCTTCCGACAAATTTTGTTATCGATTTAAATGAGGTCCAGGAAGACGATTTGTGTAATCCGAAACCGTCAACGTCACGGATTATTGAAAGCGATGACGAATATGCATCTTCTGAGTCTATGACACATAAAATACCGTTGAACAGTGGAAACAGGTTCTCTGGAGCGACGAATCAAGGTTCACCCTCTACCGTTCCGATGGCAGGGTCTGGGTTTGGCGTCTGCCTGGAGAACGCCTCCTGCGGGAATGTATTGTGCCAATTGTGAAGTTCGGCGGCGGTGGAATCATGCTATGGGGGTGTTTCTCCTGGTATGGCACGGATCCTTGGTCGGAACTGAACGACCTTGTTCGCGATTTGAATTTAACCAAAGTTAAAGCAGAGCCACTAGCGTCAAGGCTTCGTCAATGGAATCTTCTAGAACAAAATGTTCGAGTGAGTTCGTTTCGTATTCATCACCGACAATTCGAGCAATTCTTTCAAAAAAGTGAAAGCTTTGTGTTCTGTTGCAATATTGATGGCCTAATGCAAGGACTAGGAATACAACATGTTACGCAAGAATGGCGTCAATTTATAGAGTCCTCCAAGTTGAGCCTTAAGATGGTTTTACCGCATAACGGGAATCAGCTACCGTCCATTCCAGTTGCACATGCGCTGCACATGAAAGAGACCTACAACAACCTTAAACAGATATTGGACAGACTTAATTACAAAAATTATGGTTAGCTTACCTGTGCTGACCTAAAGGCAGTATTTCTGTTGATGGGCCTTCTACACAAAGCACTGCTGTTTTCTTTGTCACTGGGATAGCCGAGCAACATGTCTGCACTACATCGATAGAGACGGTCCTCCTAGGACGTCTTTGACACCTGGACAAATGAATGTTCAGAACCCACCACGTGACAGATCCTCAGAAAATCATACTACCCCTCCACACATAAAACTCGGTCTTGTAAAGCAATTGGTTGAAGCCATCGACAAAACTAAACCAGCGTTCAAGTACTTGCTTGACAAATTTCCTCGACTGAGCGAAGCAAAAATAAAGGAGGGAATTTTTGTGGGTCCGCAGATCAGACAGCTCTTTCAAGATTCGCAGTTTGAGGACATGCTTCAGTGTGATGAAAGAGAAGTGTGGGATGCCCTTTGTCAAGTATCAACAAACTTTCAGGGCTGAAAATTACGAAGATCTCATTACTGACCTGCTTGCTCTGTATCAAAAATTTGGCTGTAATACACTGGCGGAAAGTGAAAAAAGAACACCAAGAAGGAATTGGCGGACGATCATAAAATTTACATATGTTAAGGGGGTCGAGTTTACGTAGGTGTGATGTTAATTTCGGGACCAACCGGTGAGCGCTTACGCCACAGCGCGGCATAATATGCAAATTATCGTCGGTGGTATTTAAAGAGTACGGCGAAGTGAATGTAATCAGTCGTCGGCGTACGGACACGTGCGAAGACCCTGAAGAAGCTGCAATGCCTGGACATGGATGACGTGTACGATTTCAGAAGTTATCGGACTTTGAGGGAGGTCGTCTAGTCGGACTCCGCGAGGCCGGGTGATCGTATCGTCGTATTGCGGAGCGAATTGGACGGGAAGTATCGGTGGTGGTACGATGGTGGCGTAGATGGTCCGAGGAACAGTCCCACACGAGAAAACGTGGAACCGGGAGTCACAGACGGACTGATGAGCGGACCGATCGACGCATAAGAAGAGCGGCGTTGTCAAGCAGAACATCCACTGCGACGCAAGTCCGAGATGCCGTTGCACCTGAGGTGACTGTGCGAGCAATCCGCAACCGTCTACTGGATGCAGGACTACGTGCACGTGTGCCTCTGGCATGTGTACCTCTGACTCCAGCCCGCCGTCAGGAACGGCTGCAGTGGTGTTGCCAACGTCTGCACTGGAGAACGCAATGACGATCTGTCGTGTTCAGCGATGAAAGCAGATTCTGCTTGGGAACCTCCGATGGCCGTATGCGTGTTTGCAGACGCACAGGGGAGCGTCTCCACCCTTCTTGCATCCGCCAGCGACACACAGGTCCTACACCTGGTCTCCTGGTGTGGGGAGCGATCAGCTATCACTCCCGTACACAACTAGTGTTTGCATCGGGTACGTTAAACAGCACCTCCTACATCAACGACATCATTCAGCCCGTTGTTGTGCCATTTGTAAGGTCGGTCCATCGTGGTGTTTTCCAGCAAGATAACGCACGCCCACACACGGCACATGCAACGCAACATGCACTTCATGGTGTGAGACAACTTCCATGGCCACCGGATTTGTGCCCCGTTGAGCACGTGTGGGATTTTATGGGACAACGACTTATCCGGTCTCCACGGCCAGCCACGACCATCCCCGATTGAGGCGTCCAGGTTGAGGATGCTTGGAACTCAATACCCCAAACTTACATCCAACATCTGTACGACAGACTCCATGCAAGAATTGCACAGTGTGACGCAGTTCATGGCGGTTCAACCTCGTACTAACCATGTTACATGGAAATGTTATTTTTCAGTTTACCAGCAAATACAGCTGTATTTTGCCATAATGTTTTGATCACGTTATCCTCTGTATTCCGTTATTATGCTGTATAAATTTCGTTGGTATCAGACGTCTCCTTCTTGGTGTTCTTTTTTCACTTTCCAGCCACGACCATCCCCGATTGAGGCGTCCAGGTTGAGGATGCTTGGAACTCAATACCCCAAACTTACATCCAACATCTGTACGACAGACTCCATGCCAGAATTGCACAGTGTGACGCAGTTCATGGCGGTTCAACCTCGTACTAACCATGTTACATGGAAATGTTATTTTTCAGTTTACCAGCAAATACAGCTGTATTTTGCCATAATGTTTTGATCACGTTATCCTCTGTATTCCGTTATTATGCTGTATAAATTTCGTTGGTATCAGACGTCTCTTTCTTGGTGTTCTTTTTTCACTTTCCAGCCACGACCATCCCCGATTGAGACGTCCAGGTTGAGGATGCTTGGAACTCAATACCCCAAACTTACATCCAACATCTGTACGACAGACTCCATGCCAGAATTGCACAGTGTGACGCAGTTCATGGCGGTTCAACCTCGTACTAACCATGTTACATGGAAATGCTATTTTTCAGTTTACCAGCAAATACAGCTGTATTTTGCCATAATGTTTTGATCACGTTATCCTCTGTATTCCGTTATTGTGCTGTATAAATTTCGTTGGTATCAGACGTCTCTTTCTTGGTGTTCTTTTTTCACTTTCCAGCCACGACCATCCCCGATTGAGGCGTCCAGGTTGAGGATGCTTGGAACTCAATACCCCAAACTTACATCCAACATCTGTACGACAGACTCCATGCCAGAATTGCACAGTGTGACGCAGTTCATGGCGGTTCAACCTCGTACTAACCATGTTACATGGAAATGTTATTTTTCAGTTTACCAGCAAATACAGCTGTATTTTGCCATAATGTTTTGATCACGTTATCCTCTGTATTCCGTTATTATGCAGTATAAATTTCGTTGGTATCAGATGTCTCCTTCTTGGTGTTCTTTTTTCCCTTTCTGCCAGTATATATATAATAAAATGTCCTAAAAACTGATTTAGAATAATAAATTTCCTCATATACACATATTTTGATTATGATTTTTGATTTTGTTAAGTGTTTGAAGTTCTTTAATTAGCAGCATAAACAAATATTTATGAGGGAAGCGCATCGAGAGTTGCAGGCAAATTATATGCTTCTCTCCCATTGAAATAGCATGCACGTGTTCCTGATCAATGGTGAACCAGTGTACCTGCATATTACAAGCAAACCGTAGCCAATTCAATTCTTTTATGGTCTTATTCTGTTTTAGCACATCGAATTCATTAAAAAATGGCTATTTTTATCTCGGAAGCATGAACTTCATCAAAAATTGTTATCCGGTGTAATTTCTGGTATGTTGGAAAGCGTATCATAATCAATGCATTGCATGATTTTTCTAACTTGTTTATTCAAACTCCTGTGCCAAACAACGCTCTCTAGCAAGTAGAGTGTGATAAATTCGGGAGACATCGATTTATTAGGTCTATGCTTACTGCTTACAAAACAATTTAACGAAAGCTTAAATTAAAGGTTGTTATCAAATTCGGAAAAACTGAATAAACGAAAGAGGAGAAAAACGGGCTTACTTGTCAGAAAGTGCTCCATACAGGGGTGTTCCAAAAACACTTCCCACATTGGCCAGAGTAAGAACCAAACTTGTGTAGTGGCTATCCCCACACACCATATTCCACTGCAACAGAAAGCAGAGATTAAAGTCACAGTAAAAAAAACTACAAGAAGAATTTTGTTAATAAGGGTCTTAAATCTGAAAGACTTCAGATGTGAACAAAAACACAGGATATTGCAAACATACCATGGAGATGCTTCCGACAGAAATGCACATACTGTTGGTTGAATTCAGTAGAATGAGACATTAGCATACTGAAGGGTGAAAATACCTGCCAATCTCCTGAAAACAACACACTGAAGTTTGGTCATAAGATGAGGAATTTTTCTTTTTCCAGCGCTGAACATTCTTTTTCCAGCGTCAAAGGGAGAACAGACACGTCACTGTAGCGTTCCTGAAAACAGCCACGCACCCGCTTATCCAAGTGACACGATGCATTGTCTTGTTGGTAGACATCATCACCACCAGCTTACGTTCAAAATGAAGGGATGCATGTGGTCAGCGAGGATGTACAGGTAGCCATTGGCATTGAGGGACCTATCCAGTGGCAGGGCCATTGTCTTGTTGGTAGACACCATCACCACCAGGGTAAACGTCCAACATGAAAGGATGCATGTGTTCAGCGAGGATGGACAGGTAGCCATTGGCATTGAGGGACCTATCCAGTGGCAGGGCCATTGTCTTGTTGGTAGACATAATCACCACCAGCTTACGTCCAAAATGAAGGGATGCATGTGGTCAGCGAGGATGTACAGGTAGCCATTGGCATTGAGGGACCTATCCAGTGGCAGGGTAATTGTCTTGTTGGTAGACATCATCACCACCAGGGTAAACGTCCAACATGAAGGGATGCATGTGTTCAGCGAGGATGGACAGATATCCATTGGCATTGAGGGACCTATCCAGTGGCAGGGCCATTGTCTTGTTCGTAGACACCATCACCACCAGGGTAAACGTCCAACATGAAGGGATGCATGTGTTCAGCGAGGATGGACAGATATCCATTGGCATTGAGGGACCTATCCAGTGGCAGGGCCATTGTCTTGTTCGTAGACACCATCACCACCAGGGTAAACGTCCAACATGAAGGGATGCATGTGGTCAGCGAGGATGGACAGGTTGCCATTGACATTCAGGGACCTATCCAGTGGCAGGGCCATTGTCTTGTTGGTAGACACCATCACCACCAGGTTACGTCCAACATGAAGGGATGCATGTGGTCAGCGAGGATGGACAGAGAGCCATTGGCATTCAGGGACCTATCCAGTGGCAGGGCTATTGTCTTGTTGGTAGACACCATCACCTCCAGGTAAACGTCCAACAAGAAGGGATGCATGTGGTCAGCGAGGATGGACAGAGAGCCATTGGCATTCAGGGACCTATCCAGTGGCAGGGCCATTGTCTTGTTGGTAGACACCATCACCACCAGGTTAAACGTCCAACATGAAGGGATGCATGTGGTCAGCGAGGATGGACAGAGAGCCATTGGCATTCAGGGACCTATCCAGTGGCAGGGCTATTGTCTTGTTGGTAGACACCATCACCTCCAGGTAAACGTCCAACATGAAGGGATGCATGTGGTCAGCAAAGATGGACATGTAGCCATTGGCATTCAGGGACCTATCCAGTGGCAGGGCTATTGTCTTGTTGGTAGACACCATCACCTCCAGGGTAAACGTCCAACAAGAAGGGATGCATGTGGTCAGCGAGGATGGACGGGTAGCAATTGGCGTTCAGGGACCTATCCAGTGGCAGGGCTATTGTCTTGTTGGTAGACAGCATCACCTCCAGGGTAAACGTCCAACAAGAAGGGATGCATGTGGTCAGCGAGGATGGACAGGTAGCAATTGGCGTTCAGGGACCTATCCAGTGGCAGGGCTATTGTCTTGTTGGTAGACAGCATCACCTCCAGGGTAAACGTCCAACAAGAAGGGATGCATGTGTTCAGCGAGGATGGACAGATAGCCATTGGCGTTCAGGGACCTATTCAGTGGCAGGGCCATTGTCTTGTTGGTAGACACCATCACCACCAGGGTAAACGTCCAACATGAAGGGATGCATGTGGTCAGCGAGGATGGACAGGTTGCCATTGACATTCAGGGACCTATCCAGTGGCAGGGCTATTGTCTTGTTGGTAGACACCATCACCTCCAGGGTAAACGTCCAACATGAAGGGATGCATGTGGTCAGCGAGGATGGACGTGTAGCAATTGGCGTTCAGGGACCTATTCAGTGGTACAGCGGTCATACCAGGAAAACATCTCCCAGATACGCACGCCGCCACCGCCGTCCTGTACTTCACCGACAAGCGTGTCCGGGTGTTGGTTTTCGTGTGTCTAATGCCGTAGCCTCCACTGCGCGTCACTTCGGTGGAGTTCAAACCTCGACTCATCGCAGAAGTCAACCTTTTCCCACTCTTCCGCTGTTGAATGAGGTTAGTCCCATTCGAACTGCCGGCATCATTGCCGATTGACCTGGGTTAACATGGGCGCCTTGACGCCGCGTCCACTCTGGAGACGCATGCGCAACAGGTTTCGATCTACTGTTATCTGGGACTCGTACTTGGGTGCCCCAGTGTTCATTTGCGTGGCCAATTGCTACACTGTTACGCTCGATTCCAGTTTACCAGTCGACGGAGGTGACGTTCCCCTCTGGCTCGGGTCTATGGCCTTTGGAGCTCCACAGTTATGACGTCGGGAGGTACTCGGTGTACCGGCGACACATTCTTGGTACACCCTTACTACCAGTGTTGCATTAAGAAAGTTTTTTCCGGAAGGGAGGGCAAATACAAATTTCGAGGGGGTTAAAACTATATATATATATATATATATTAATATAATCATCATCATTGTCAACTATTATCAATCCACTGCTAGACGAAGGTCTCCCCAAGTTTCCTCCACAACGGTCTGTCTTGTGCCAGTCTCCTCCATGTCACTCTTGCAACACTTTCGAATTTCATCCACCCATCTCCCACTTGGTCTTCTTCTGGGTCTTTTCCTGTCCCTTGGAATCCAATCTAAAATTTCGGCTGTCCATCGATGGTCTGTCCTTCTGGCAGTATGTCCAGCCCATTGCCATTTCAGGGATTTAACTCTGATCATGATGTCTTCCACTCTCGTCATTTTTCGGATCCACGAGTTCCTCTTCTTATCTCTCCTGGTTACACCAAGCATGCACCTCTCCATGCTGCTTTGAGTTGTTTGCAGCCTTTGTATGTCACTTTTAGTTAAGGTCCACGTCTCTGCACCATACGTAAGCACTGGAAGGATGCATTGATCAAACACTTTTCTTTTAAGACATAATGGCATATTGCTCTTGGAAATTATGCTGTTTCTTCCAAAAGCTCTCCAGGCAAGTTTTGTACGCCGATTAATTTCTTCATCAATGTAAATGGTTTAGAGTTGTCTGCAGCCTTTGTATGTCTCTTTTAGTTAAGGTCCACGTCTCTGCACCATACGTAAGCACTGGAAGGATGCATTGATCAAACACTTTTCTTTTAAGACATAATGGCATATTGCTCTTGGAAATTATGCTGTTTCTTACAAAAGCTCTCCAGGCAAGTTTTGTACGCCGATTAATTTCTTCATCAATGTAAATGGTTTAGAGTTGTCTGCAGCCTTTGTATGTCTCTTTTAGTTAAGGTCCACGTCTCTGCACCATACGTAAGCACTGGAAGGATGCATTGATCAAACACTTTTCTTTTAAGACATAATGGCATATTGCTCTTGGAAATTATGCTGTTTCTTACAAAAGCTCTCCAGGCAAGTTTTGTACGCCGATTAATTTCTTCATCAATGTAAATGGTTTAGAGTTGTCTGCAGCCTTTGTATGTCTCTTTTAGTTAAGGTCCACGTCTCTGCACCATACGTAAGCACTGGAAGGATGCATTGATCAAACACTTTTCTTTTAAGACATAATGGCATATTGCTCTTGGAAATTATGCTGTTTCTTACAAAAGCTCTCCAGGCAAGTTTTGTACGCCGATTAATTTCTTCATCAATGTATATGGTTTATAGTAGTCTGCAGCCTTTGTATGTCTCTTTCAGTTGAGGTCAACGTCTCTGCACCATACGTAAGCACTGGAAGGATGCATTGATCAAACACTTTTCTTTTAAGACATAATGGCATATTGCTCTTGAAAATTATGCTGTTTCTTCCAAAAGCTCTCCAGGCAAGTTTTGAACGCCGATTAATTTCTTCACCAATGTGACCCTCACTTGATATCTGCTGTCCAAGATAAACGTACGTGTCTGTTATCTCCAGCTTTTCTCCATCAATCGATAAATCTTCATTTCTTGTAAAAGCATTGAACATCACTTTTGTCTTCTGAAAGTTCATTTTTAATCCCACTTCTTTACTCTTGTCAGCAAGTTCCTGGATCATACTCTGCAGCTCTGATGGGGCATTTGCAAAAATGACTATGTCATCAGCAAAACGAAGGTGGGCTAGATAATCTCCATTAATCTTTATCCCTTTGTTTTCCCAGTTCAGTGATTGAAAGACATTTTCCAATGTGGCATTAAAGAGCTTCGGAGATATGGTGTCACCTTGTCTCACTCCCTTTCCAATTTTAATGTGTGTTGTATTTTCAAACAGCCGAATCTTTGCACTTGCATTTTCATAGATGTTATTAATAATATTAATGTATGCATCTTCAATACCGCATGATTTCAGAGCCATTGTAACTGCTGATGGTTTCACCGAATCAAAGGCTTTTTCATAATCGATAAAAGCCATGCACAATGGAAGTTCATATTCCCTCGCTCTTTCATATTAGTATATGTAAACATTTTAAATAGAGTACAAAAATGTTTTTATGTCCTTATATCGCAAATGCAGATTTCAAGAAATCTACACATACAAGTGGTTAAAAATGTAGAAATGTTGTACCTTTGCGTTAATTCAGTAATGGACTACGGATTTTACCATGGAGTGGTAAAAGGCAAGCTTGTGCTGGAGAAAATCCCTTCAAGACATTAGGAGTAGTAAGAATGTCCTCGCCTTAGTACAAGAATGTTTCTGATTATCAAGGAATCATTACAGTGCTACCTGAAAACGTATTGTCCCCTGACATTTAGTATCAGCCCCTTTAGATTATTTAGATTAGAAAATGCACTGCCGGAAAGTTAAAAAAGAACACCAAGAAGGAATTGGCGGACGATCATGAAATTTACATATGTTAATGGGGTCAAGTTTACGTACGTGTGATGTTAATTTCGGGACCAACCGGTGAGCGCTTACGCCACAGCACGGCATAGTATGCAAATTATCGTCGGTGGTATTTAAGGAGTACGGCGAAGTGAATGTAATTCGGCGTACGGACACGTGCGAAGACCCTGAAGAAACTGCAATGCCTGGACATGGAAGACGTGTACGATTTCAGCAGTTATCGGACTTTGAGCGAGGGCGTCTACTCGGACTCCGCGATCCCGGGTGGTCGTATCGTCGTATTGCGGAGCGAATTGGACTGGAAGTATCGGTGGTGGTACGATGGTGGCGTAGATGGTCTGAGGAACATTCAGACACGAAAAGACGTGGAACCGGGAGTCACAGACGGACTGATGAGCGGACCGATCGACGCATAAGAAGAGCGGCGTTGTCAAGCAGAACATCCACTGCAACGCAAATCCGAGCTGCCGTTGCACCTGAGGTGACTGTGCGAACAATCCGCAACCGCCTACTGGATGCAGGACTACGTGCACGTGTGCCTCTGGCATGTGTACCTCTGACTCCAGCCCGCCGTCAGGAATGGCTGCAGTGGTGTCGCCAACGTCTGCACTGGAGAACGCAATGGCGATCTGTCGTGTTCAGCGATGAAAGCAGATTCTGCTTGGGAGCCTGCGATGGCCGTATGCGTGTTTGCAGACGCACAGGGGAGCGTCTCCACCCTTCTTGCATCCGCCAGCGACACACAGGTATTACACCTGGTCTCCTGGTGAGGGGAGCGATCAGCTATCACTCCCGTACACAATGAGTGTTTGTACCGGGTACGTTAAACAGCACCTCCTACAACAACAACATCATTCAGCCCGTTGTTGTGCCATTTGTAAGGTCGGTTCATCGTGGTGTTTTCCAGCAAGATAACGCACGCCCACACACGGCACGTGCAACGCAACATGCACTTCATGGTGTGAGACAACTTCCATGGCCACCGGATTTGTCCCCCATTGAGCACGTGTGGGATTTTATGGGACAACGACTTATCCGGTCTCCACGGCCAGCCACGACCATCCCTGATTTACGCGTCCAGGTTGAGGATGCTTGGAACTCAATACCCCAAACTTACATCCAACATCTGTACGACAGACTCCATGCCAAAATTGCACAGTGTGACGCAGTTCATGGCGGTTCAACCTCGTACTAACCATGTTACATGGAATTGTTATTTTTCAGTTTACCAGCAAATACAGCTGTATTTTGCCATAATGTTTTGATCACGTTATCCTCTGTATTCCGTTATTATGCTGTATAAATTTCGTTGGTATCAGACGTCTCCTTCTTGGTGTTCTTTTTTCACTTTCCAGCCACGACCATCCCCGATTGAGGCGTCCAGGTTGAGGATGCTTGGAACTCAATACCCCAAACTTACATCCAACATCTGTACGACAGACTCCATGCCAGAATTGCACAGTGTGACGCAGTTCATGGCGGTTCAACCTCGTACTAACCATGTTACATGGAAATGTTATTTTTCAGTTTACCAGCAAATACAGCTGTATTTTGCCATAATGTTTTGATCACGTTATCCTCTGTATTCCGTTATTATGCTGTATAAATTTCGTTGGTATCAGACGTCTCCTTCTTGGTGTTCTTTTTTCACTTTCCAACCACGACCATCCCCGATTGAGGCGTCCAGGTTGAGGATGCTTGGAACTCAATACCCCAAACTTACATCCAACATCTGTACGACAGACTCCATGCCAGAATTGCACAGTGTGACGCAGTTCATGGCGGTTCAACCACGTGCTAACCATGTTACATGGAAATGTTATTTTTCAGTTTACCAGCAAATACAGCTGTATTTTGCCATAATGTTTTGATCACGTTATCCTCTGTATTCCGTTATTATGCTGTATAAATTTCGTTGGTATCAGACGTCTCCTTCTTGGTGTTCTTTTTTCACTTTCCAGCCACGACCATCCCCAATTGAGGCGTATAGGTTGAGGATGCTTGGAACTCAATACCCCAAACTTACATCCAACATCTGTACGACAGACTCCATGCCAGAATTGCACAGTGTGACGCAGTTCATGGCGGTTCAACCTCGTACTAACCATGTTACATGGAATTGTTATTTTTCAGTTTACCAGCAAATACAGCTGTATTTTGCCATAATGTTTTGATCACGTTATCCTCTGTATTCCGTTATTATGCTGTATAAATTTCGTTGGTATCAGACGTCTCCTTCTTGGTGTTCTTTTTTCACTTTCCAGCCACGACCATCCCCAATTGAGGCGTATAGGTTGAGGATGCTTGGAACTCAATACCCCAAACTTACATCCAACATCTGTACGACAGACTCCATGCCAGAATTGCACAGTGTGACGCAGTTCATGGCGGTTCAACCTCGTACTAACCATGTTACATGGAAATGTTATTTTTCAGTTTACCAGCAAATACAGCTGTATTTTGCCATAATGTTTTGATCACGTTATCCTCTGTATTCCGTTATTATGCTGTATAAATTTCGTTGGTATCAGACGTCTCCTTCTTGGTGTTCTTTTTTCACTTTCCAGCCACGACCATCCCCGATTGAGGCGTCCAGGTTGAGGATGCTTGGAACTCAATACCCCAAACTTACATCCAACATCTGTACGACAGACTCCATGCCAGAATTGCACAGTGTGACGCAGTTCATGGCGGTTCAACCTCGTACTAACCATGTTACATGGAAATGTTATTTTTCAGTTTACCAGCAAATACAGCTGTATTTTGCCATAATGTTTTGATCACGTTATCCTCTGTATTCCGTTATTATGCTGTATAAATTTCGTTGGTATCAGACGTCTCCTTCTTGGTGTTCTTTTTTCACTTTCCAGCCACGACCATCCCCGATTGAGGCGTCCAGGTTGAGGATGCTTGGAACTCAATACCCCAAACTTACATCCAACATCTGTACGACAGACTCCATGCCAGAATTGCACAGTGTGACGCAGTTCATGGCGGTTCAACCTCGTACTAACCATGTTACATGGAAATGTTATTTTTCAGTTTACCAGCAAATACAGCTGTATTTTGCCATAATGTTTTGATCACGTTATCCTCTGTATTGCGTTATTATGCTGTATAAATTTCGTTGGTATCAGACGTCTCCTTCTTGGTGTTCTTTTTTCACTTTCCGCCAGTGTATTATAAGCACTACCTTCGTTTAAATGTTTCATTCGAAGCACTTCCTCGAGTTAGCGAATTCGGCGATATTACGTACAAGACTGTTGTTTCCTTGATGTTCGTTAAATCGAGGTCTGACTGTAATTGGTTGCAGCAGCAGCAGCTTGCCACTTTCTATACCGCAGAAATAAAACGACTTGTGCAGTGATGGTACTTGCCTGTTCACACTGAAGAGCAATTGAATTAGAGACAGCTGGCGTTATGCAAATGTGGCGCTGTGGGCATCCCTGTAAACGGAAACGACATGACGTATGCAGCGATCCGCCAACATAAGGAGTGATGCGACGGGAATCAGTAAGAGTCGGACGCAATATTAGTAAGACGAAGGATCTAAGCGCATTTTATCGTGGGCAAATTGTAGGCGCCCGGCGAATGGGTCACTCCATCTCGGAAGTCGTGCAGGCACTGGGATTTTTACGAGCCACTGTGTCACGGGTGCACCGTGAGTACATCGAATCTGGTAAAACCATCCCTGCAAGGGCCAACTGCCGTGGACAACAGCGATGAGCGGGGTCATCGTCGGCTAGCTCGCATTGTGACACCGGGAAGACGGGTCACAGTGCAACAAATCACTTGGCAATTTGATGCTGGGGCACAAAAACGTGTAAGCAGCCACACCATCCAGAACCATCTCCTCGCTATGGGGTACAGAAGCCATCGTCCCACCAGCGTACCGCTGCTGACCGCACATCACAGGGTGCAAAGATTAGCATGAGCGCGGGGAACATCGCCACTGGACCTTAGACATGTGGAAAAATGTTGCCTGGACTGATGAATCGAGATTCACGTTGGTACATGCGGATGGCAGGATACGAGTACGGCGCAAACCACATGAAGCGATGGATCCTTCTTACCAGCAAGGAACTCTTCAAGCTGGTGGGGGTGGCATTCTCGTCTGGGGACTGTTTACGTGGACTGAAATGGGACCCCTGGTACGTGTGACATCGTCCCTCACAGGTAAACGTTACCGGGATATCCTGGACGACCATTTGCTCCCGTTTGTGCGTCTTCAACATCCCACTGGGGACCTCATCCTGCAACAAGACAATGCAGCTCCCGAATTGTATCCGAATGGTTGGATGACCACTCCACCGACGTGACCTCGCTTCCTTGGCCAGCTAGGTCACCTGACCGAGCAAATCTGGGATGCCATCGAGAGAGATGACCCCCCTCCATGAAATCTTCGTGAACTGTGGGAGCTTGTTCAGGGGTCGTGGATCCGTATGGCTTCCCAACGCTTCCGGTGTCTTGTCGAGTCCATGCCGAGACGAATCGCCGCCGTCATCAGGGCGAAAGGTGCTGCTACACGTTACTAGACAGGTATCTCTCTAATTCAATTGCTCTTCAGTATACATTCCCACTGCCTGGAGAAACCTGGTTCTACAGTACTCAAGGGAGGAAGAATCAGAATAATAATTAAGAATTTTAACAATTTGTAGTAAATGGCAATGACTTATATGTTTTTCATTTACATAATCTGTATTACTTGTGCTCCTGTCTGTAATCTACTTAAACTTGTGCCCTTCTTTCCTGGTTTCACTCAACGGCCTGAGAGCTTTTATCTACCATATTTTTAAATTGTAAATAAAGACGTTTTTAAAATACTATGTTTTTAAAAACGATAATGTAAGGCTATGGTGTGTGTGCTTTGGCTAAAAAAAAAAAAAAAAAAAAAAAAAAAGGAAAAATGTTACCGCGCTGCGACAGCATTTAACCCATCTTATCTGTAACAAGAAATAGAGGCGAAATTTTGACAAGAGTGAAAGATTTCTATTCCAAATTATATGAAAGGGATGATACATGTACTCCAGACATCATGAAAGATACCAGTACCAGAGTTCCTCCAGTCCTTCCAGCAGAAGTTGCACATGCAATCAAGAACATGAAGCGGGGAAAAGCTCCAGGAGAAGATGGAATTACTATAGACATTATACAAGAAGCAAGTGGAGAAATCGAAACAGTACTCGCCCAAAGTTTCACTCAATGCCTTAATGAAGGCAAGATTCCTGAGGATTGGAACACCGCTACAATGATCCTG
Source organism: Macrothele yani (assembly GCA_039090855.1). Classification (NCBI taxonomy): domain Eukaryota; kingdom Metazoa; phylum Arthropoda; class Arachnida; order Araneae; family Macrothelidae; genus Macrothele; species Macrothele yani. The sequence continues at coordinate 105,934,303 of CM077033.1, read as the reverse complement.
CTACATAAGAAAGGTGACATTGAGGATCTCAAGAACTACAGACCTATCAGCCTCCTATCAGTGGTTTATAAAATCTTCACTAAAGTTCTTTCACACCGCTTGAAGGTGACACTGGACATGGCTCAACCGAGAGAACAAGCTGGATTCAGGAGTGGCTACAGCACAATAGATCATATCCATGTACTGAGAGAACTAATTGAAAGAGGGATGGAATATGAACTTCCATTGTGCATGGCTTTTATCGATTATGAAAAAGCCTTTGATTCGGTGAAACCATCAGCAGTTACAATGGCTCTGAAATCCTGCGGTATTGAAGATGCATACATTAATATTATTAATAACATCTATGAAAATGCAAGTGCAAAGATTCGGCTGTTTGAAAATACAACACACATAAAAATTGGAAAGGGAGTGAGACAAGGTGACACCATATCTCCGAAGCTCTTTAATGCCACATTGGAAAATGTCTTTCAATCACTGAACTGGGAAAACAAAGGGATAAAGATTAATGGAGATTATCTAACCCACCTTCGTTTTGCTGATCACATAGTCAATTTTGCAACTACCCCATCAGAGCTGCAGAGTATGATCCAGGAACTAGCTGACAAGAGTAAAGAAGTGGGATTAAAAATGAACTTTCAGAAGACAAAAGTGATGTTCAATGCTTTTACAAGAAATGAAGATTTATCGATTGATGGAGAAAAGCTGGAGATAACAGACACGTACGTTTATCTTGGACAGCAGATATCAAGTGAGGGTCACATTGATGAAGAAATTAATCGGCGTACAAAACTTGCCTGGAGAGCTTTTGGAAGAAACAGCATAATTTTCAAGAGCAATATGGCATTATGTCTTAAAAGAAAAGTGTTTGATCAATGCATCCTTCCAGTGCTTACGTATGGTGCAGAGACGTGGACCTTAACTAAAAGAGACATACAAAGGCTGCAGATAGCTCAAAGAAGCATGGAGAGATGCATGCTTGGTGTAACCAGGAGAGATAAGAAGAGGAACTCGTGGATCCGAAAAATGACAAGATATCATGATCAGAGTTAAATCCCTGAATTGGTAATGGGCTGGACATACTGCCAGAAGGACAGACACAGCCGAAATTTTAGATTGGATTCCAAGGGACAGGAAAACACCCAGAAGAAGACCACATGGGAGATGGGTGGATGAAATTCGAAAGTATGCGGGAGTGACATGGAGGAGACTGGCACAAGACAGAGCGTTGTGGAGGAGACTTGGGGAGACCTTCGTCCAGCAGTGGATTGATAATGGTTGACAATGATGATGATGATGATGATGATCTGCGACTAGCGCGAAATACTCTTAGTTCTTACGTATAGGCTTGAAAGGTTTAACGTTGTGTTTTTAACTGTGAAAGAGTGTTTTTAATTAGCAATGTAATGAAGTACCTTCAGCCTGTAAATATTTTAATTAAAGTTTCCAACCTAGCTTGCATAAGACGGTAAATTTATTTCCTTAGTAGTTTCCTTAGGTCGTCAAAAAATAAAAAAAATATTTGGTAGTCAAAAAAAAAAAAAAAAAAAAAAAAAATTGGAAGAATTTGTAGACATGCTAAAAACTCTTTTTCATTTTGAGGAAAAATATGAGATAGGTCCCTGATTATTCCCGATATTTGCGCGTCCCCCCCCCCTCCTCATTGAAATCTCGGATCCACTGTTGTGTTATCATAGCCCTGTTTTTCAGTGATATCTTCCACCCGAGCGTAGCCGTGGGCACAGCTAGTATATTATAAATCGCTAAAAGCTCTTTGTCAAAATTCTATTTAAATAACACACACACACAAAAAAGGGTGTGTGTTTTTGCAAATAAAACTCTCGTAAATATATATAGAGCGTCAAATAATTTTAAGACTGGCGCTAGATTTCAGCCTACGGTGGCGCCACCAGTGTAATCGCGAATGCGTTATAAACCGTGACCATCTGCTTGCTTTCTGCCAAAAGTACTGCGCAGTTGTTAAAGTAACTCAAACGAAACGCCCGTTCATTAGAGAAGTCAAATTTTTTTCATGTTGAATTATTAAGATGGAACAAAGGGCTGTTATTAAATTTAACGCAAAACTTGGTAAAAGTGCCTCGGAAACGTACCAAATGATGAAACAAGTTTGCGGTGAGTTTTGTTTAAGTAGATCAAATGTTTTCCTGTGGCACAAACGTTTTTTGGACGCTAGAAGATGATAAGCATACCGGAAGACCAAGTTCATCTAGGACACCTGATATTATTGAAAAAGTGCGTGATTTCGTGGCAAACAATCGATGTGCGTCACTAAGAATGATGGAAGAGTCTTTAAACATCAACAAAGAAACGATTCGAACCATCCTGCATGAAGATTTGGGCAAAACAAAAGTCTGTGCTAAATTTGTTCCACACACGTTAACCAATGAACAAAAATCAAGGAGAAGTGCACATTGCAGAGAAATCGTTTCAGCCGCTGAAAATGATCCAAACTTCTTAAAATCGATTGTTACAGGTGATGAAACATGGTGTTTGCAATATGATCCTAAAACAAAGCGACAAAGTGCGGAATGGAAGTCAAAAAACTCACCACCAGCCAAAAGAACAAGAAAAGTTCCATCGAAAATCAAAACAATGCTCATTACATTCTTCGATAGTAAGGGTGTTATTCACAAAGAATTTATTCCAAGTGGACAAACAATTACTGGTGAGTTTTATTTAAATGTTTTCAGGCGTTTGATGGGCAGAATTCGTCCTGAATATCGGGATGAAGACAGTTGGTGTTTGTTGCACGATAATGCACCCAGTCACACCTCACTTCTTGTTCGTAGATTTTTGGCGAAAAATAACATCTGTGTGTTGAACCATCCACCGTATTCGCCTGATTTAGCACCCTGCGACTTTTCTTTGTTCCCAAAACTTAGAATGACGTTTAAAGGGTGTTATTTTGATGATATTTCGACCATACAAACAGCTTGGACGCGTGCTTTGGAGGCAATTCCGCAAAGTGAACTGGAACAGGCATTCGAATCATTATTAAATCGCTGTAACAAGTGTATTGAAGCCGGAGGGACTTATTTTGAATAAGAAACCAAAACGAATTATAATTTCTTGTTTCTATTTCATTTTACAGACCCAGTGTTAAAAATTCTTTGAAGCACTGTGTATGTTTTATAGGACGCTTGTTCATTATGCAAAATTAGGCCGGCAATGGAAAAGAAGTGCGTGCTTAACACAAGCATTACTGAATCGGAGTTAAACAAACATTGGCAGGCGAAACGAAGAAAAGCAGAAGTTAAAACAAAAGAAATCTAGTCAGAAACTTTAAACCGCAGGCTTCAATTGTGTCAGCTTGCGTTTAGCAGACAGCAGACGGATGCTTCAGGCAATCAGAAGCCAGCATTCCCCACACGTGACCTGAAAAAAAAAAAAGCAGCCGTCTTCTCACGTAATGCAAACTCCTTTCTGGGTGTGACTCTTCGATGTTTTGCGCTTGCGTAACTCCCTTTCAGAGGTCGACACCTCGCGAGGAACGGGGTGTAAAGGTGAAGGTGAATGAATTGGCCTGCGACTAACAGGAGCAGAAAGGCAGAAACAACCAGGTCGCGAACCTGTTTGCAGAAGAAATTCGCCGAAATTAAACCGTTTGGCGTGTGCCCAATGACGGTAACGGTCGCGGCAAATAGATTAATAAAATCACAATATGATCTCTTTTGCGATAGAAACCGGAAATAGTAAAAATTCGGAGGCAGAAAAATTGCTTGACATATAAACCGATGCCCCCAAAATAAGAAAGCTTAAGAAAAAAGAAACGCATTTAACCGGACTCATTTTTAACGTGATCTTTAATTACGGTATTTCAAATTTTCTCTTCATTTTAAAACCGTAAACGGTGATACGAAATTAATATGATGAACGGTGTTACGAAATTAATATGAAAGCACACCCAATAGAGGCGCAAGCATGCTCTCTGCACCGTATATACACTACATTGACAAAACTCACGGGACACCTTGAAGAGAAACACAACATATAATTTATTTACATACATTAGAACGGTGTAGCCGTCCCGGTGGCGCAGTGGTCTAAGGCGCTGGCCTATGATCATTCGTCCGTAAGTGGTCCGGGTTCGAATCCCCGGTCAGGCATGGATGGTGTGTTTGTCTTACGGCACTGGCTCTCTCCCTTCCCTGGAACCAGTGACCCTAAATTAGGGACGGGCGACTGCTTATAGCCCATTGAGTTGCTCACGGTGGTCGTTAAACCTCCAATCAATCAATGAACGGATGTTGTGTTTGTCTTACGGCACTGGCTCTCTCCCTTCCCTGGAACCAGTGACCCTAAAATAGGGACGGGAGACTGCTTATAGCCCATTAAGTTGCTCACGGTGGTAGTTAAACCTCCAATCAAAAAAAAAAAAAAAAAAAAAAAGAACGGCGTCGGCCCACCTTTGGCCTTAATGCCTGCACTGACCCTTTGAGACATGCTTTCGACAAGGTTTTGGAACACAGCGAAGCCGGTGGCGCAGTGGTCTAAGGCGCTGGCCTCTGATCATTCGTCCGTAAGGGGTCCGGGTTCGAATCCCGGGTCAGGCATGGATGTTGTGTCTGTCTTACGGCACTGGCTCTCTCCCTTCCCTGGAACCAGTGACCCTAAATTAGGGACGGGCGACTGCTTATAGCCCATTGAGTTGCTCACGGTGGTCGTTAAACCTCCAATCAAAAAAAAAAAAAAAAAAAAAAAAGAACGGCGTCGGTCCACCTTTGGCCTTAATGCCTGCACTGACCCTTCGAGACATGCTTTCGACAAGGTTTTGGAACACAGCGAAGCCGGCCCCGGTGGCGCAGTGGTCTAAGGCGCTGGCCTCTGATCATTCGTCCGTAAGGGGTCCGGGTTCGAATCCCGTCAGGCATGGATGTTGTGTCTGTCTTACGGCACTGGCTCTCTCCCTTCCCTGGAGCCAGTGACCCTAAATTAGGGACGGGCGACTGCTTATAGCCCATTGAGTTGCTCACGGTGGTCGTTAAACCTCCAATCAAAAAAAAAAAAAAAAAAAAAGAACGGCGTCGGTCCACCTTTGGCCTTAATGCCTGCACTGACCCTTCGAGACATGCTTTCGACAAGGTTTTGGAACACAGCGAAGCCGGCCCCGGTGGCGCAGTGGTCTAAGGCGCTGGCCTCTGATCATTCGTCCGTAAGGGGTCCGGGTTCGAATCCCGTCAGGCATGGATGTTGTGTCTGTCTTACGGCACTGGCTCTCTCCCTTCCCTGGAGCCAGTGACCCTAAATTAGGGACGGGCGACTGCTTATAGCCCATTGAGTTGCTCACGGTGGTCGTTAAACCTCCAATAAAAAAAGAACAAAAAAAAAAAAAAACAGCGATAGGTTTGCGCTTCCATTCAGTACATAATGCTGCCGCTAACTGTTGCTTAGTAGTAGGCCTTGGTTCCAAACTTCTTCTGCGGCACTCTAATTCATCTCATAGGTGCTCTATGGGATTACGATCAGGGCTCTGTGCTGGCCAGTTCACACACTATACGAACTTATCGTCAAACCACCCCCTAACAGTTCTTAAAGCTCGGTCCCATAGTATTGCCAGAGAGTTGGTAGGGGATAATTGCCCAGAATATCGAGGTAGACATGCTCGTTAACAGGTTTGTAAACGGTAATCAATGGGCCGGGACCATACCCCCACACGAGTACACTGCCAGCTCCAAACTTGACCGTAGGAACAGTACACTGTGGTAAATAGCGTTCCACAGGCTCCGCACACGGCCATCAGACTGATGGATCGTGTATCTGGATTCATCAGTCCATAGGACCCGTTTCCATTCATCTACGGTCCACGATAAATGTTCTTTACACCATGCTAAACGACGAGTAGCATTCCGAGTGGAGATGAAGGGCTTATGAGCAGCCGCACGACCACGGTAACCCATGGAATGAAGTTCTCTGTGAATGGTACGTGTACATGCCGAGGTTCCAGCCTTTTTATTCACCTGTACACTGAGGTCTCGTGCAGTGTTCCTTTGATTAGCTGCAACGACTCTCCTGAGGCTTCGACGTCCTCTATCACTGATTGTCTTTGGTCTGCCGGTACATTTTGCTGCTTCATTTGTCTTCCACTTATTCAGTACATCCAAAACAGTTGACTTGGGTATGTTTAAACGCCTCTCGGTTTCTCTTATGGACAACCCACTAATATAACACCCAACAATCTTTCCTTTCTCAAAGTCAGTTCTCTCCCGCCGCGACAAAGAAGCGGTAAAGAAGCTCACTTATACCATTTTCAAATTTAGTCTCTTGCAGTATTCCTTTGATTAGCTGTAACGACTCTCCTGAGGCTTCGACGTCCTCTATCACTGATTTTCTTTGGTCTGCCAGTACGTTTTGCTGCTTCATTTGTCTTCCACTTATTCAGTACATACAAAACAGTTGACTTGGGTATGTTTAAACGCCTCTCGGTTTCTCTTAGGGACAACCCACTAATATAACACCCAACAATCTTTCCTTTCTCAAAGTCAGTTCTTTCCCGCCGCGACAAAAAAGCGGTAAAGCTCACTTATACCATTTTCAAATTTAGTCTCGTGCAGTATTCCTTTGATTAGCTGTAACGACTCTCCTGAGGCTTCGACGTCCTCTATCACTGATTTTCTTTGATCTGCCGGTACGTTTTGCTGCTTCATTTGTCTTCCACTTATTCACTACATCCAAAACAGTTGACTTGGGTATGTTTAAACGCCTCTCGGTTTCTCTTATGGACAACCCACTAATATAACACCCAACAATCTTTCCTTTCTCAAAGTCAGTTCTCTCCCGCCGCGACAAAGAAGCGGTAAAGAAGCTCACTTATACCATTTTCAAATTTAGTCTCGTGCAGTATTCCTTTGATTAGCTGTAACGACTCTCCTGAGGCTTCGACGTCCTCTATCACTGATTTTCTTTGATCTGCCGGTACGTTTTGCTGCTTCATTTGTCTTCCACTTATTCACTACATCCAAAACAGTTGACTTGGGTATGTTTAAACGCCTCTCGGTTTCTCTTATGGACAACCCACTAATATAACACCCAACAATCTTTCCTTTCTCAAAGTCAGTTCTCTCCCGCCGCGACAAAGAAGCGGTAAAGAAGCTCACTTATACCATTTTCAAATTTAGTCTCTTGCAGTATTCCTTTGATTAGCTGTAACGACTCTCCTGAGGCTTCGACGTCCTCTATCACTGATTTTCTTTGGTCTGCCAGTACGTTTTGCTGCTTCATTTGTCTTCCACTTATTCAGTACATCCAAAACAGTTGACTTGGGTATGTTTAAACGCCTCTCGGTTTCTCTTATGGACAACCCACTAATATAACACCCAACAATCTTTCCTTTCTCAAAGTCAGTTCTTTCCCGCCGCGACAAAAAAGCGGTAAAGAAGCTCACTTATACCATTTTCAAATTTAGTCTCGTGCAGTATTCCTTTGATTAGCTGTAACGACTCTCCTGAGGCTTCGACGTCCTCTATCACTGATTTTCTTTGGTCTGCCAGTACGTTTTGCTGCTTCATTTGTCTTCCACTTATTCAGTACATCCAAAACAGTTGACTTGGGTATGTTTAAACGCCTCTCGGTTTCTCTTATGGACAACCCACTAATATAACACCCAACAATCTTTCCTTTCTCAAAGTCAGTTCTCTCCCGCCGCGACAAAGAAGCGGTAAAGAAGCTCACTTATACCATTTTCAAATTTAGTCTCGTGCAGTATTCCTTTGATTAGCTGTAACGACTCTCCTGAGGCTTCGACGTCCTCTATCACTGATTTTCTTTGATCTGCCGGTACGTTTTGCTGCTTCATTTGTCTTCCACTTATTCACTACATCCAAAACAGTTGACTTGGGTATGTTTAAACGCCTCTCGGTTTCTCTTATGGACAACCCACTAATATAACACCCAACAATCTTTCCTTTCTCAAAGTCAGTTCTCTCCCGCCGCGACAAAGAAGCGGTAAAGAAGCTCACTTATACCATTTTCAAATTTAGTCTCGTGCAGTATTCCTTTGATTAGCTGTAACGACTCTCCTGAGGCTTCGACGTCCTCTATCACTGATTTTCTTTGGTCTGCCAGTACGTTTTGCTGCTTCATTTGTCTTCCACTTATTCAGTACATCCAAAACAGTTGACTTGGGTATGTTTAAACGCCTCTCGGTTTCTCTTATGGACAACCCACTAATATAACACCCAACAATCTTTCCTTTCTCAAAGTCAGTTCTTTCCCGCCGCGACAAAAAAGCGGTAAAGAAGCTCACTTATACCATTTTCAAATTTAGTCTCGTGCAGTATTCCTTTGATTAGCTGTAACGACTCTCCTGAGGCTTCGACGTCCTCTATCACTGATTTTCTTTGATCTGCCGGTACGTTTTGCTGCTTCATTTGTCTTCCACTTATTCACTACATCCAAAACAGTTGACTTGGGTATGTTTAAACGCCTCTCGGTTTCTCTTATGGACAACCCACTAATATAACACCCAACAATCTTTCCTTTCTCAAAGTCAGTTCTCTCCCGCCGCGACAAAGAAGCGGTAAAGAAGCTCACTTATACCATTTTCAAATTTAGTCTCGTGCAGTATTCCTTTGATTAGCTGTAACGACTCTCCTGAGGCTTCGACGTCCTCTATCACTGATTTTCTTTGGTCTGCCAGTACGTTTTGCTGCTTCATTTGTCTTCCACTTATTCACTACATCCAAAACAGTTGACTTGGGTATGTTTAAACGCCTCTCGGTTTCTCTTATGGACAACCCACTAATATAACACCCAACAATCTTTCCTTTCTCAAAGTCAGTTCTCTCCCGCCGCGACAAAGAAGCGGTAAAGAAGCTCACTTATACCATTTTCAAATTTAGTCTCGTGCAGTATTCCTTTGATTAGCTGTAACGACTCTCCTGAGGCTTCGACGTCCTCTATCACTGATTTTCTTTGATCTGCCGGTACGTTTTGCTGCTTCATTTGTCTTCCACTTATTCACTACATCCAAAACAGTTGACTTGGGTATGTTTAAACGCCTCTCGGTTTCTCTTATGGACAACCCACTAATATAACACCCAACAATCTTTCCTTTCTCAAAGTCAGTTCTCTCCCGCCGCGACAAAGAAGCGGTAAAGAAGCTCACTTATACCATTTTCAAATTTAGTCTCGTGCAGTATTCCTTTGATTAGCTGTAACGACTCTCCTGAGGCTTCGACGTCCTCTATCACTGATTTTCTTTGGTCTGCCAGTACGTTTTGCTGCTTCATTTGTCTTCCACTTATTCAGTACATCCAAAACAGTTGACTTGGGTATGTTTAAACGCCTCTCGGTTTCTCTTATGGACAACCCACTAATATAACACCCAACAATCTTTCCTTTCTCAAAGTCAGTTCTTTCCCGCCGCGACAAAAAAGCGGTAAAGAAGCTCACTTATACCATTTTCAAATTTAGTCTCGTGCAGTATTCCTTTGATTAGCTGTAACGACTCTCCTGAGGCTTCGACGTCCTCTATCACTGATTTTCTTTGATCTGCCGGTACGTTTTGCTGCTTCATTTGTCTTCCACTTATTCACTACATCCAAAACAGTTGACTTGGGTATGTTTAAACGCCTCTCGGTTTCTCTTATGGACAACCCACTAATATAACACCCAACAATCTTTCCTTTCTCAAAGTCAGTTCTCTCCCGCCGCGACAAAGAAGCGGTAAAGAAGCTCACTTATACCATTTTCAAATTTAGTCTCGTGCAGTATTCCTTTGATTAGCTGTAACGACTCTCCTGAGGCTTCGACGTCCTCTATCACTGATTTTCTTTGATCTGCCGGTACGTTTTGCTGCTTCATTTGTCTTCCACTTATTCACTACATCCAAAACAGTTGACTTGGGTATGTTTAAACGCCTCTCGGTTTCTCTTATGGACAACCCACTAATATAACACCCAACAATCTTTCCTTTCTCAAACTCAGTTCCCTCCCGCCGCGACAAAGAAGCGGTAAAGAAGCTCACTTATACCATTTTCAAATTTAGTCTCGTGCAGTATTCCTTTGATTAGCTGTAACGACTCTCCTGAGGCTTCGACGTCCTCTATCACTGATTTTATTTGGTCTGCCGGTACGTTTTGCTGCTTCATTTGTCTTCCACTTATTCAGTACATCCAAAACAGTTGACTTGGGTATGTTTAAACGCCTCTCGGTTTCTCTTATGGACAACCCACTAATATAACACCCAACAATCTTTCCTTTCTGAAAGTCAGTTCTCTCCCGCCGCGACAAAGAAGCGGTAAAGAAGCTCACTTATACCATTTTCAAATTTAGTCTCGTGCAGTATTCCTTTGATTAGCTGCAACGACTCTCCTGAGGCTTCGACGTCCTCTATCACTGATTGTCTTTGGTCTGCCGGTACGTTTTGCTGCTTCATTTGTCTTCCACTTATTCAGTACATCCAAAACAGTTGACTTGGGTATGTTTAAACGCCTCTCGGTTTCTCTTATGGACAACCCACTAATATAACACCCAACAATCTTTCCTTTCTCAAAGTCAGTTCTGCGACATTTTCATTCAACCTCATTGTGCGATATGATCGCGGTTAGTTGCAGGTTTGTTTTTATACCGTTTGCAGCTGTACCGCGCATCTTAACAACGCAGCGGATCCGTTCGGGTGTCCGGTGACTTTTGTTAATTTAGTAGCAAAAGTCACCGGTAGTAGGCACATACCGTAGTATGGTGCAAAGTCTTTGCGCCTGTTTCGAGTGTACAAAGGTGTGCCTACGTTTGCTGCCTAATTTGTTCCTGTTGAGAAAAATTCTACCTAGAAATGAAGGAAGAAAGTTAGTCAGGTCACATTTCCCGTAGCGACACCTACATTAAAATTGAAACTTTGCGAGGAAAATCCTTTACCGAAATTCATAAAGCTTTGTGTGGCATTTGTGTAGAGGATCGTAGCATCACGTCACGGTGAGCTTCTCGTTCCCACCAAGGTAGGGAAAACATCGAAGACGACCGAAGAAGCGGCAGTCCATCAAATGCAACGGACGACACTTCTGTCGCTATCTTCAACAGCATTTTGGAAGAAGATCGACGGAGAACATGTGAAGAGATTGCATATGGAGCAAACATGTCTACCGCTTCGTTCTTCAGAATCCCAACCAAAAAATCACAGAAGAGAAAAGTGGCTGCCAAATGGGGTTCAGCGTAATCTTCGTGAAGGGCTGTAATCAGTTTGCAAAGGGGATCACAGAAGAATTGCTTCAGCAGAACCAGACAGAAGGCGAGCAGTTTTTGGACAGAAATGTTGCGACAGACGAAACCTGGTAGGAGATTTTGAACCAGAACTGGAATCTCAGTCCGCTCAATGGAAACATCCAGAATCACCTCTCCAGAACAAATTCTGCCGCCAACAATCAAAGGTTAAGCTGATGATGATTATGGCCTATCACAAGGTTGGATTGATAGCAGCAGACAGAGTATCCTGAGGGCACTACTTGTGGCGTACCTGCCAGCAGGACGCACACGACATAAAGGCAGATAGCAGTCAGAACGAACGTCCGCGTAGCTGAATTGGTAGAGCGACTTATTCCGGAATGAGGGGGCCCGGGTTCGAGCCACGGCGTGGACAAAAATGACGGAGAAATTTACTTCGTTATAATGGCGCCCGAACTTTCCGGATGACCCGGCCGTTCAAGATCTCGCAATGGTTCCACACCGAGAAATAGGAGAATCCCCTCTCCAGCGCTTCGAAAAATAAAAATGTGTGATGTTGCATTCCGCACACCAGATTGACTGGGAGTTCTCAAGTGCACGTTCTACAGAGGATGGCTGCCTGCAACGATTCAGGGTCATGGCTGACCCCTGGGCCATGCCCCCGGCACACGACATAAAGGCAGATAGCAGTCAGGACGAACGTCCGCGTAGCTCAATTGGTAGAGCGACTTATTCCGGAATGAGGGGACCCGGATTCGATCCCCGGCGTGGACAAAAATGACGGAGAAATTTACTTCGTTATACACTGTAACAGCGAAATACTACAGAAGGTTTCTTCAAAATGTCTTGCGCCCGAAAAAAAAGGAACCCCGTGGAAACAAACCCTGACATAGGAGCAGGATCCATTCCATTGCCCTTATGCGTCATAACTCCCGTAAACATGTTTCGATTTTGATGGAATTTCAGTATATAGTAAGATACCCCATTGGAACAAACCCCGACCAAAATGGGAGAAGTGGGGTCACAAGTCAGGACATAGGAGCAGGATCCATTCCATTGCCCTTATGCGTCATAACTCACGTAAATATGGTTCGATTTCGATAAAATTTTAGTATGTGGTAGGAGACTACTGGGGATGAACTCTATTGCAAATGAGTGAAGTGGGGTCAAAGGTCAGGACATAGGAGCAGGACACATTCCATTGCCCTTATGCGTCATAACTCACGTAAATATGGTTTGATTTCGATGAAATGTCAGTATATGGTAAGCCACCCCATGGGAACAAACCCTGTTCAAAATAGGCGAAGTGGGATAAAAGGTCAGGACATAGGAGCAGGATCCATTCCATTGCCCTTATGCGTCATAACTCACGTAAATATGGTTCGATTTCGATGAAATTTTAGTATGTGGTAGGGGACCACTGGGGACGAACTCCATTGAAAATGGGCGAAGTTGGGTCAAAGGTCAGGACATAGGAGCAGGACACATTCCATTGCCCCTATGCGTCATAACTCACGTAAACATGGTTCGATTTTGATGAAATTTCAGTATATGGTAAGGTACCGCGTAGGAACAAACCCCGTCTAAAATGGGAGAAGTGCGGGTCTTAGGTCAGGACATAGGAGCAGGATCCATTCCATTGCCCTTATGCGTCATAACTCACGTAAACGTGGTTAGATTTCGATGGAATGTTAGTATGTGGTAAGGGACCACATTGGGACGAATCCCTATTGAAAATGGGAGAAATGGGGTTAAAGGTCAGGACATAGGAGCGGGATCCATTCCATAGCCTTTATGCATCATAACTTATGTAAAAATGCTTCGATTGCGACAAAACTTTATCATGTTGTTCAGGAGATGTACTGAACCAATTCTGTTTAATATCATCGAAATGTGGTCAAAACTCAGAACACAGGAGGGAGAATTATTCCACTGCCATTATCCTCATAACTTGAGTAATGATCTGGTATGTTGGAAAGCGTATCATAATCAATGCATTTCCTGATTTTACTAACTTGCTCTAGATTCCCCGAAAATGTCCTCATCGCAGAAGTCTCCTACTCAGGCGGAACTTGAAAGTATCGCTTACCGTATGTTTGGAGAACCGGACAGTAAAGAGGAAAATAACGTGTACAGTGACAGTGATCTTACCGATGAACATATTGAAATCAGTTAGTATGACAGTACGTCTGAGCAAGGTACACTGAAGAACAATTGAATTAGAGACAGTTGGCGTTATGCAAATGTGGCGCTGTGGGCGGCCCTGTAAACGGAAACGCCATGACGTATGCAGCGATCCGACAATATAAGGAGTGATGCGACGGCAATCAGTAAGAGTCCGAAGCAGTATGGGTAAGACGAAGGATCAAAGCGCATTAGATCGTGGGTAAATTGTCGGCGCCCGACGCATGGGTCACTCCATATCAGAAGTCGTGGGATTTTCAAGAGCCACTGTGTCACGGGTGCACCGTGAGTACATCGAATCCGGTAAAACCATCCCTGCAAGGGCCAACTGCCGTGGACAACAGCGTGTGGATGAGCGGGGTCATCGTCGGCTAGCGCGCATTGTAACAGCGGATAGACGGGCCACGGTGCAAGAAATCACTCGGCAATTTAACGCTGGTGCACAAAAACGTGCAAGCAGCCACACAATCCACAACCATCTCCTCGCTATGGGGTACAGAAGCCATCGTCCCACGAGGGTACCGCTGCTGAGCGCACATCACAGGGTGCAAAGATTAGCATGGGCGCGGGAACATCGCCACTGGACCTGGAAAAATGTTGCCTGGACTGATGAGTCGAGATTCACGTTGGTACATGCGGATGGCAGGATACGAGTACCGCGCAAACCACATGAAGCGATGAATCCTTCTTGCCAGCAGGGTACTCTTCAAGCTGGTGGGGGTGGCATTCTCGTCTGGGGACTGTTTACGTGGACTGAAATGGGACCCCTGGTACGTGTGACATCGTCCTTCACAGGTCAACGTTACCGGGATATCCTGGACGACCATTTGCTCCCGTTTGTGCGTCTTCAACATCCCACTGGGGACCTCATCCTGCAAGAAGACAATGCAGCTCCCGAATTGTATCCGAATGGTTGCGTGAACACTCCACCGACGTGACCTCGCTTCCTTGGCCAGCTAGGTCACCTGACCGAGCACATCTGGGATGCCATCGAGAGAGATGACCGCCCCTCCATCAAATCTTCGTGAGTTGTGGGAGCTTGTTCAGGGGTCGTGGATCCGTATGGCTTCCCAACGCTTCCGGTGTCTTGTCGAGTCCATGCCGAGACGAATCGCCGCCGTCTTCAGGGCGAAAGGTGGTGCTACACGTTACTAGACAGGTATCTCTAATTCAATTGGTCTTCAGTGTATATCGGATGTAGAACTAGAGGATGAAAATTCTAATGATGACAACTTTTATATCGGGAAGGATAGAACAACCAAATGGAGTAAGTTCGGTTATGGTGAACGCTCTAAAACCAAGAAAATGAAATCAATTCAATTCATTTATTCTTCTGTACAGGAGAGATTGTATTACAAGTGAATGGAAACAAGCACAACAAGGTACCACATAAAAAAAAAAAAGCGAAAAAAGGCCTGACAGATTCACATGATCCCTGAGCATGCATTTCAAGGTGGTTGAGAAAAAAAAATAATTGCTAAACTTGGCATAGCATAGCCAAATACAGTGGCAAACAGGAGAAAACAAAGCGTTATTGCAATATGTATCAACGACAAAAGATTAGTATTAATGTCATTGTCAACCATTATCAATCCACTGCTGGACGAAGGTCTCCCCAAGTGTCCTCCACAACGGGCTGTCTTGTGCCAGTCTCCTCCATGTCACTCCCGCATACTTTCGAATTTCATCCACCCATCTCCCACGTGGTCTTCTTCTGGGTCTTTTCCTGTCCCTTGGAAACCAATCTAAAATTTCGGCTGTCCATCGATGGTCTGTCCTTCTCGCAGTATGTCCAGCCCATTGCCATTTCAGGGATTTAACTCTGATCACGATGTCTTGTCATTTTTCTGATTCACGAGTTCCTCTTCTTATCTCTCCTGGTTACACCAAGCATGCACCTCTCCATGCTGCCTTGAGTTGTGTGCAGCCTTTGTATGTCTCTTTTAGTTAAGGTCCACGTCTCTGCACCATACGTAGGCACTGGAAGGATGCATTGATCAAACACTTTTCTTTTAAGACATAATGGCATATTGCTCTTGAAAATTATGCTGTTTCTTCCAAACGCTCTCCAGGCAAGTTTTGTACGCCGATTAATTTCTTCATCAATGTATATGGTTTAGAGTTGTCTGCAGCCTTTGTATGTCTCTTTTAGTTAAGGTCCACGTCTCTGCACCATACGTAAGCACTGGAAGGATGCATTGATCAAACACTTTTCTTTTAAGACATAATGGCATATTGCTCTTGAAAATTATGCTGTTTCTTCCAAACGCTCTCCAGGCAAGTTTTGTACGCCGATTAATTTCTTCATCAATGTATATGGTTTAGAGTTGTCTGCAGCCTTTGTATGTCTCTTTTAGTTAAGGTCCACGTCTCTGCACCATACGTAAGCACTGGAAGGATGCATTGATCAAACACTTTTCTTTTAAGACATAATGGCATATTGCTCTTGAAAATTATGCTGTTTCTTCCAAAAGCTCTCCAGGCAAGTTTTGTACGCCGATTAATTTCTTCATCAATGTATATGGTTTAGAGTTGTCTGCAGCCTTTGTATGTCTCTTTTAGTTAAGGTCCACGTCTCTGCACCATACGTAAGAACTGGAAGGATGCATTGATCAAACACCTTTCTTTTAAGACATAATGGCATATTGCTCTTGAAAATTATGCTGTTTCTTCCAAAAGCTCTCCAGGTAAATTTTGTACGCCGATTAATTTCTTCATCAATGTATATGGTTTAGAGTTGTCTGCAGCCTTTGTATGTCTCTTTTAGTTAAGGTCCACGTCTCTGCACCATACGTAAGCACTGGAAGGATGCATTGATCAAACACTTTTCTTTTAAGACATAATGGCATATTGCTCTTGAAAATTATGCTGTTTCTTCCAAAAGCTCTCCAGGCAAGTTTTGTACGCCGATTAATTTCTTCATCAATGTATATGGTTTAGAGTTGTCTGCAGCCTTTGTATGTCTCTTTTAGTTAAGGTCCACGTCTCTGCACCATACGTAAGCACTGGAAGGATGCATTGATCAAACACTTTTCTTTTAAGACATAATGGCATATTGCTCTTGAAAATTATGCTGTTTCTTCCAAAAGCTCTCCAGACAAGTTTTGTACGCCGATTAATTTCTTCATCAATGTGACCCTCAGTTGATATCTGCTGTCCAAGATAAACGTACGTGTCTGTTATCTCCAGCTTTTCTCCATCAATCGATAAATCTTCATTTCTTGTAAAAGCATTGAACATCACTTTTGTCTTCTGAAAGTTCATTTTTAATCCCACTTCTTTACTCTTGTCAGCAAGTTCCTGGATCATACTCTGCAGCTCTGTATTAATGTATATACAGTGAAGTGGCAGAAAAACTGGTACGGCCGAACTTAGGCAAAATACAGAGCAACGTCACCTATGCGCGTACTCGGTTGCGTCCTCCAATGCGTATATAAAGCGATAGACATCCTTGCCAGCTGTCAAAGCCGTTTTCGACATGAGAATGACAAGTAATAACGATTTAAGCGATTTTCAACGCGGCGTCATAGTTGGCGCTCGTGAGATGGGCCATGGTATTTCGGAGGTAGAAACGAAATTCGGATTTTCACGGACGACCATTGCAAGGGTGTACCGTGACTACAAGAATTCCGGCAAAACCTCCAACCTACGATACCAGTGTGGCCGTAAAAAGACATTGGGTGAACGTGACCATCGTCGGCTGTCAAGAATCGTTTCACACGACACTCTCGCAGGTAGCATCGGAATTCAATGCTGGAGCCTCAACAAGCATCAGCGTCCGGACTGTGCAACGCACCCTGCACGCTGTGGGCTTTGGGAGCCGACGCCCAACTCGAGTCTCCTTGATGGGTGCACGACACAGAGCTATGCGCCTCGCTTGGACACGGCAACACCGCCACTGGACACTTGATGACTGGAAGCAAGTAGCCTTGTCTGACGAGTCGCGTTTCCAACTATATCGGGCAGATGGAAAGATTCGTATGTGACGCAAACCCCGTGAAGCCATGAATCCCGCCTGTCAACAGGGAACTGTACCGGCTGGTGGTGGTGTGTGTGTGGTGGGGGGGGGGGGGGTGTCCGTAATAGTATGAGGTGTGTTTAGCTGGACTTGACTGGTACCCCTGGTACGTCTAGAAACGTCTGTGACCGGCCAGCGCTATGTTCATGCAGCAAGACAACGACCCGAAGCACACCTCCAGAGTAGCGAAGGCAGCCTTCCAGAAGCAACAAGTCACACTTCTAGACTTTCCAAGCCAATCTCCAGACCTCAACCCCATCGAGCACATGTGGGAGGAGCTGGAGAGACGATGTGCGAAGAAAGGGCCCAGAAGTTCGACCAGCTGTTTGCAGAACGGGCGCGAATTCCGCAGGTCACCGTCGAGAAGCTAGTGGACTCGATTCAGGCCCGTTGTGCAGCTGTTATTAAGTCTCGTGGTTATCCCACTAAGCATTAGTTATTGTTTTTTCGTACTTGTTTTCTGTTATCGTTGCATTAAATGAATGTGATACCCACCTACTTTGTTGGTCAATTTGTATGATCTTTGCGATTAAGCTCGGTACCTGATCTGTGTTAAGGTGTCCGATCCATCTGCATATGGGTCATGTTTACAACTGAATAACACATATCCCAAAATGACCCGATTTGGTCCAGCAGAAAAAATGGTCGAAAAAGTGTTTTCGCCAAATACTTTTGTTCGCTACTCCAAATGTAATGAGTTATCTTCTGTAACATGAAGGATCTGTGATGCCAATTTTATTTGAATAGCGTGATTCTTTCTTGGTGGTGTAATTTTCATAAATCGTAGTTTAGCCTCGGAAAAAAATATTTTTTTTTAGTAACTTGCTAACGTGAATAAAAACCCTTGATTTCGTTCTTAAAATGGGAGTTTTTTCAAAGCTAGGTATCGTGAAAATCCACTGAGCTGCAATGGAATCAACGTCTGTGACCTAACTCGCGGAGACAACTGAATGACCGAAGGTCACGTGCGGTTTCAGTTTCCGCAACCTAGACCTGAAAAACAGTCAACTCGGATTCTCATTTCCACCCTCAAGTAACATATGTGGAAATTACGAATTGCCAAGTATGAAATCTCGCGTGACCTGTATTAATTTAATGATTTATTATCATGCAAACGAAGTTATTCATTTCCAGCGCTTTATTGTATAAACAAAAGGGTTCTTTTCTGTCCCTCTGATCTATTAAAGACTACAAAATTTAGGTCGTTCTTCTTAAATCGAGAACGGAGTCACTCAGAGATATTTCGGCTTCGAAGTCGAGTTTCTAAAGCTGTGAGAACTGACACTATCAAGCACTGTTTTTTTTAATAACGATAAGATCAACCAAGGTTAATTTACTGTCATTAATACTTGTAATTATATGCCCGGTGAACACTGTCAAGGATATTTCCTGTAGCCGCGAACAAAAACTGATTAATGAAAGAGTACTGAAATAATTAATTCCCTTTTCACTTTCATTACCTTTGTCGGACAAACTCGAGAAATTGCAATTATGCATGCCGATTTCTCCACGCTTACTATGCTTTTACACTGAAGGAAAATGAAATCCCAACACCACGAAAAAATAGTTGTAGAGGAATGAAATGGCGGCAATACATTTGTATAGCTAACATATTTAATCGATTAAGGTTTCAAGATCACAGCTGAATGTAAGCGCGAGAAGAGCCATTTTAAATGTGAAATGCTGGTACATTAATAACCGCCAGAATGTTGAATGCAAGCACGCAAACGTTCACGCATTGTGTCGTACAGGTGCTGGATGTCAGTTTGTGGGATGGAGTTCCATGCCTGTTGCACTTGGTCGGTCAATACAGGGACGGTTAATGCTGGTTGGGGGTGACACTGGAGTTGTCGTCCAATGATGTAACATACGTGCTCGATTGGAGAAAGATCTGGTGATCTAGCAAGCCACGGCAACATGTCGACACTCTGTAGAGCATGTTGGGTTACAACAGCGGCATGCGGGCGAGCGTTATCCTGTTGGAAAACACCCCCTGGAATGCTGTTCATGAATGGCAGCACAACAGGTTGAATCACCAGACCGACGTACCGTCAGGGTGCGTGGGAAAACCACGAGAGTGCTCTTGCTGTCATTGGAAATTGCTCCCCAGACCATAACTCCAGGTGTAGGTCCAGTGTGTCTCGGCAGCAGACAGGTTGGTTGCAGGCGCTCACCTGGCCTCCTTCTAACCAACACACGGCCATCACTGGCACCCAGGCAGAACCGGCTTTCATCAGAAAACACAACAGATATCCAGTCCGTCCTCCAATGAGCACTAGCTTGACACCACTGACGTCGCAAACGGCAGTGGTTTGGAGTAAGTGGAATGCACGCTACAGGACGTCTGGCTCGGAGCTGTCCTTCAAGTAACCGATTTGTAGCAGTTCGTTGTGTCACTGTGGTGGCAACTGCAGCTCGAATTGCTGCCGTACGATGCGCCACGGCCATACGCCGTACACTCTCAGTAGTGCCACGTGGCCGGCCGGAACCCGGTCTTCTTGAGGCAGTACCTTCCCTTGACCACCGCTGCCAACAATCATGCACAGTGGCTACATTCCTACTAAGTCGTTCTGCAATATTGCGGAAAGAAAATCCACCTTCTCGTAGCCCTATTACACGACCTCGTTCAAACTCCGTGAGCTGTTGATAATGGCTTCTTCGTCTTCTTAAAGGCATTCTTACCTAACATCAACACCCTACGTCGAATCTCAACGATAACTAACGCTCACGAACGTTACAGCGCGTATTTACAGCAAACCATGTTCCGACGGGCGCTACTAGCGCCACACGTATGCGCCGAGCGCGAAATTTGCATAGACGTCATCTTAAAGATGTACTCTCACTGCCTACCAACTGTCGTTTATCTAACACAACCCCTTCTTGGTGTTGGGATTTTTTTCCGTCAGTGTATGTTGGTATAGTGATGCAAACGTGTTGCGATGTTATTCGTCGAAGTCTTGAATCGATTTGATTACAAAATTTTGGACAGCGGTGCTTATTCCAATGCTGCTCTTGCAACGAATTTGTTTCTTAATTTTTACCAGGTGCTGCTTGTAGACTGAAAATTACAGTGCTTAAGGGCTCACAACATTCTTCATACTCTAAGTGTCCTTATTGTACTTTCACCTTCATCTATATAGTTTTCAATTAAATCTTCTCGTCCTCCTTTCGTGTTATACATGAGGACATATCATTTCAAGATGAGTGTCATTTCCTTATTAAAGCTTCAGCAAGTATCATGAATTCTTCCTCATTCCAAGCTCCTGAGGTTTAACTTTGTTACCGCCATTTTGGGTCTTGTAATCTACGCAGCTGTATTCCAACGGAATCTTCCACAGCCACCAGATGGCTACTTTAATAATTACAAAAGCCGTTCCATAAAAACTCCGAGTATTTTTTACGCTTTCCAACTGTAGGTTGAAGAAGCGTATATGCTCCAGCTTTGTCCGTCCGTCTGTCCATCCGTCCGTCCGTCCGTCTGTCCGTCCGCACGATAACTCGCGTAAAAACTATTCGATTTCCATGAAATTTTAGTATGCGGTAGGGAACCACCTGGAGATGAACCCTATTGAAATTAGGTGAAATGGGGTATAAGGTCAGACACAGGAGCGGGATCCATTCCATTGCCCTTATGCGTCATAACTCGCGTAAAAACGGTTCGATTTCGACGAACTTTTAGTATGTGGAAGGGAAATCTCTGGGGACGATCCCTATTGAAAATGGGCGGAATGGGGTCAAAGGTCAGGACATAGGAGTTTGATCCATTCCATTGCCGTTATGCATCATAACTTACGTAAAAATGCTTCTGTTGCGACAAAACTTTATCACGTTGTTCTGTAGGTATACTTAACCGGTTCTGTAGAATGTGATCGAAATCGGGTCAAAGGTCAGGGCATAGCAGCGAAATTTATTCCACAGGCATTATCCTCATGACTTTTTTTTTTTTTTTTATTGGAGGTTTAACGACCACCGTGAGCAACTCAATGAGCTATAAGCAGTCGCCCGTCTCTAATTTAGGGTCACTGGTTAAAGGGAAGAGAGAGAACCAGTGCTGTAAGGCAAACACAACATCCTTACCTCACGGGGATTCGAACCCGGACCCTTTATTTTTGGTTTGAGGTTTAACGACCACCGTGTGCAACTCAATGGGCTATTAGCAGTCTTCCGTTCCTAATTTAGGGTCGCTGGTTCCAGGGAAGGGAGTGAGCTAGTGCCGTAAGACAAACACAACATCTATACCTCACGGGGATTCGAACCCGGACCCTTTTTTTTTGGTTGGAGGTTTAACGACCACCGTGAGCAACTCAATGAGCTATAAGCAGTCGCACGTCCCTAATTAAGGGTCACTGGTTGCAGGGAATGGAGAGGGCCGGTGCCGTAAGACAAACACAACATCCATGCCTCACCGGGATTCGAACACGGACCTTTTTTTTTTTTTTTTTTTGGTTTGAGGTTTAACGACAACCGTGAACAACCCAATGGGCTGTAAGCATTCGCCCGTCTCTAATTTAGGGTCACTGGTTCCAGGAAAGAGAGAACCAGTGCTGTAAGGCAAACACAACATCCATACCTCACGGGGATTCGAACCCGGACCCTTTATTTTTGGTTTGAGGTTTAACGACCACCGTGTGCAACTCAATGGGCTATTAGCAGTCTTCCGTTCCTAATTTAGGGTCGCTGGTTCCAGGGAAGGGAGTGAGCTAGTGCCGTAAGACAAACACAACATCTATACCTCACGGGGATTCGAACCCGGACCCTTTTTTTTGGTTGGAGGTTTAACGACCACCGTGAGCAACTCAATGAGCTATAAGCAGTCGCACGTCCCTAATTAAGGGTCACTGGTTGCAGGGAATGGAGAGGGCCGGTGCCGTAAGACAAACACAACATCCATGCCTCACCGGGATTCGAACACGGACCTTTTTTTTTTTTTTTTTGGTTTGAGGTTTAACGACAACCGTGAACAACCCAATGGGCTGTAAGCATTCGCCCGTCTCTAATTTAGGGTCACTGGTTCCAGGGAAAGGAGAGAGCCAGTGCCGTAAGACAAACACAACATCCATGCCTCACCGGGATTCCAACCCGAACCCTTTTTTTTTATTGGAGGTTTAACGACCACCGTGAGCAACTCAATGAGCTATAAGCAGTCGCCCGTCTCTAATTTAGGGTCACTGGTTCCAGGGAAGGGAGAGAGCCAGTGCCGTAAGACAAACACAACATCCATGCCTCACCGGGATTCAAACCCGAACCCTTTTTTTATTGGAGGTTTAACGACCATCGTGAGCAACTCAATGGGCTATAAGCAGTCGCCCGTCCCTAATTTAGGGTCACTGGTTCCAGGTAAGGGAGAGAGCCAGTGCCGTAAGACAAACACAACATCCATGCCTCACCGGGATTCCAACCCGAACCCTTTTTTTTTATTGGAGGTTTAACGACCACCGTGAGCAACTCAATGAGCTATAAGCAGTCGCCCGTCTCTAATTTAGGGTCACTGGTTCCAGGTAAGGGAGAGAGCCAGTGCCGTAAGACAAACACAACATCCATGCCTCACCGGGATTCCAACCCGAACCCTTTTTTTTTATTGAAGGTTTAACGACCACCGTGAGCAACTCAATGAGCTATAAGCAGTCGCCCGTCTCTAATTTAGGGTCACTGGTTCCAGGGAAGGGAGAGAGCCAGTGCCGTAAGACAAACACAACATCCATGCCTCACCGGGATTCCAACCCGAACCCTTTTTTTTTATTGGAGGTTTAACGACCACCGTGAGCAACTCAATGAGCTATAAGCAGTCGCCCGTCTCTAATTTAGGGTCACTGGTTACAGGGAAGGGAGAGAGCCAGTGCCGTAAGACAAACACAACATCCATGCCTCACCGGGATTCCAACCCGAACCCTTTTTTTTTTATTGGAGGTTTAACGACCACCGTGTGCAACTCAATGAGCTATAAGCAGTCGCCCGTCTCTAATTTAGGGTCACTGGTTCCAGGGAAGGGAGAGAGCCAGTGCCGTAAGACAAACACAACATCCATGCCTCACCGGGATTCCAACCCGAACCCTTTTTTTTATTGGAGGTTTAACGACCACCGTGAGCAACTCAATGAGCTATAAGCAGTCGCCCGTCTCTAATTTAGGGTCACTGGTTCCAGGGAAGGGAGAGAGCCAGTGCCGTAAGACAAACACAACATCCATGCCTCACCGGGATTCCAACCCGAACCCTTTTTTTTTATTGGAGGTTTAACGACCACCGTGAGCAACTCAATGAGCTATAAGCAGTCGCCCGTCTCTAATTTAGGGTCACTGGTTCCAGGGAAGGGAGAGAGCCAGTGCCGTAAGACAAACACAACATCCATGCCTCACCGGGATTCCAACCCGAACCCTTTTTTTTTATTGGAGGTTTAACGACCACCGTGAGCAACTCAATGAGCTATAAGCAGTCGCCCGTCTCTAATTTAGGGTCACTGGTTCCAGGTAAGGGAGAGAGCCAGTGCCGTAAGACAAACACAACATCCATGCCTCACCGGGATTCCAACCCGAACCCTTTTTTTTTTATTGGAGGTTTAACGACCACCGTGAGCAACTCAATGAGCTATAAGCAGTCGCCCGTCTCTAATTTAGGGTCACTGGTTCCAGGGAAGGGAGAGAGCCAGTGCCGTAAGACAAACACAACATCCATGCCTCACCGGGATTCCAACCCGAACCCTTTTTTTTTTATTGGAGGTTTAACGACCACCGTGAGCAACTCAATGAGCTATAAGCAGTCGCCCGTCTCTAATTTAGGGTCACTGGTTCCAGGGAAGGGAGAGAGCCAGTGCCGTAAGACAAACACAACATCCATGCCTCACCGGGATTCCAACCCGAACCCTTTTTTTTTATTGGAGGTTTAACGACCACCGTGAGCAACTCAATGAGCTATAAGCAGTCGCCCGTCTCTAATTTAGGGTCACTGGTTCCAGGGAAGGGAGAGAGCCAGTGCCGTAAGACAAACACAACATCCATGCCTCACCGGGATTCCAACCCGAACCCTTTTTTTTTATTGGAGGTTTAACGACCACCGTGAGCAACTCAATGAGCTATAAGCAGTCGCCCGTCTCTAATTTAGGGTCACTGGTTCCAGGTAAGGGAGAGAGCCAGTGCCGTAAGACAAACACAACATCCATGCCTCACCGGGATTCCAACCCGAACCCTTTTTTTTTATTGGAGGTTTAACGACCACCGTGAGCAACTCAATGAGCTATAAGCAGTCGCCCGTCTCTAATTTAGGGTCACTGGTTCCAGGGAAGGGAGAGAGCCAGTGCCGTAAGACAAACACAACATCCATGCCTCACCGGGATTCCAACCCGAACCCTTTTTTATTGGAGGTTTAACGACCACCGTGAGCAACTCAATGAGCTATAAGCAGTTCTCAATGAGCTATAAGCAGTCGCCCGTCTCTAATTTAGGGTCACTGGTTACAGGGAAATGAGAGAGCCAGTGCCTCACCGGGATAAGACATAACGACCACCGTGAGCAACTCAATGCTATAAGCAGTCGCCCGTCTCTAATTTAGGGTCACTGGTTAACCCAGTGCCGTAAGACAAACACAACATCCATGCCTCACCGGGATTCCAACCCGAACCCTTTTTTTTTATTGGAGGTTTAACGACCACCGTGAGCAACTCAATGAGCTATAAGCAGTCGCCCGTCTCTAATTTAGGGTCACTGGTTCCAGGGAAGGGAGAGAGCCAGTGCCGTAAGACAAACACAACATCCATGCCTCACCGGGATTCCAACCCGAACCCTTTTTTTTTATTGGAGGTTTAACGACCACCGTGAGCAACTCAATGAGCTATAAGCAGTCGCCCGTCTCTAATTTAGGGTCACTGGTTCCAGGGAAGGGAGAGAGCCAGTGCCGTAAGACAAACACAACATCCATGCCTCACCGGGATTCCAACCCGAACCCCTTTTTTTTATTGGAGGTTTAACGACCACCGTGAGCAACTCAATGAGCTATAAGCAGTCGCCCGTCTCTAATTTAGGGTCACTGGTTCCAGGGAAGGAGAGAGCCAGTGCCGTAAGACAAACACAACCAGTGCCGTAAGACAAACACAACATCCATGCCTCACCGGGATTCCAACCCGAACCCTTTTTTATTGGAGGTTTAACGACCACCGTGAGCAACTCAATGAGCTATAAGCAGTCGCCCGTCTCTAATTTAGGGTCACTGGTTCCAGGGAAGGGAGAGAGCCAGTGCCGTAAGACAAACACAACATCCATGCCTCACCGGGATTCCAACCCGAACCCTTTTTCTTTATTGGAGGTTTAACGACCACCGTGAGCAACTCAATGAGCTATAAGCAGTCGCCCGTCTCTAATTTAGGGTCACTGGTTCCAGGGAAGGGAGAGAGCCAGTGCCGTAAGACAAACACAACATCCATGCCTCACCGGGATTCCAACCCGAACACTTTTTTTTTATTGGAGGTTTAACGACCACCGTGAGCAACTCAATGAGCTATAAGCAGTCGCCCGTCTCTAATTTAGGGTCACTGGTTCCAGGGAAAGGAGAGAGCCAGTGCCGTAAGACAAACACAACATCCATGCCTCACCGGGATTCCAACCCGAACCCTTTTTTTTTATTGGAGGTTTAACGACCACCGTGAGCAACTCAATGAGCGATAAGCAGTCGCCCGTCTCTAATTTAGGGTCACTTGTTCCAGGGAAGGGAGAGAGCCAGTGCCGTAAGACAAACACAACATCCATGCCTCACCGGGATTCCAACCCGAACCCTTTTTTTTTTATTGGAGGTTTAACGACCACCGTGAGCAACTCAATGAGCTATAAGCAGTCGCCCGTCTCTAATTTAGGGTCACTGGTTCCAGGGAAGGGAGAGAGCCAGTGCCGTAAGACAAACACAACATCCATGCCTCACCGGGATTCCAACCCGAACCCTTTTTTTTATTGGAGGTTTAACGACCACCGTGAGCAACTCAATGAGCTATAAGCAGTCGCCCGTCTCTAATTTAGGGTCACTGGTTCCAGGGAAAGGAGAGAGCCAGTGCCGTAAGACAAACACAACATCCATGCCTCACCGGGATTCAAACCCGAACCCTTTTTTTTATTGGAGGTTTAACGACCACCGTGAGCAACTCAATGGGCTATAAGCAGTCGCCCGTCCCTAATTTAGGGTCACTGGTTCCAGGTAAGGGAGAGAGCCAGTGCCGTAAGACAAACACAACATCCATGCCTCACCGGGATTCCAACCCGAACCCTTTTTCTTATTGGAGGTTTAACGACCACCGTGAGCAACTCAATGAGCTATAAGCAGTCGCCCGTCTCTAATTTAGGGTCACTGGTTCCAGGGAAGGAGAGAGCCAGTGCCGTAAGACAAACACAACATCCATGCCTCACCGGGATTCCAACCCGAACCCTTTTTTTTTATTGGAGGTTTAACGACCACCGTGAGCAACTCAATGAGCTATAAGCAGTCGCCCGTCTCTAATTTAGGGTCACTTGTTCCAGGGAAGGGAGAGAGCCAGTGCCGTAAGACAAACACAACATCCATGCCTCACCGGGATTCCAACCCGAACCCTTTTTTTTTTATTGGAGGTTTAACGACCACCGTGAGCAACCCAATGGGCTATAAGCAGTCGCCCGTCCCTAATTTAGGGTCACTGGTTCCAGGGAAGGGAGAGAGCCAGTGCCGTAAGACAAACACAACATCCATGCCTCACCGGGATTCCAACCCGAACCCTTTTTTTATTGGAGGTTTAACGACCACCGTGAGCAACTCAATGAGCTATAAGCAGTCGCCCGTCTCTAATTTAGGGTCACTGGTTCCAGGGAAGGGAGAGAGCCAGTGCCGTAAGACAAACACAACATCCATGCCTCACCGGGATTCGAACCCGAACCCTTTTTTTTTATTGGAGGTTTAACGACCACCGTGAGCAACTCAATGAGCTATAAGCAGTCGCCCGTCTCTAATTTAGGGTCACTGGTTCCAGGGAAGGGAGAGAGCCAGTGCCGTAAGACAAACACAACATCCATGCCTCACCGGGATTCCAACCCGAACCCTTTTTTTTATTGGAGGTTTAACGACCACCGTGAGCAACTCAATGAGCTATAAGCAGTCGCCCGTCTCTAATTTAGGGTCACTGGTTCCAGGGAAGGGAGAGAGCCAGTGCCGTAAGACAAACACAACATCCATGCCTCACCGGGATTCCAACCCGAACCCTTTTTTTTTATTGGAGGTTTAACGACCACCGTGAGCAACTCAATGAGCTATAAGCAGTCGCCCGTCTCTAATTTAGGGTCACTGGTTCCAGGGAAAGGGAGAGAGCCAGTGCCGTAAGACAAACACAACATCCATGCCTCCGGGATTCCAACCCGAACCCTTTTTTTTATTGGAGGTTTAACGACCACCGTGAGCAACTCAATGAGCTATAAGCAGTCGCCCGTCTCTAATTTAGGGTCACTGGTTCCAGGGAAGGGAGAGAGCCAGTGCCGTAAGACAAACACAACATCCATGCCTCACCGGGATTCCAACCCGAACCCTTTTTTTTTTATTGGAGGTTTAACGACCACCGTGAGCAACTCAATGGGCTATAAGCAGTCGCCCGTCTCTAATTTAGGGTCACTGGTTCCAGGGAAGGGAGAGAGCCAGTGCCGTAAGACAAACACAACATCCATGCCTCACCGGGATTCGAACCCGAACCCTTTTTTTTGATTGGAGGTTTAACGACCACCGTGAGCAACTCAATGAGCTATAAGCAGTCGCCCGTCTCTAATTTAGGGTCACGGGTTCCAGGGAAGGGAGAGAGCCAGTGCCGTAAGACAAACACAACATCCATGCCTCACCGGGATTCGAACCCGAACCCTTTTTTTTTGTTTTTGATTGGAGGTTTAACGACCACCGTGAGCAACTCAATGAGCTATAAGCAGTCGCCCGTCTCTAATTTAGGGTCACTGGTTCCAGGGAAAGGAGAGAGCCAGTGCCGTAAGACAAACACAACATCCATGCCTCACCGGGATTCCAACCCGAACCCTTTTTTTTTATTGGAGGTTTAACGACCACCGTGAGCAACTCAATGGGCTATAAGCAGTCGCCCGTCTCTAATTTAGGGTCACTTGTTCCAGGGAAGGGAGAGAGCCAGTGCCGTAAGACAAACACAACATCCATGCCTCACCGGGATTCGAACCCGAACCCTTTTTTTTATTGGAGGTTTAACGACCACCGTGAGCAACCCAATGGGCTATAAGCAGTCGCCCGTCCCTAATTTAGGGTCACTGGTTCCAGGGAAGGGAGAGAGCCAGTGCCGTAAGACAAACACAACATCCATGCCTCACCGGGATTCCAACCCGAACCCTTTTTTTTTATTGGAGGTTTAACGACCACCGTGAGCAACTCAATGAGCTATAAGCAGTCGCCCGTCTCTAATTTAGGGTCACTGGTTCCAGGGAATGGAGAGAGCCAGTGCCGTAAGACAAACACAACATCCATGCCTCACCGGGATTCCAACCCGAACCCTTTTTTTTTATTGGAGGTTTAACGACCACCGTGAGCAACTCAATGAGCTATAAGCAGTCGCCCGTCTCTAATTTAGGGTCACTGGTTCCAGGGAAAGGAGAGAGCCAGTGCCGTAAGACAAACACAACATCCATGCCTGACCGGGATTATAACCCGAACCCTTTTTTTTTATTGGAGGTTTAACGACCACCGTGAGCAACTCAATGAGCTATAAGCATTCGCCCGTCTCTAATTTAGGGTCACTGGTTCCAGGGAAGGGAGAGAGCCAGTGCCGTAAGACAAACACAACGTCCATACCTCACCGGGATTCGAACCCGAACCCTTTTTTTTGGTTGGTGGTTTAACGACCACCGTGAGCAACTCAATGAGCTATAAGCAGTCGCCCGGCTCTATTTTAGGGTCGCTGGTTCCAGGGAATGGAGAGAGTCAGTGCCGTAAGACAAACACAACATCCGTGCCTCACCGCGATTCGAACCCGGACCCCTTTCGGACGAATGATCAGAAGCGATCGCTTAAATCATGACTTGAGTAATAACTTGAGTAATGATTTCTGGTATGTTGGAAAGCGTATCATAATCAATGCATTGCATGATTTTACTAACTTGTTTTTTTTTTTTTGAATTGGCAACCGTGAGAAGGGAAAAATAACCACACATACGACTAACTGAATTAAGGCGGTATTTATGGCAACAGTTACGGGAGTCTTAACAAAAGTTATGCACACTTCCATTTTTGAGAAAAGCGTGAAGTAACGGAGAAAGCTTAAACTTATTGCCGTTCAATATACTCCCCTTCGCTGCTAATGACAGCTTACCAGCGGTGACGTAGGTCCCGGATGCCGCGCAGTACGCCATCTTTGTTTAGCTGTCGTATTACTCGGGTCACGTCCAATGGCAGTTCGTCCAGCGATTCGAAGCGGATGCGACGGAGCTGAACATGACGTAAGCAGCGATCCGACAATATAAGGAGTGATGCGGCGGGAATCAGTAAGAGTCGGACGCAGTATGGGTAAGACGAAGGATCTAAGCGCATTTGATCGTGGGCAAATTGTCGGGGCCCGACGAATGGGTCACTCCATCTCGGAAGTCATGGGATTTTCAAGAGCCACGGTGTCACGGGTGCACCGTGAGTACATCGAATCCCGTAAAACCATCCCTGCAAGGGCCAACTGCCGTGGACAACAGCGTGTGGATCAGCGAGGTCATCATCGGCTAGCTGGCATTGTATCAGCGGATAGACGGGCCACAGTGCAAGAAACCACTCCGCAATTTAACGCTGGTGCACAAAAACGTGTGAGCAGCCACACCATCCACAACCATCTCCTAGCCGCCCCGGTGGCGCAGTGGTCTAAGGCGTTGGCCTCTGATCATTCGTCCGTAAGGGGTCCGGGTCCGAATCCCGGTTAGGCATGGATGTTGTGTTTGTCTTACGGCACTGGCTCTCTCCCTTTCCTGGAACCAGTGACCCTAAATTAGGGACGGGCGACTGCTTATAGCCCATTGAGTTGCTCACAGCGGTCGTTAAACCTCCAATAAAAAAAAAAAAAAAAAAAAAAAAATACCATCTCCTCGCTATGGGGTACAGAAGCCATCGTCCCACGAGGGTACCGCTGCTGACCGCACATCACAGGGTGCAAAGATTAGCATGGGCGCGGGAACATCGCCACTGGACCCCAGACGTGTGGAAAAATGTTGCCTGGACTGATGAGTCGAGATTCACGTTGGTACATGCGAATGACAGGATACGAGTACGGCGCAAACCACATGAAGCGATGGATCCTTCTTGCCAGCAGGGTACTCTTCAAGCTGGTGGGGGTGGCATTCTAGTCTGGGGAGTGTTTACGTGGACTGAAATGGGACCCCTGGTACGTGTGACATCGTCCCTCACAGGTCAACGTTACCGGGATATCCTGGACGACTCTTTGCTCCCGTTTGTACGTCTTCAACATCCCACTGGGGACCCCATCCTGCAACAAGACAATGCAGCTCCCGAATTGTATTCGAATGGTTGGATGAACACTCCACCGACGTGACCTCGCTTCCTTGGCCGGCTAGGTCCCCTGACCTCAATCCCATCGAGCACATCTGGGATGGCATCGAGAGAGATGACCTCCCTCCATCAAATCTTCGTGAACTGTGGGTGCTTGTTCAGGGGGTCGTAGATCCGTATGGCTTCCCAACGCTTCCGGTGTCTTGTCGAGTCCATGCCGAGACGAATCGCCGCCGTCATCAGGGCGAAAGGTGGTGCTACACGTTACTAGACAGGTATCTCTAATTCAATTGCCCTTTAGTGCATATTATTGCGTTAGTATTTTTAATTTCAAAATAGACCCATGGGTTGCCAAGTTGATCGTCTTGTTGGTTTTGAGTCGTGGTCAAAAGCGTACAAGAAAATTTCTTACCCCTAATTCAGCGCGACGCGTTTTTTGCTAATTGACTTCGGTTTCCGCAAGGGGCTGTATATATATATATCATCATCATCATCATTGTCAACCATTATCAATCCACTGCTGGACGAAGGTCTCCCCAAGTTTCCTCCACAACGGTCTGTCTTGTGCCAGTCTCCTCCATGTCACCCCTGCATACTTTCGAATTTCATCCACCCATCTCCCAGGGATGTAAGGTCAGGTGATGCGTAACATCACAGCCTCTCCTTGACAAATGTCAACCCCGCCTTCTCGTGGTGCATCCTTTTCCCACTAAAGGGGCTCTGACGACCGCCCATAGCGGTATAACTATACCATCGGGATTAGAGGAAATTCTATCCCACACTCACCAACCCGCTTGGCCAGCGTGGTGAGTTATGGCCAAACCCCTCCAAAATGATTCCACAACTATATATATATATATATATATATATATATATATTTAAGGTGCAACTATCATAGCTGAGTTGTCCTCTGTTTGCTACGTATTTTGCATTTTTCATTTCATCGTTAAACCAACCGTTACTTTCTTATTCCTTTGGAGCACACTTCGTGGAACACCCTGTATATTTTTCAGCACGTGTTGTGTATCGGTAATACACTGGTGTCCAAAATTAAGAGAATTTGCACATTTTGTAGATTTTCAGAAAAAGTACGGAACCAAAGGTACAAATTATGCCGCCGAATAAGAATGCAAATTTGCAGTGTCGAACACGTAAGCGTCTCACGTGCGCGCGAGCGCTGTGACAGCGGGGGGCATGAAAAGCACACGTGACTTTTTCCGCGATTAGTTCGCTCGTACTCCTCGGCGACATTCTTCGTGTTTCTTGCAGGAGTTAGTTCCATTTATAACCAATCAGGTAAAATGAGTTGCCAAGAACGTATTGATGACGGAATGAGGTGGAGAATCGTCGGTAGATTGGAGGCAGGGAAATCGCAAATGCAGGTTGCTACAGAGCTCAATGCAACGCCCAGTGTCGTCTGCAATTTGTGGAAACAGTTTAAGAATACTTGATCCATATCGAGAAGGCCTGGTCAAGGTCGTCCAAGAGCCACGACGGACAATGAAGTTCGTTACTTGGCACTTTCAGCGAGGCGCCACAGGACTGCTACAGCTGCACAGCTATCTCGTGAGCCGCATGCCGCCACTGGAACCCGAGTTTCAAAGGTTTCTGTTTGCCGAAGGATTCATGAGAGAGGGATTTTTTCTCAGATGACCCACTGTTTGCGTCCCGCTCACTCCAGCACACAAAAGAGCGCGTTTAGCATGGTGCAGACAACATCAGCCTTGGACCAGACTTCAGTGGGGTAACGTTCTCTTCACAGACGAGTCGCGATTCAGCCTGGACACTGATTCTCGACGTACCTTCATCTGGAGAGAACAAGGGACCCGATACCTTTCCTCTAACATCCGAGAAAGGGACCACTATGGCAGCGAAGGTGTCATGGTCTATGCAGGCATGTTGGACGGCCGCACACCTCTCCATGCTGTGTTCGACAGAGACTCCCTGACTGCTGAGGGGTATAGGGGTGAGATCTTACAGCCCTATGTTCGACTTTTCAGGGGCGCAGTTGGCCCTGGGTTACTTTTTATGGACGGCAACGCTCGTCCACATATGGCTCACCCGGTCGACGATTATCTTGAAAGTGAGGATATTCGCCGGATGGATTGGCCAGCCAGATCACCAGACCTAAACCCCATTGAACATGTCTGGGACGCTCTTGGGAGGGCAGTTGCGACACGCCACCCCACCCCTCCGAGAACCATACAGGAGATGGAAACTGCGTTGCTGCAGGAGTGGGGCCGACTGCCAGAGGAACTCATCACCTGCCTCGTTTCTAGTATGACGTCACGCTCTGAGAGTGTATGACTGTAAGACGGGATCATACCCCATATTAGCGTCATTTTATGTTCGATCTTGTAACGTGGATTATGGACATTCCTGCGCTGATGAGCCTTACTGACGATCATGAGTGCGTACCATGATTTTTGTATGGTATAATTTTTTCTCTTATATAACTGTGTATCCATACCAAATTTCATTAAAATGTGTCCATTAGTTTTTAAGAACTTCGACAAAATGTGCGAATTCTCTTAATTTTGAACATCAGTGTTCAAGCACGTCTAAGATCGTGCTTCTTTTTTTTTTTTTTTTTTTTGATTGGAGGTTTAACGACCACCGTGAGCAACTCAACGGGCTATAAGCAGTCGCCCGTCCCTAATTTAGGGTCACTGGTTCCAGGGAAGGGAGTGAGCCAGTGCCGTAAGACAAACACAATATCCATGCCACACCGGGCGGGAATCGAACCCGGACCCCATCAAGGACGAATGATCAATAACCATCGTAGACCACTGCGCAACCAGGGAGGTAGATCGTGCTGACGTTACCGGTTTGTCCGTCTGTCTGTAGAAACCATATCTCTGCAACTACACTATCTACCAACAAGTAATTGGACACCCCTGCAATCGACGATATCTGCGGTCCTGATACACGTTACGTCCGCTACCGTTAAATATCGTGTGGGAAACAACAACGCAACCAGTCGCATGCAAGATGCCACGCAGTTCGGAGCTCTCTGATTTCGAGAAAGGTGTAATCGTCGGGTATCACAGAAATGGCCGATGACATATCCAGCGAGTTGAAGTACCCAAAATCGACAGTGGCCAACGTGATTGGCAAGTGGAAGATGAGAGGTGACTGTCGGAATGTGCCCCGACCCGGCAGACCCACAAAACTGGGAGTTAGAGACCGACGGGTGCTGGCCAGAGAAATTCGGAAGAACCGTACCAAATCCATGGGCCACATCCGCGAGGAGTTTCAACAGGCATCCGGGAGTGTTTTTTCGATGAATACCATCCGTAATGAAGCCCATCTGCTCGGTTATCATGGACCCACAAGCCTTTGATCACCAAGTCCAATAGCGCTGCTCGGCTAACGTGGGGTAAAGAACGTCGACAGTGGACCGTTGAACAGTGGAAACAGGTTCTCTGGAGCAAAGAATCAAGGTTCACCCTCTACCGTTCGGATGGCAGGGTCTGGGTTTGGCGTCTGCCTGGAGAACGCCTCCTGCCGGAATGTATTGTGCCAACTGTGAAGTTCGGCGGCGGTGGAATTATGCTATGGGGGTGTTTCTCCTGGTATGGCACGGGACCCTTGGTCGCAATTCCTGGTAGACTCAACGCCGAGACCTACTGCACCATTTTGGATGACCATGCGCTTCCTACGTTGTGGCAGTTTTACGGGGTGGACCCATGTTACTTTCAGGATGACAATGCCACCTGTCATGCTGCGAGGTCCAGCATGGCTTGGTATGGTGACAATGGGGTTCATCGAATGGACTGGCCAGCGCAGAGCCCGGACCTTAACCATATCGAGCACCACTGGGACGAGTTGGAGCGACGACTTAAGGGGTGCCCCCACAGTCCGAAATCGGTGAAGGAAGTGACCTGTCTTCTCCAAGCCAAGTGGAAGAAAATACCGCTAGCCGTCGTACAACGCCTGGTTGAGAGTACGCGCAGCTGTAATCGCCGCTCGTGGAGGCTCCACCAACTATTGAAGGTGAATAAACTTCGTTTCCCTTTGCTATCACAGGTGTTCAATTACTTGTTGGTAGATAGCATATTAGTCCGATTTAAAATTCTCCTTGCACTGGGAAGCTTGAAATATCCGAATGATGATTCTTGCATTCCGGTTTATTTACGATGCACGATTTTGTCCGCCAGAGGGCGTAAATGCAGATGCTATTAAATTCTAAACACATTTTATTCCACATATTTGCTTCTAAACCTCCGATTGAAAGACATTTTTCACCTTTCGATTCCATTTATGTCAAAGGTAATTTGATGTATAGTCACTTTTTCAAGTTACGCATAGATTTTCCGCTAGGGGCGTTAAAGTAAATTGCGCTTCCCTCGATATCTCTAGTTCTAAAGCTCCGATTTGAATTTTTTTTCTTTAGCTGATACAGTTCCTAATGAAAAATCTTTTGCATATAATTTCTAATTTTTGGTAAAAATTGGTTTGGCCACCAGGGGCGTAATCGTTAATTTGTGATGTATATGTAGTAAAACCTAAGCTTCTGAAACCTCGATTGAAAAAATTCTTTCATGGACCAATACCACTTACGTCGATAAGCCCTTTCCGGAAATTTCTTCTTAAATTATTTCATGGTTTCTCTGCCAGGGGGCGTACATGTATATCATATTTTTGTCGATATCTCTGCTTCTAATGATCCGATGTGATTTTTTTTTCTTTGTTGGATAGAGTTTCTGGTGCGACATGTGTTCATGAAATTTCAAAATTTAAAAGTAATTCATAGACTTTCCGCTAGGGAGCGTAAGGGCAAATTGCGTTTCCCCGATATCTCTGCTTCTAAAACTCCGATTTAAAAAATTCTTTCTGAAAAAAATACAGCTCCTGATGGGAAATCGTTTGCATATAATTTCAATTTTTTTGGTAAAAATAGTTTGGTCGCCAGGGGGCGTAAGTCTTAATTTCCGCTTCTGATGTATTTGCAGGAAAATGTGAGTTCCTAAAATCTCAATAAAGCAAAATTCGTTCGTAGGCCGATACTACTCACTACGATAAACCTTTTCGGAATATTTTCTTCTTAAAATTTCGCACTGTTTTCCCGCCAGGGGACGTAGTTGCATATCTTATATTTGTCGATATCTCCGCTTTTAAGTGTCCGATTTGAAAAAATTATTTCTTTGTTGGAGAGCGTCTCCGCTGCGAAATGTTTCACATATAATTTAAATTGTTTTAACCCACAAGTCTGCCACCAGAGGGCGTAAGCTCACGTTTCCGTTTACCGTAATATCCTGCGGGATTAAAAACCAGATTGAAAAACTTCCTTTTTCGGTGAGATACTACTATTTTCAAATCCGGTTCCATTGACTTTGAATCATCATCATCATCATCATCATTGTCAACCATTATCAATCCACTGCTGGACGAAGGTCTCTTCAAGTTTCCTCCACAACGGTCTGTCTTGTGCCAGTCTCCTCCATGTCACTCCCGCATACTTTCGAATTTCATCCATCCATCTCCCATGTGGTCTTCTTCTGTGTCTTTTCCTGTCCCTTGGAATCCAATCTAAAATTTCCGGCTGTCCATCGATTGTCTGTCCTTCTGGCAGTATGTCCATCATATTGCCATTTCAGGGATTTAACTCTGATCATGATGTCTTCCACTCTTGTCATTTTTCTGATCCACGAGTTCCTCTTCTTATCTCACCTGGTTACACCAAGCATGCACCTCTCCATGCTGCTTTGAGTTGTCTGCAGCCGTTGTATGTCTCTTTTAGTTAAGGTCCACGTCTCTGCACCATACGTAAGCACTGGAAGGATGCATTGATCAAACACTTTTCTTTTAAGACATAATGGCATATTGCTCTTGAAAATTATGCTGTTTCTTCCAAAAGCTCTCCAGGCAAGTTTTGTAAGCCGATTAATTTCTTCATCAATGTATATGGTTTAGAGTTGTCTGCAGCCTTTGTATGTCTCTTTCAGTTAAGGTTTCACGTCTCTGCACCATACGTAAGCACTGGAAGGATGCATTGATCAAACACTTTTCTTTTAAGACATAATGGCATATTGCTCTTGAAAATTATGCTGTTTCTTCCAAAAGCTCTCCAGGCAAGTTTTGTACACCGATTAATTTCTTCATCAATGCATATGGTTTAGAGTTGTCTGCAGCCTTTGTATGTCTCTTTCAGTTAAGGTTTCACGTCTCTGCACCATACGTAAGCACTGGAAGGATGCATTGATCAAACACTTTTCTTTTAAGACATAATGGCATATTGCTCTTGAAAATTATGCTGTTTCTTCCAAAAGCTCTCCAGACAAGTTTTGTACGCCGATTAATTTCTTCATCAATGTATATGGTTTAGAGTTGTCTGCAGCCTTTGTATGTCTCTTTTAGTTAAGGTCCACGTCTCTGCACCATACGTAAGCACTGGAAGGATGCATTGATCAAACACTTTTCTTTTAAGACATAATGGCATATTGCTCTTGAAAATTATGCTGTTTCTTCCAAAAGCTCTCCAGACAAGTTTTGTACGCCGATTAATTTCTTCATCAATGTATATGGTTTAGAGTTGTCTGCAGCCTTTGTATGTCTCTTTTAGTTAAGGTCCACGTCTCTGCACCATACGTAAGCACTGGAAGGATGCATTGATCAAACACTTTTCTTTTAAGACATAATGGCATATTGCTCTTGAAAATTATGCTGTTTCTTCCAAAAGCTCTCCAGGCAAGTTTTGTACGCCGATTAATTTCTTCATCAATGTGACCCTCACTTGATATCTGCTGTCCAAGATAAACGTACGTATCTGTTATCTCCAGTTTTTCTCCATCAATCGATAAATCTTCATTTCTTGTAAAAGCATTGAACATCACTTTTGTCTTCTGAAAGTTCATTTTTAATCCCACTTCTTTACTCTTGTCAGCAAGTTCCTGGATCATACTCTGCAGCTCTGATGGGGTAGTTGCAAAAATGACTACGTCAACAGCAAAATGAAAGTGGGTTAGATAATCTCCATTAATCTTTATCCCTTTGTTTTCTCAGTTCATTGATTGAAAGACACCCTCCAATGTGGCATTAAAGAGCTTCGGAGATATGGTGTCACCTTGTCTTACTCCCTTTCCAACTTGTATGTGTGCTGTATTCTCAAACAGCCGAATATTTGCATTTTCATAGATGCTATTAATAATATTAATGACTTTGAATAGCTTTGATAAATTCAATTCGCGTCAGAACGGATTCAAAAGACGCGCTTATTGCACCCGAAAAATTCGGTGCCAGCTTTCTGATCATTTCTGGCATTGAGAATTTAGAATTTTATTCCCTTCAACGCTTGCTTCCTGTAGATGTTGTATTCCGCGACGTCAGAAATATATGCTCTGGCACGACCTCGCTTGTAAAAACAGATACCTCAGCTAAAACGAAAGCCTAATTATACACAAAATAGAAAAGAAAAATCACTAAGTGACGAGAATTGTTCCAAGAAGAGGATCATTATTTTCTCCTCATCAGGGGGGCATCCGGAAAAAAATCCCAGAACGGAAAAGTGCGTTGCCCAAAAAAAAAAAAGATGTGCTTGTTTAAGAAGCGTTTGCCCCTGCTAGATCCATCTTCTTTATCAAACAAAGTTCACCTAATATCAGGTACAGTTGTAACGTACCAGGAGATGTGACGTACCTGCCAGAAGGACGCACACGAGGGAGATGATGTAACGTACCAGGAGATGTGACGTACCTGCCAGAAGGACGCACACGACATAAAGGCAGATAGGAATCAGAATAAAATGTCCGCGTAGCTCAATTGGTAGAGCAACTTATTCCGGAATGAGTATACCCGGGTTCGAATCCTGGCGCGGATAAAAATGACGGAGAAATTCACTTCGTTATAATGGCGCCCGAACTATCCGGATGACCCGACCGTTCAAAATCTCGCAATGGTGTGATGTTCTTTCCACACCGCGAGATAGGAAAAATAAGAGAATCCCTTCTCCAGCACTTCGAAAAAAAAAAAAAGGGGGAGATGATGTAACGTACCAGGAGATGTGACGTACCTGCCAGAAGGACGCACACGAGGGAGATGATGTAACGTACCAGGAGATGTGACGTACCTGCCAGAAGGACGCACACGACATAAAGGCAGATAGGAATCAGAATAAAATGTCCGCGTAGCTCAATTGGTAGAGCAACTTATTCCGAAATGAGTGGACCCGGGTTCGAATCCTAGCGCGGATAAAAATGACGGAGAAATTCACTTCGTTATAATGGCGCCCGAACTATCCGGATGACCCGACCGTTAAAAAAAAAAATCTCGCATTGGTGTGATGTTCTTTCCACACCGCGAGATAGGAAAAATAAGAGAATCCCTTCTCCAGCACTTCGAAAAAAAAAAAAAAGGGGGAGATGATGTAACGTACCAGGAGATGTGACGTACCTGCCAGAAGGACGCACACGAGGGAGATGATGTAACGTACCAGGAGATGTGACGTACCTGCCAGAAGGACGCACACGACATAAAGGCAGATAGGAATCAGAATACAACGTCCGCGTAGCTCAATTGGTAGAGCGACTTATTCCGGAATAAGCGGCCTCGGGTTCGAATCCTGGCGTGGACAAAAATGACGGAGAAATTCACTTCGTTATAAAGTCAAACCTCGATTTAGCGAACTTCAAGGAACCAACAGTCTTGTACGTGAAATCGCGGAATTCGCTAAATCGAGGAAGCCTTTCGAATGAAACATTCAAATTAAGCTAGTGTTTTGTTCGCAATAGAATACGCTAGCATCTATGTTCACTTTCTTTCACTGACATTTAAATTATACTTTCAATTACGAATTTATTATAAAAATGTTATAATACGTACGCACTTACTTTGCATATTAAATACACAATTCGTAGACTTCAATATGTAGCATCAAAATTTAAGCGTACTTTAAAATTGCGAGAAAATTACGACAGTTGATTTTTTCCTAAGCTTCTTAAATAATGATTTCAGTGTCCTAAACTACACGAAACAGAACATCAGTTAGTACTAATTATTTTGTAAAAACAAATTATGTATTGATTACATTTTTACATTGTAGAAAAGAAATGCTTTAGAGAGTATTGCTTATGTTTTTTTCTGAACGTTTAGCTTTATAAATTGCAGCTTGAATTTTATGAAGTCCATGAAAAACATCATCATTATAATCGAAGAGCATCAAGTATTTTTAACACATTCTACACTGGAGAGCAATTGAATTAGAGATACCTGTCTAGTAACGTGTAGCACCACCTTTCGACCTGATGACGGCGGCGATTCGTCTCGGCATGGACTCGACAAGACACCGGAAGCGTTGGGAAGCCATACGGATCCACGACCCCTGAACAAGCTCCCACAACTCACGAAGATTTGATGTACACTGAAGAGCGATTGAATTAGAGAGATACCTGTCTAGTAACGTGTAGCACCACCTTTCGCCCTGATGACGGCGGCGATTCGTCTCGGCATGGACTCGACAAGACACCTGAAGCGTTGGGAAGCCATACGGATCCACGACCCCCTGAACAAGCACCCACAGTTCACGAAGATTTCATGGAGGCGGGTCATCTCTCTCGATGGCATCAAAGATGTGCTCGGTCAGGTGACCTAGCTGGCCAAAGAAGCGAGATCACGTCGGAGGAGTGTTCATCCAACCATTCGGATACAATTCGGGAGCTGCATTGTCTTGTTGCAGGATGAGGTCCCCAGTGGGATGTTGAAGACGCACAAACGGGAGCAAATGGTCGTCCAGGATATCCCGGTAACGTTGACCTGTGAAGGACGATGTCACACGTACCAGGGGTCCCATTTCAGTTCACGTAAACAGTCCCCAGACGAGAATGCCACCCCCACCAACTCGAAGAGTACCCTGCTGGCAAGAAGGATCCATCGCTTCATGTGGTTTGCGCCGTACTCGTATCCTGCCATCCGCATGTACTAACGTGAATCTCGACTAATCAGTAAGTTATGACGCCTCATCAGTAGGTTATGACGTAAGTCATGACTCCAAAGGGCGATGGAATGGATCCTGCTCCTGTGTCTTGACCTTTGACCCCATTTCATCCATTTCAATAGGGTTCGTCCCCGTGCTATTCCCTCCCACATACTGAAGTTTCATCGAAATCGAACCATTTTTACGCGTGTTACGAAGATTTGATAGAGGTGGTGATCTCTCTCGATGGCATCCCAGATGTGCTCGATGGGATTGAGGTCAGGGGACCTAGCCGGCCAAGGAAGCGAGATCACGTCGGTGGAGTGTTCACGCAACCATTCGGATACAATTCGGGAGCTGCATTGTCTTGTTGCAGGATGAGGTCCCCAGTGGGATGTTGAAGACGCACAAACGGGAGCAAATGGTCGTCCAGGATATCCCGGTAACGTTGACCTGTGAGGGACGATGTCACACGTACCAGGGGTCCCATTTAAGTCCACGTAAACAGTCCCCAGACGAGAATGCCACCCCCACCAGCTCGAAGAGTTCCCTGCTGGCAAGAAGGATCCATCGCTTCATGTGGTTTTCGCCGTACTCGTATCCTGCCATCCGCATGTACCAACGTGAATCTCGACTCATTAGTAAGTTATGACCCCAAAGGGCGATGGAATGGATCCCGTTCCTGTGTCTTGACCTTTGACCCCATTTCATCCATTTCAAAAGGGTTCGTCCCCGGGTTATTCCCTCCGACATACTAAAATTTCATCGAAATCGAACCATTTTTACGCGTGTTATAGTGCGGACAGACAGACAGACATACGGACAAAGCTGGAGCATATACACTCCTCAACCGACGGATAGAAAGCGTAAAAAAGATATACAAGGACTGCGAACAACTGAAATAAGCATAGAGAGATACATGCTTGGTGTAACCAGGAAAGATAAGAAGAGAAATTCGTGGATCAATAAAATGACAAGAGTGGAAGACATCACAATCAGAGTAAAATCCCTGAAATGGTAATGGGCTGGACATATTGCCAGGACAGACCATGGATGGACAGCCGAAATTTTAGACTGGATTCCAAGGGACAGGAAAGGACTCAAAAGAAGATCACATGTGAGATGGGTGGATGAAATTCGATAGCACGTGGGAGTTACATAGAAGAGGTTGGCGACAGACAGACCGTTGTGGAAGAAATTTGAGCATACATTTATCCAGCAGTGGATTGATAATGGTTGGCAATGATGTGAAGGAATATACGCATATACAATATATTTACAAAAGTCACCGGACACCCTTCTAAAGAAATGAACGGATCTACTGCGTTGTTAAGATGCGCGGTACAGCTGCAAATGGTATAAAAACAAGCCTGTAGCTGATCGCGATCAAACCGCACTGTGAGGTTGAGAGAAAATATCGCTGAACTGATTTTGAGAAAGGAAAGATTGTTGGGTGTTATATTAGTGGGTTGTCCATAAGAGAAACCGAGAGGCGTTTAAACATACCCAAGTCAACTGTTTTGGATGTACTGAATAAGTGGAAGACAAATGAAGCAGCAAAACGTACCGGCAGACCAAAGAAAATCAGTGATAGAGGACGTCGAAGCCTCAGGAGAGTCGTTACAGCTAATCAAAGGAATACTGCACGAGACTAAATTTGAAAATG
The DNA here is from genome assembly GCA_039090855.1 of Macrothele yani. Lineage (NCBI taxonomy): Eukaryota > Metazoa > Arthropoda > Arachnida > Araneae > Macrothelidae > Macrothele > Macrothele yani. The sequence continues at coordinate 105,891,862 of CM077033.1, read as the reverse complement.
GTATAAGTGAGCTTCTTTACCGCTTCTTTGTCGCGGCGGGAGAGAACTGACTTTGAGAAAGGAAAGATTGTTGGGTGTTATATTAGTGGGTTGTCCATAAGAGAAACCGGGAGGCGTTTAAACATACCCAAGTCAACTGTTTTGGATGTACTGAATAAGTGGAAGACAAATGAAGCAGCAAAACGTACCGGCAGACCAAATAAAATCAGTGATAGAGGACGTCGAAGCCTCAGGAGAGTCGTTACAGCTAATCAAAGGAATACTGCAAGAGACTAAATTTGAAAATGGTATAAGTGAGCTTCTTTACCGCTTCTTTGTCGCGGCGGGAGAGAACTGACTTTGAGAAAGGAAAGATTGTTGGGTGTTATATTAGTGGGTTGTCCATAAGAGAAACCGAGAGGCGTTTAAACATACCCAAGTCAACTGTTTTGGATGTACTGAATAAGTGGAAGACAAATGAAGCAGCAAAACGTACCGGCAGACCAAAGATAAAATCAGTGATAGAGGACGTCGAAGCCTCAGGAGAGTCGTTACAGCTAATCAAAGGAATACTGCACGAGACTAAATTTGAAAATGGTATAAGTGAGCTTCTTTACCGCTTCTTTGTCGCGGCGGGAGAGAACTGACTTTGATAAAGGAAAGATTGTTGGGTGTTATATTAGTGGGTTGTCCATAAGAGAAACCGAGAGGCGTTTAAACATACCCAAGTCAACTGTTTTGGATGTACTGAATAAGTGGAAGACAAATGAAGCAGCAAAACGTACCGGCAGACCAAATAAAATCAGTGATAGAGGACGTCGAAGCCTCAGGAAAGTCGTTACAGCTAATCAAAGGAATACTGCACGAGACTAAATTTGAAAATGGTATAAGTGAGCTTCTTTACCGCTTCTTTGTCGCGGCGGGAGAGAACTGACTTTGAGAAAGGAAAGATTGTTGGGTGTTATATTAGTGGGTTGTCCATAAGAGAAACAGAGAGGCGTTTAAACATACCCAAGTCAACTGTTTTGGATGTACTGAATAAGTGGAAGACAAATGAAGCAGCAAAACGTACCGGCAGACCAAAGAAAATCAGTGATAGAGGACGTCGAAGCCTCAGGAGAGTCGTTACAGCTAATCAAAGGAATACTGCACGAGACTAAATTTGAAAATGGTATAAGTGAGCTTCTTTACCGCTTCTTTGTCGCGGCGGGAGAGAACTGACTTTGATAAAGGAAAGATTGTTGGGTGTTATATTAGTGGGTTGTCCATAAGAGAAACCGAGAGGCGTTTAAACATACCCAAGTCAACTGTTTTGGATGTACTGAATAAGTGGAAGACAAATGAAGCAGCAAAACGTACCGGCAGACCAAAGATAATCAGTGATAGAGGACGTCGAAGCCTCAGGAAAGTCGTTACAGCTAATCAAAGGAATACTGCACGAGACTAAATTTGAAAATGGTATAAGTGAGCTTCTTTACCGCTTCTTTGTCGCGGCGGGAGAGAACTGACTTTGAGAAAGGAAAGATTGTTGGGTGTTATATTAGTGGGTTGTCCATAAGAGAAACCGAGAGGCGTTTAAACATACCCAAGTCAACTGTTTTGGATGTACTGAATAAGTGGAAGACAAATGAAGCAGCAAAACGTACCGGCAGACCAAAGAAAATCAGTGATAGAGGACGTCGAAGCCTCAGGAGAGTCGTTACAGGTAATCGACGGAGTTCTGCACAAGACCTCAGTGTACAGGTGAGGAAAAATGCTGGAACCTCGGTATGTACACGTACCATTCACTGAGAACTTCATTCCATGGGTTACCGTGGTCGTGCGGCTGCTCATAAGCCTTTCATCTCCACTCGGAATGCTACTCGTCGTTTAGCATGGTGTAAAGAACATTTATCGTGGACCGTAGATCAATGGAAACGGGTCCTATGGACTGATGAATCCAGATACACGATCCATCAGTCTGATGGCCGTGTGTGGGTATGGCGGCAGCCAGGGGAACGCTATTTACCACAGCGTACTGTTCCTACGGTCAAGTTTGGAGCTGGCAGTGAACTCGTATGGGGGTGTTTTTCGTGGTATGGTCCCGGCCCATTAGTTAACGTGGACAAACCTGTTAACGAGCATGTCTACCTCGATATTCTGGACAATTATGCCCTACCAACTCTGTGGCAATACTATGGAACCGAGCCCTGTTGGTACCAGAATGATATTACACCGAGCCATAAAGCAAGAACTGTTACGGCGTGTAATTCCGTATCTCGTGTGTTGACTGGCCGGAACAGAACCCTGATGTTAATCACTTAGAGCACCTATGGGATGAATTAGAGCGCCGCATAATAAGAAGTTTGGAACCAAGGCCTATTACTAAGCAACAGTTAGCGTCAGCATTATGTACTGAATGGAAGCGCATACCTATCGCTGTGTTCCAAAACCTTGTCGAAACATGTCTCGAAGGGTCAGTGCATGCATTGAGGCCAAAGGTAGACCAACACCGTCAATAAATGCTATGTTGTGTTTCTCTTCTAGATGTCCGGTGGCTTTTGTCAATATATATGTACAGTATATATAATCAGAGAAAAATCCCTGAAATTGCAATGGGCAGGCAGGACTGGACATATTGCTAGATGAACTCACCACTATTGTACAACTGAAATAGTAGACGGTATACCAAGGGAATACCCCGGAAAATCACGTGGTAGATGAGTGGATGTGATTCGAAAGCATGACGTGGAAGAGAATTGTTGGCAGAGAATTGTGGAAGGAGTCGAAGAGGCTTTCAAGCAACAGTGGATTGAGAATGTTTAATGATTGCAACACACATTTATTGATTTAGATGTATATATATATACACTGGCGTGCAAAAATTAAGGACGAGACGGTTTCTCGAATGTAACGCCGTGCAGAAGTGCTCCACATCGACTCAAATCATGCCATAAGATCCCCAAGATGTAAGAATATGGGACAAGTGAGCAAAACCGCCCAAACAAGGAATCCAAAGGATACAAAGGCACTTTATCGAAAAGGTAGCTTCGAGCACAACTGGACAGAAGACAGAAACGTCCATGTGACAGGCGGCTGCCAAGAAATATTCAGTCTTTAGTAGGGGATATGATCACCCCTGACTGCGTTGCAGGATTTACAACGTCTGTCCATGCTGAGGACGAGGTTGTCAAGGAGCTGTTGAGGCATCGCAGCCCATTCCTCTTGTAGCGCCAATCGCAGCTGCGGAATCGTTGCTGGCGGCTGGTGACGTGCTGCCAAGCGTCTGCAAAGAAGGTCCTACACATGTTCGATTGGATTTAGGTCCGGGGACCTTGCGGGCCAATCCATGCGTTCAATATCTACACTCTTCAACAGCTCTGCGTCAGCCACTGTACGATGAGGTGTAGCGTTGTCGTCCATGAAGAGGAACTCAGGAACCCACAGCAGCTCTAAACAGACGCACGTGAGGCAGGAGAACCTCGATACAATAGCGGACACCAGTGACTGAACCTCCTTGGAAGATGTGGAGGTCAGTACGGCTACCAAGCATGATGCCGCCCCAAACGAGAACTCCGATACCTCCACACCGGTCCCTTTCGATGATGTTGGAGGTGTGATTGCGTGTTCCTTGCTCTCTCCAGATGTGTATACGTCCAGAATCGCTCGTCAGACTAAATCGGCTCTCATCCGTAAAGAGAACTCGACCCCATTGCTGATGTGTCCAGTTCTTGTGTTCCTGGCACCACAGAAACCGCCGTCTCCGATGAGCAGGCGTTAATGGCACACACCGTACTGGTCGTCGTGCAAATAAACCACCTTTGTGCAGCCTCCTGGCCACGGTAAAACGCGATAACGGACGTCCAGTTGTCTGTTGCATGCGCCTTTCTATTTCTCCAGCTGTCTGCCGTCTGTCTCTTCTCGCCTGTAGGACAATATACCGGTCGTCCGCCGCCGTGGTTGCTCGTGGACGACCACTGCTAAACTCTCGGACAGCTGTTCCTGTCGTTTGAAATGCTCTCTAAGCTCGTGAAACGATGCTGTGAGCGATCCCGAACTCCTCGGCCACACTAGTCACACTTCGACCTTCTTCCAACTTCCCAATGACGCGACCTCGGGTAAAGTCATCCAGAGGTCGTCTACTGGATTGCCTGTTGGCCATATCACACGGTGGCAGCAACTCGACGTCGTTCAAACCGATGTACACCGTGCAATAGCTTTCACCGAATTGCTGAGCCACCTCCTGTGTGCTTTATACCCTCCCGACCCCCCCCCACCTACGTCATGCTGCATATATGCGTATGCCCTTCCGTACCGGACCCGAGTCTATCTCCTGAGTGGTCTTTCGGTCCGTTCTGCCTGCTCGTTCCGCTGTTATGCTAATTTCTCCCGTTTGTCTTTAATTTTTGCACACCTGTGTATTTGCAGAACACTACGTTGGTAGATAACAATCATTTTTAGGGAGGAATTTATCTTAGAATGTACACTGATGATCCATTATAATATGACCTAGTAAGTTGTAGGACACTGTTTAGCCTGGAAAAACAGCAGCTATTTGATGAGGTGGCGTACCCTGGGGTATGTTTTACCTTATTTGATGGCGATACGTACCCTGGGGTACCTCTTACCTTAATTTCAACTGCAGGTCCTCCAGTTCCCGGACTGTACATTTTCGGGTGGTGGCGATTTAGCGCGAACCCGCTTCTCCAAGTCGAACCACAAAAGTTCGATTGGGTTCACGCCAGGTGAATTTGGAGGCCAGGACATTAAGTCACCAGCATGTTCCTCGAACTTTTCCTTGACGATTCTGGCAGTGTGACATAGCGCATTATCCTGTTGGTAATGTCCATCACCAGCAGGAAACACAGTTGCCATGAATGGGTGAACTTGTTCCGCAACGATGTTCAGATACCTGACAGCTGAAAGGGATTGTGCTATTGGGATAATGTGGCCCAAAATATCCCAAGGAAACATCGTCCACAGCATAACACCGCCACCGCCGGTCTGTTTCCGCCCAAACGTTGCATTCAGGTGACATAGTCTCCGTTGGTAATCAGCGTGTCTGCGCTCGGCTGTCTACGTGATGCACCAGAAATCTTGTACTTCTGCGTCATTTTTGGTCCACGCCGGGGATCGAACCCGAGTCCGCTTATTCCGGAACAAGCAGCTCTACCAACTGAGCTACGCAGACGTTCGTTCTTGCTGCTATCTGCCTTTTTGTTGGGTGCGTCCTGCGGGGCAGGCACGTCACATCCCCTCCCCCCGAAAGAGGGCCGATGTCATGGCCCACTAACTGTTGCTAAGTAGTAGGCGTCCTGCGGGGCAGCCACGTCACATCCCCCCCGAAAGAGGGCCGGGGTCATGGCCCACTAACTGTTGCTTAGTAGTAGGCGTCCAGCGGGGCAGGAACGTCACAACTACCCCCGAAAGAGGGCCAAGGTCATGGCCCACTAACTGTTGCTTAGTCGTAGGGGTCCTGCGGGGCCGCCACGTCACATCCCCTCCCCGAAAGAGGGCCGATGTCATGGCCCACTAACTGTTGCTAAGTAGTAGGCGTCCTGCGGGGCAGGCACGTCACAATTACCCCCGAAAGAGGTCCAAGGTCATGGCCCACTAACTGTTGCTTAGTCGTAGGCGTCCTGCGGGGCAGCCACGTCACATCCCCCCCCCCGAAAGAGGGCCGGGGTCATGGCCCACTAACTATTGCTTAGTAGTAGGCGTCCAGCGGGGCAGGAACGTCACAACTACCCCCGAAAGAGGGCCAAGGTCATGGCCCACTAACTGTTGCTTAGTCGTAGGGGTCCTGCGGGGCCGCCACGTCACATCCCCTCCCCGAAAGAGGGCCGATGTCATGGCCCACTAACTGTTGCTAAGTAGTAGGCGTCCTGCGGGGCAGGCACGTCACAATTACCCCCGAAAGAGGTCCAAGGTCATGGCCCACTAACTGTTGCTTAGTCGTAGGGGTCCTGCGGGGCAGCCACGTCACATCCCCCCACCCGAAAGACGGCCGGGGTCATGGCCCACTAACTGTTGCTTAGTAGTAGGCGTCCAGCGGGGCAGGAACGTCACAACTACCCCCGAAAGAGGGCCAAGGTCATGGCCCACTAACTGTTGCTTAGTCGTAGGGGTCCTGCGGGGCCGCCACGTCACATCCCCTCCCCGAAAGAGGGCCGATGTCATGGCCCACTAACTGTTGCTAAGTAGTAGGCGTCCTGCGGGGCAGGCACGTCACAATTACCCCCGAAAGAGGTCCAAGGTCATGGCCCACTAACTGTTGCTTAGTCGTAGGGGTCCTGCGGGGCAGCCACGTCACATCCCCCCCGAAAGAGGGCCGGGGTCATGGCCCACTAACTGTTGCTTAGTAGTAGGCGTCCAGCGGGGCAGGAACGTCACAACTACCCCCCGAAAGTGGTCCAAGGTCATGGCCCACTAACTGTTGCTTAGTCGTAGGCCTCCTGCGGGGCAGCCACGTCACATCCCCCCCCCCCGAAAGACGGCCGGGGTCATGGCCCACTAACTGTTGCTTAGTAGTAGGCGTCCAGCGGGGCAGGAACGTCACAACTACCCCCCGAAAGAGGTCCAAGGTCATGGCCCACTAACTGTTGCTTAGTCGTAGGCGTCCTGCGGGGCAGCCACGTCACATCCCCCCCCCGAAAGAGGGCCGGGGTCATGGCCCACTAACTGTTGCTTAGTAGTAGGCGTCCAGCGGGGCAGGAACGTCACAACTACCCCCGAAAGAGGGCCAAGGTCATGGCCCACTAACTGTTGCTTAGTCGTAGGGGTCCTGCGGGGCAGCCACGTCACATCCCCCCCCCGAAAGAGGGCCGGGGTCATGGCCCACTAACTGTTGCTTAGTAGTAGGCGTCCAGCGGGGCAGGAACGTCACAACTACCCCCGAAAGAGGGCCAAGGTCATGGCCCACTAACTGTTGCTTAGTCGTAGGGGTCCTGCGGGGCCGCCACGTCACATTCCCTCCCCGAAAGAGGGCCGATGTCATGGCCCACTAACTGTTGCTAAGTAGTAGGCGTCTTGCGGGGCAGGCACGTCACAACTACCCCCCGAAAGAGGGCCAAGGTCATGGCCCACTAACTGTTGCTTAGTCGTAGGGGTCCTGCGGGGCAGCCACGTCACATCCCCCCCCCCGAAAGAGGGCCGGGGTCATGGCCCACTAACTGTTGCTTAGTAGTAGGCGTCCAGCGGGGCAGGAACGTCACAACTACCCCCGAAAGAGGGCCAAGGTCATGGCCCACTAACTGTTGCTTAGTCGTAGGGGTCCTGCGGGGCAGCCACGTCACATCCCCCCGAAAGAGGGCCGGGGTCATGGCCCACTAACTGTTGCTTAGTAGTAGGCGTCCAGCGGGGCAGGAACGTCACAACTACCCCCGAAAGAGGGCCAAGGTCATGGCCCACTAACTGTTGCTTAGTCGTAGGGGTCCTGCGGGGCCGCCACGTCACATTCCCTCCCCGAAAGAGGGCCGATGTCATGGCCCACTAACTGTTGCTAAGTAGTAGGCGTCTTGCGGGGCAGGCACGTCACAACTACCCCCCGAAAGAGGGCCAAGGTCATGGCCCACTAACTGTTGCTTAGTCGTAGGGGTCCTGCGGGGCAGCCACGTCACATCCCCCCACCCGAAAGACGGCCGGGGTCATGGCCCACTAACTGTTGCTTAGTAGTAGGCGTCCAGCGGGGCAGGAACGTCACAACTACCCCCGAAAGAGGTCCAAGGTCATGGCCCACTAACTGTTGCTTAGTAATAGGCGTTCTGCTGGGCAGGCACCTCACATCTCCCCTCCCCCTTCCGAAAGAGGGCCGGGGGCATGTCCCACGGGTCGGCCGTGATCACGAATCTTTGCAGGCAGCCTTCCGCTGCAGAACTTGCACTTGAGAACTCCCAGTCAATCTGGTGTGTGGAATGCAACGTCATACACATTTACTTTCCGAAGCGCTGAAGAAGGAAGGAATTTTCTTATTTTTGCTATCTTGCGGTGTGGAAAGAACATCACACCATTGCGAGATCTTTAACGGCCGGGTCATACGGGAAGTTCGGGCGCCATTATAACGAAATAAATTTCTCCGTCATTTTTGGTCCACGCCGAGGATCGAACCCGAGTCCGCTTATTCCGGAACAAGTCGCTCTACCAACTGAGCTATGCAGACGTTCGTTCTTGCTGCTATCTGCCTTTATGTCGTTTGCGTCCTACGGGGCAGGCACGTCACACTTGGTTCGTCAGACTAGACCACTTCCAATTATCAACGGTTCAATCTCGTGAATCTTGGGCCCATGTCATGCGTTGTTGGCGATGTCGTGCAAACTCGGCTGGATCTTCGGCAAGGCCGGCCCATGCGCAGGAGACTGTGATGAACTGTGTGCAGGGACATATTGCCCTAATCACCACTGTCGTGAAGTGAAAATCCTCAAAATACGTGGCGTCAGTTAATAAACAAAGACATCGCTCTAAAAATTTTAGCAACCGCTAGGATTAATATATAGCCAGTACCGTTAATGCCCACTAGATGGAGACATCTTGCGGATTTATAATGTCGGATGCAGACAGAAAGACACACATAGCGCCGTGGATTGTAGGGCCACCGTGGTGTAAGGCTAACGCGCTCGGCTAGATATCGAGAGATCCGGGATTTAATTCCTCGGCGGCGGCAGAATAAAAAATTTTCGGTTGCTGCGCGTTGCTAAACGGGGTGAGAGCGATGTCTTTGTTTACCACTATCGCAGCTGCTGGTGATTTGTCGCACCGTGGCTTTGCGATCGCTGTGATAAATGCGCGGCAGTCTCCGCTCCCCCTCTGGCATCAATGAAGTGCGGACAACACACGGCTGGACGATGATTTTTCGTTTGATCATCTGTGCACCACTTTTGATACGTACTCAGTACTCTCTACAGTGGCACGTGAAAAACCCACAAGCTGCGCCGTTTCGGAGGCGCCGTGCGATCCCAATTTATCCTTGATCTAACTCCGATAAATCGGCAGCTTTTCCCATTCTGACTCCGAACACTCTACTAACAGAAAGCCGGTACTCCGGTTGTACACAGTGTGGCAAACGATTTTTAAGCTTGGGTCTGTAAAATGAAATAGAAACAAGAAATTATAATTTGTTTTGGTTTGTTATTCAAAATAAGTCCCTCCGGCTTCAATACACTTGTTACAGCGATTTAATAATGATTCGAATGCCTGTTCCAGTTCACTTTACGGAATTGCCTCCAAAGCACGCGTCGAAGCTGTTTCTATGGTCGAAATATCATCAAAATAACACCCTTTTAACGTCATTTTAAGTCTTGGGAACAAAGAAAAGACGCAGGGTGCTAAATCAGGCGAATACGGTGGATGATTCAACACACGGACGTTATTTGTCGCCAAAAATCTACGAACAAGAAGTGAGGTGTGACTGGGTGCATTATCGTGCAACAAACACCAACTGTTTTCATCCCGATATTCTGGACGAATGCGACGAATTCTGCCCATCGAACGCCTCAAAACATTTAAATAAAACTCACCAGTAATTGTTTGTCCAATTCGAACAAATTATTTGTGGATAAAATACCGTTACTATCGAAGAATGTAATGAGCATTGTTTTGATTTTCGATGGAAATTTTCTTGTTTTTTTGGCTGGTGGCGAGTTTTTTGACTTCCATTCCGCACTTTGTCGCTTTGTTTTAGGATCATATTGAAAACACCATGTTTCATCACCTGTAACAATCGATTTTAAGAAGTTTGGATCATTTTCAGCGGCTGAAATGATGTCTCTGCAATGTGCACTTCTCCTTGATTTTTGTTCATTGGTTAACGTGTGTGGAACAAATTTAGCACAGACTTTTGTTTTGCCCAAATCTTCATGCAGGATGGTTCGAATCGTTTCTTTGTTGATGTTTAAAGACTCTTCCATCATTCTTAGTGACGCACATCGATTGTTTGCCACGAAATCACGCACTTTTTCAATAATCTCAGGTGTCCTAGATGAACTTGGTCTTCCGGTATGCTTATCATCTTCTTGCGTCCAAGAAACGTTTGTGCCACAGGAAAACATTTGATCTACTTAAACAAAACTCACCGTAAACTTGTTTCATCATTTGGTACGTTTCCGAAGCACTTTTACCAAGTTTTGCGTTAAATTTAATAACAGTCCTTTGTTCCATCTTAATAATTGAACATGAAAATAATTTGACTTCTCTAATGAACGGCCGTTTCGTTTGAGTTACTTTAACAACTGCGCAGTACTTTTGGCAGAAAGCAAGCAGATGGTCACGGTTTATAACACATTCGCGATTACACTGGTGGCGCCACCGTAGGCTGAAATCTAGCGCCAGTCTTAAAAATTCTTTGACGCACTGTGTATACATACTGCTCTGTGAACTTCACCTGCGCCACCGTTCTGTCTCCAGGCGCGTTCATTCCTCTTGGCTGGGGGTGTTCATAATGGAATGGCTTATCGTTTTATTTGCGGAAGGGGATATAAAAATGCGACGAAATATTTCAACGGTCATGTAAACGCTGAAACGGTTTTTTCCGTGAAATCTTTTAGACACGCTAACTGTAAAATGAAATTTCAGATTTCTTAAACTGCCTGCCAGTGTTCTCAATGTGAAATCGTTACAAAAAAAAAAATTGCAACGCGTAAGAGCTTTGGCTGTAGACACACGTGGTTTTTGGTTTTTGGGAAAATAGTGTTTTCAGAACTCGAGAAACGGGCAATTACCAGCTGACCAAAATATTTCATAACTGATGTCAAAAATGTGATTGCCTTTGACTTTCCTAAATTCATACAGGTTAATTAAAAAATAAAAAGAAGAGAAAGGTGGAAGAGGTAGAAACGCACAATAGGGGTCTAGGTTTTCCTTGGAATTCTTGCATAAATGAGACTTTTAAATGAGGTCATTCCTTCTGTCGAAATATCACGCTTCGAATATTTCACCAGTCTTCAACGAATTACAGAAGACACAAGGTTTTCACGAAACCGAAATCAGGCCGCATTTCCTAATGCGCATCGTTTATAAAAGCAGCTTAAATTCCGAGTGCAAGAAAAGAAAGCTTTTATGCCATTAAATTCCGGACAGATGCAAAAAGCACCTCACTTTCGAAATTTTCTTAGAAAGTGTTGTAGAAATTGATTTATGATTTCCAATCCTGTGCTCTGTTCAAGCATATGTAAACCACAGGAACAAATATTTTATTCCTGATTCGTAGATATCACAATACCTGAACAAGAAAAGACAAAGGCACGTATAGGCACTTATGTTTTCAAAATAGAAGGATAAGCTTATGTTATCACATGCCCGTCTATACACACCATATCTCTTCACCTGTTAGTTGCGTTTAAAAAGCTTAACTGGAAAAACGAAGATGCATACAATTGTTTGTCTTTTTCTGAAGCATAAAGTCGCCGCTAGCGTAAGTAAAGTATATGCTATTGAATTCGAGATGTACACTATCTACCAAAAAGTAATTGGACACCTGTGATAGCAAAGGAAAACGAAGTTTATTCACCTTCAATAGTTGGTGGAGCCTCCACGAGCGGCGATTACAGCTGCGCATACTCTCAACCAGGCGTTGTACGACGGCTAGCGGTATTTTCTTCCACTCGGCTTGGAGAACACAGGTCAGTTCCTTCACCGATTTAGGACGGTGGGGGCACCCCTTAAGTCGACGCTCCAACTCGTCCCAGAGGTGCTCGATAGGGTTAAGGTCCGGAGCCAGTCCATTCGATTAACCCCATTGTCACCATACCAAGCCATGCTGGACCTCGCAACATGACAGGTGGCATTGTCATCCTGAAAGTAACATGGGTCCACCCCGTAAAACTGCCACAACGTAGGAAGCGCATGGTCATCCAAAATGGTGCAGTAGGTCTCGGCGTTGAGTCTACCAGGAATTGCGACCAAGGGTCCCGTGCCATACCAGGAGAAACACCCCCATAGCATAATTCCACCGCCGCCGAACTTCACAGTTGGCACAATACATTCCGGCAGGAGGCGTTCTCCAGGCAGACGCCAAACCCAGACCCTGCCATCCGAACGGTAGAGGGTGAACCTTGATTCGTCGCTCCAGAGAACCTGTTTCCACTGTTCAAAGGTCCACTATCGATGTTCTTTGCACCACGTTAGCCGAGCAGCGCTATTGGACTTGGTGATCAAAGGCTTGTGGGTGGCAGCACGTCCATGATAACCGAGCAGATGGGCTTCCTTACGAATGGTATTCATCGAAAGAACACTCCCGGATGCCTGTTGAAACTCCTCGCGGATGTGGCCCATCGATTTGGTGCGGTTCTTCCGAATTTCTCTGGCCAGCACTCGTCGGTCTCTAACTCCCAGTTTTGTGGGTCTGCCGGGTCGGGGCACATTCCGACAGTCACCTCTCATCTTCCACTTGCCAATCACGTAGGCCACTGTCGATTTTGGGTACTTCAACTCGCTGGATATGTCATCGGCCATTTCTGTGATACCCGACGATTACACCTTTCTCGAAATCAGAGAGCTCCGAACTGCGTGGCATCTTGCATGCGACTGGTTGCGTTGTTGTTTCCCACACGATATTTAACGGCGGCGGCCGTGACGTGTATCAAGACCGCAGATATCGTCGATTGCAGAGGTGTCCAATTACTTGTTGGTAGATAGTGTATAACCCGAGGACCAGCTTTCGGTTAGTATAGTGTTCGGAGTCAGACTGAGAAAAGCTGCAGATTTATTGGAGTTTGATAAAGGAAAAATTGTGATAGCACGACGCCTCGGAACTACGTTCTCGGAAACGGCGCGGATTGTGGGTTGTTCGCGGGACGCTGTAGTGAGTACGTATCAAAAGTGGTGCACAGATGGCCAAACGACGTACCGTCGTCCTCAGCTCATGGATGCCAGAGTGGAGCGGAGACTGTAGCGCATTGTTCACAGCGACCGCAGCGCCGCAGTGCGACAAATCACCGGCAGCTGCGACAGTGGTGATTAGGGCAATATGTCACAGCACATAGTTCATCGCAGCCTTCTGCGCATGTGCCTGCCTTGCCGAAGCTCCAGCTGAGTCTAAAATCGCCGCCAACAACGAATGAAATGAGCCCGAGATTCACGAGATTTAACCGTGGATAATTCAAAATGGTCTGGTCTGACGAATCAAGATTTCTGGTGCATCACGTAGGCGGCCGAACGCGGATACGTCAATTACCAACGCAGGGTGTGGCACCTAGATGAACTGAAGGGCGGAAACAGGCCTGCGGCGGTGGTGCTATGCTGTGGGCGATGCTTTCTTGGGACACTTTACGCCCCATTATACCAATAGCACAATCCCTGACAGCTGCCAGGTATCCTAACATCGTTGTAGACCAAGTTCACCCATTCATGTCACGTGAGTTCCCTGCTGGTGATGGCCACTACAACAGGATAATGCGCCATGTCACACTGCCTGAATCGTCAAGGAGGGGTTCGAGGAACATGCTGATGACTTTCTGCCTCCAAATGCACCAGACACGAACCCAATCGAACATTTGTGGTTCGACTTGGAAAAGCGGGTTAGCGCTAAATCACTACCTCCCCGAAACGTACGGGAACTGGAGGACCTTCTGTTGACATTATGGTACCAGATACCCCAGGATACCTATCTCCACCTCATCGAATCGATGCCTCGATGGGCGGCGGCCGTTTTGTGAGCTGAAGGGGGTCCTACAGCTTATCAGGTAGGTAGGTGGTCATGATGTAATGTCTTATCGGTGTAAATAGTGTGAATTCACAGAAAATGTCCGACAAAACGCGCAGCAAAGTGGCGGGTAAATATCTGTCTTTTAACGAAATTTCCGTTAGTTCCTGCTTTTTCTAACTTTCCTATTTTCACAGATTTTCTGTTTACTTCAGAATAGTCCGTTTCAAGTTTTCCAGTATTTAAAATAGTGGCCAAAACCGTGGAAACCTTTTGGAAATAGTGTATTTTTTAGGTTTGATGGATTATAAGCCCACTTTGTTTTGGAGTAATACCAGAAAATTACACTGCCGGACAATTGCTAAGGACGGATGACAATAGCAACGATAGCAACCATAAAATGGAAGGCAGGAAAATGTGGAAATTAGCATAAGTGCGGGATACAGTAAGACGTGTTGTTTTGGATTGCCGAACTTGTTCGTGACGTCATAGCGCTGATAAGAGATATAAAGGATTTGACGCGTATTGACCGTTGTTGTTCAAACGCAAAGTTGAAAGGGAAAGAATCAATTGACGAACTTGCAATTTTCAGTATGTCTTCCCGACATCACCTAGATGATTTTACGCGTGGCCGTATTATTGGCAAGATTGAAGAAGGGCGAAAAATAACAGATGTTGCCAGGGAGTTCGACGTCAGCCACAGTGTTGTTTCAAGGCTTTGGAAATCATTTCAAACAAATGGAGAGTGTAGCAAACGTCACGGGGGAGGTCGTGTTCGCAGTACGACACCTGCAGAAGATCGGTACATAGTGCTATCAACAAAAACACACCGGCGCAGCACAGCTAGTGAGGTAGCAAATCAGTTTATGGCTGCTACTGGCAAGAGGATCTCCCGAAAAACTGTCGCCAGACGTTTGCATGAAGGAGGACTATACGCCCGCCGTCCTGTTGTGTGCATCCCATTGTCCAGACGTCACCGTACCGCCCGTTTGCAATGGTGCCATCAACATCGCAATTGGACTGATAACGACTGGTCTGCTGTCCTCTTCTCAGATGAGAGTAGATACAGTCTATCGTCTGATTGTCGACGACAACTGATCTGGCGTGATAGTGGTACTGCATATTGTCCAGCAAACATACAGGATATCCGACATGTAGTGTCATGGTATGGGCTGGCATCATGATCAATGGCCGTACGTCCCTCTATGTGCTTCCAACTAGGACTACTACTGGCCAACGATACATTAATGATGTTCTGCTACCTCATGTTCGCATGTTCCGTGGTGCTGTCGGTGATAGATTCATTTTCATGGACGACAACGCAACATGTCATCGAACAGTCGCTGTCCAGGATTGTTTTGAGAGCCTCGTATGACCAGCACGTTCTCCAGATCTGAATCCCATTGAAAATGTGTGGGATGCTTTGGGGATGAGTCTTGCTGGTCGCCAATGCCCTCCAATAAACAAGGACACCCTCATCCGTGCACTGACAGAGGAATGGGATAAATTACCCCAACAGCTGCTTGATAATGTTGTGCAAAGCATGACACGACGTGTGGAATCTTGCATCGCCCTCCATGGTGGCCATATCGCGTATTGACATCTTACGCCGGAACGCCTGCGGACGGTAATTGCATTTTTTTCACGTTTACGTATTCTGCACAAAATGGCCTGTTTGTCCGTTGAACACGTTCCAAAGCCTTCTGAATTTCAGAGCACAATAAATTGTCTTTCTTGTAATGTCCTGGCATTCTGACATTATTTTATTTCACTTGGCATCCAACCACACTTACTTTTTTATGCGCTATATAGCCGTTTATGATCTGTCCTTAGCAATTGTCCAGCAGTGTACATGTGGTATTGGAGAATCATTTTATCAAAGCAAATGTTGGAATTGTCCTCCATTTTCTTGTAAACACAGTTGAACACACCGCACCATATTCAGTGATGTCTCATGTAGAGTACGAGCAGTAACATTGCCAATTTCAGTCGTGATTGTTTCACACAATGCATCCAGTGTTTTGGGATGGGTTTTGTAAACTTTATCCTTTAAGTAGCCCCATAAAAAAAAGTAAGGGGAAGTTAAGTCCGGAGATCGGGGAGGCCATATGTTTTTTGAAATTAATCTATCATCAAAGAAGCTGGTTATGAGTTCCATTGAGACTTTCGACGTGTGACACGTAGCGCCATCCTGCTGAAAGTAGCCCTCTGTCAATTCAATGTCGTGAAGGTGTTCCACAAATTCATTGAATATGCGGCAATAAACGTTAGTGTTGACAGTCTCAGAGAAAATAATGGGGCCAATAATTTTCGTAGACGAAACCGCACGCCATACACCAACCTTTTGCGAATGCATCGGTGTTTCACACATAACGTGTGGGTTTTCGGCAGCCCAGTATCTGCTGTTTTGCGAATTGACGTAGCCTGACAGATGAAACCAGGCTTCATCCGTAAACCATGTGATGGAGAGAATATCCGATCGCAAATTAAGAAAATTTTGAAACCATTTGCAGTAACTTACTCTCTTTCCCTTGCCCGATTCCTGCAGTTGATGGATTACGTGCACTTTATATGGTCGAATATTCGCTTTTTTTGCTACCCTTTGACAAGTTTCGTATGAATATCCTGTCTGTTGGCTTAATCTGTGCAACGATTTCGTCGGAGATTGAAGTAAACGTTGCCGAACATCGTCCACACGTGTTTGGGGCATCTGAGGGTGATGTCTACCGCTACCGCTGAGTAAAGAACCGCTTTGCTCCAGTTTTTTTGCCATCGAAAGAGTTGTTGACTTGCTTGGCACTTTTCGAACTCCAAACTCTCTTCGAAATTCTCGTTGAGTTTTGTTCACAAAATTAGGTAGCCAATACAATTTCACTAAAAAAACACCTTCTGGAACAGAGTACTGCATGTTTCCGAATGCACGCAAGTGAATGACAACGCAACAACAAACAAATCACGAGCTGAGTTACAGTTACGGTTAACAATCTTCTTCACGGTGGCGGTTTTCATTCTCCAGGAGTTGCTGCTTCTATTGAAAAAAAGAAGTTTCTTGCGCGATTCCCTTGCAAAAATGTAAGGTTTTTTCAGGGTACTGGTTTAAATGGATTACCCTGTATAATCGTCACGAGACTGTAGTCTTTGAGAGAAAGAATCAGCTGCATGGTAAATAAATATCTCATGAGAAACATTTCGCAGCAGAAACGCTCTACAACAAAGAAAGGATTTTTCACATCGGACTCTTAGAAGCAGAGATATCGACAAATATAAGATATGCATCTACGCCTCCTGGCGGGAGAAACATGCTTTAATTTTAGAAGAAAGTATCCTCTACAGGTTTCTCGATGTGAGTGGTATCAGTCAACGAAATAATTTTTTAAGTCCAGTTTTCAGGAGCTCAGATTTTTCTGCAAATACATCAGAAGCTGAAATTAACGCTTACGCCCTCTGGTGGCCAAACCATTCTTCACCAAATGTTAGAAATTACACGAAAAACATTTCCCATGAGGATGTGTATGCGATACAGAAAGGAATTTTCAAATCGGAGTTTTAGAAGCAGAAATATCAGGGGAAAACGCAATTGACCTCAACGCCCCTAGCGGAAAATCTATGCGTAACTTTAAAAAATGACTATAGCTAAAGCATTCTTCGACACAAATGGAATCGAAAGGTAACAATTTTTTACAATCGGATGTTTAGAAGCAAAGATATGGAATAAAATGTATTTTGAATTCGATGTCACGTGCATTTACGCCCTCTAGCGGCAAAATTGTACATAGTAAAAAAAAATCGAAATGAAGAGTCATCATTTGCATATTTGGAGCTTCCCAACGCAAAAAGAATTTTTCAAATGGGACTAATAGTGGTAGAGATATGGTGTCTACAGGCGGACGGACAAACCGTTAACATAAGTACGATCTTTTTTTAGCACGTCTTTTGTAAAAAAAGATCGTGCTTCTGTTATGGGTTTGTCCGTCCGTCCGTTCGTCCGTGTGTACCCACGATATCTCCGCAACTGTTACTCCGATTTGAAAAATTCTTTTTGCATTGGAAAGCTTGAAATATGCAAATCATGATCCTTTATTTCGTTTTTTTATTATATACAATTTCGCCGCTAGAGGGCGTAAATGCAGTTGATGTCGAATTCGAAAATACGTTTTATTCCACACATATGCTTCTAAACATCCGATTGAAAAAGTTATTTTATCTTTCGATTCCATTTATGTCAAAGAGTATTTTAGATATAGTTACTTTTCCAAATTACGCATAGATTTTCCGCTAGGGGGCGTAAAAGTAAATTGCATTTTTCCCAATAACTCTTCTTCTAAAACACCGATTTGAAAACTTTCTTCTTCAGCGGATACATCTCCTGATGGAAACTCTTTTGCATATAATTTCAAATTTTTGGTAAAGAATACTTTGACCACTAGGGGGCGTAAGTGTTAATTTTTGCTTCTGATGTATTTGCCATAAAATCGGAGCTTCTAAAATATCGATTGAAAAAATTCTTTCGTGGACTGATGCCACTCACATCGATGCACTTTTTTGAAATATTTTCTTCTTAAAATATTCCACAGTTTCTCCGGCAGGGGGCGTAGATGTACATATTATTTTTGTCAATATCTTTACTTCTAGGAGTCCGATTGGAAAAATTCCTTCTTTGTTGGATAGTGTCTTCCGTGTGACATGTTTTTCATATAATTTCAAAATTTTCAAGTAATTCATAGACTTTCCGCTAGGGGGCGTAGCGGTAAATCGCGTTTTCTCCTTTACCTCTGCTTCTAAATCTCCGATTTGAAAAATTCTTTCTGCACCGCTTACAGCTCCTGATAGGAAATCGTTTGCACCTTGCACATAATTTCTAATTTTTGTAAAAAAATAGTTTGGCCACTAGGGGGCGAAATCTTAATTTCCGCTTCTGTTGTATTTGCAGCAAAATATGAGATTCTAAATTCTCGATTGAAAAAAACGTCGTTTGTTGACCGATACTACTCATGTTTACAAACCTTTTAGAAACATTTCCTTCCTAAAATAGTGCATGGTTTCTACGCCAGGGGGCGTTGATATATATCATATTTTTTTCAATATCTCTACTTCTAGGAGTCCGATTTGGAAAATTCCTTCATTGTTGGATAGCGTTTCTAGTGTGACATATGGTTCATATAATTTCAAAAGTTTCAAGTAATTCATAGACTTTCCGGTAGTAAATAGCGTTTCCCCTATATCTCTGCTTCTAAATCTCCGATTTGAAAAATTCTTTCCACACCGCACACAACTACTGATGGGAAATCATTTGCACATAATTTCTAATTTTTGTAAGAAATGGTTTGGCCACCAGATGGCGTAAGTCTTAATTTCCGCTTGTGTTGTATTTGCAGCAAAATGGGAGCTTCTAAAATCTCGATTGAAAAAAAGTCGTTTGTTGACCGATACTACTCATGTCGACAAACCTTTTAGGAAAATTTTCTACTTGAAAAAATGCATGGTTTCTACGCCAGGGGGCGTAGATGTATAACTAATTTTTGTCAATATCTCTACTTCTAAGAGTCCGATTTGAAAAACTCCTTCTTTGTTAGATAGTGTTTTCGATGCGAAATGTTTTTCCTATAAATTAAACATTTTCAAGTAATTCATAGACTTTCCGTTAGGGCGCACAATGGTAAATTGCGTTTTCTGCTCCTAAAACTCCGATTTGAAACATTCTTCCTGTATCGCATACAAGACCTGATGGGAAATATTTTTCACACAATTTCTAATGTTTGGTAAAGAATGTTTTAGCCACCAGGGGTCATTCGAGAATACTTTCTTCCTAAAATAATGCATGGTTTTCCCACCAGGGGACGTAAAGTCACATCTTATTTTTGTCGATATCTCTGTTTCTAAGAGTCCGATTTGGAAAATTCTTTCTGTGTTGTAGAGCGTTTCAGGTGTGAAATGTTTCTCACATAAATTCATGTTTTTCTTAACGCACAAGTCTGCAGCCAGAGGGCGTAAGCTCACGATTTCGTTTACAGCAATATCTGAGGGATTAAAAACCCGATTGAAAATCTTCTTTCTTTCGTCAGATCTATTGTTTTCCATACCGGTTCCATTCACTTTGAATAGCTTTGATAAATTTAATTTGCTTCAGAACGGATTCTAAAGACGTGCCTATTACACCCGAAAATTTGGTGTCATTTTTCTTGTTTTTTTTTTTTACAAAAAACGTGCAAAAAAAGATATCAACCTTGAAAAAAATGGCGAGGTTTGAATCCCATATTTTGTAAAACCCAACTGGAATTTTCAAGAGCTGAAGTTATCCATTTCTGATGAGTAATACAGTGGCGACATTAAGCAAATCAGATTACATTTGCTGAAAATATCTCTTGAAGTATCAGATTACAGATGTTAACATAAAAGTTAACCTCTGCTTCGTGGCAAGTTATTATCACCAGCGATATTGCTCCTTATTTTTGATGCCTTTGATGAAAAAACCATTCGTTTACGCTTTGCGTCATAATCAGCAACTTTTGTTATCGCTTGAGATGTACAGAAAGGTTGAACTGTCACGAATTATTATTCATTTAACCGAACTTCATAACATTTCAATGGTGGATATGTTGCCAAGAGGGTATATAACGAAGTAAATTTCTCCGTCATTTTTATCCGCGCCAGGATTCGAACCCGGGTCCCCTCATTCCGGAATAAGTTGCTCTACCAATTGAGCTACGCGGACGTTTTATTCTGATTCCTATCTGCCTTTATGTCGTGTGCGTCCTTCTGGCAGGTACGTCACATCTCCTGGTACGTTACATCATCTCCCCCTTATTATTATTTTTTTTTTTTTTTCGAAGTGCTGGAGAAGGGATTCTCTTATTTTTCCTATCTCGCGGTGTGGAAATAACATCACACCAATGCGAGATTTTGAACGGTCAGGTCATCCGGATAGTTCGGGCGCCATTATAACGAAGTAAATTTCTCCGTCATTTTTATCCGCGCCAGGATTCGAACCCGGGTCCCCTCATTCCGGAATAAGTCACTCTACCAATTGAGCTACGCGGACGTTTTATTCTGATTCCTATCTGCCTTTATGTCGTGTGCGTCCTTCTGGCAGGTACGTCACATCTCCTGGTACGTTACATCATCTCCCCCTTATTATTTTTTTTTTTTTTATTCGAAGTGCTGGAGAAGGGATTCTCTTATTTTTCCTATTTCGCGGTGTGGAAATAACATCACACCAATGCGAGATTTTGAACGGTCGGGTCATCCGGATAGTTCGGGCGCCATTATAACGAAGTAAATTTCTCCGTCATTTTTATCCGCGCCAGGATT
Organism: Macrothele yani; assembly: GCA_039090855.1. NCBI lineage: Eukaryota > Metazoa > Arthropoda > Arachnida > Araneae > Macrothelidae > Macrothele > Macrothele yani. The sequence goes on along the minus strand of CM077033.1, from coordinate 105,870,963 downwards.
CGAACCCGGGTCCCCTCATTCCGGAATAAGTTGCTCTACCAATTGAGCTACGCGGACGTTTTATTCTGATTCCTATCTGCCTTTATATCGTGTGCGTCCTTCGGGCAGGTACGTCACATCTCCTGGTACGTTACAGGTAAACAAGAAAGATGACACCGAATTTTCGGGTGTAATGAACACTTCTTTTGAATCCGATCTGACGAGAAATAAATTTATCAAAGCTATGCAAAGTCAATGGAACAGATACTGAACTACTTGAAAGTATCTGACCAAAGAAAGGAGTTCTTCAATCAGGTTTTTAATCCCGCAGATATTGCTGTAAACGGAATCGTGAACTTACGCCCTCTATCTGCAGACTTGTGCGTTAAGAAAAATTTGAACTTACATGAGAAACATTTCGCAACGGAAACGCACTCCAACAAAGAAAGAATTTTTCAAATCGCACTCTTCGAAGCAGAGATATGGGAAAATATAAGATATGCATCTACGCCCCCTGGCGGGGAAACCATGCCTTATTTTAGGAAGAAAGTATTCTCAAAAGGTTTATCAATATGAGCAATATAGGTCCAAGAAAATTTCTGTTTGTCGTGCTTCAGGAGCTCAGATTTTGCTGCAAAGCCATCAGAAGATCAAATTAACACTCATGCCCCCTGGTGGCCAGACCATTCGTAATGAAATATTAGAAATTATATGGAAACACATTTTCCATCAGGAGTTGCATGCGCTACAAGAAGAATTTTTCAAATCGGAGTATTAGAAGCAGAAATATCAGGGAAAACGATATTTACCTCTGCGCCCTCTAGCGGAGAGTGTATGATTTACTTGAAAATTTTGAATTTATATGAAAAAATAATCGTATTTTGAAGAGGACGAGGAGCAATTTTTAGCACGTCTTTTGTAAAAAAAGATCGTGCTTATGATACCAGTTTGTCCGTCCGTCCGTCTGTACCCACGATATCTCTGGAACAACACTGGCGGAAAGTGAAAAAAGAACACCAAGAAGGAATTGGCCGATGATCATGAAATTTACATATGTTAATGAGGTTGAGTTTACATAGGTGTGACGTTAATTTCTGGACCAACCGGTGAGCGCTTACGCCACAGCACGGCATAATATGCAATTTATGGTCGGTGGTATTTAAGGAGTACGGCGAAGTGAATGTAATCGGTCGTCGGCGTACGGACACGTGCGAAGACCCTGAGGAAGCTGCAATGCCTGGACATAGAAGACGTGTACGATTTCAGCAGTTATCGGACTTTGAGCGAGGTCGTCTAGTCGGACTCCGCGAGGCCGGGTGGTCATATCGTCGTATTGCTGAGCGAATTGGACGGGAAGTATCGGTGGTGGTACGATGGTGGCGTAGATGGTCCGAGGAACATTCCCACACGAGGAGACGTGGAACCGGGAGTCACAGACGTACTGATGAGTGGACCGATCGACGCATAAGAAGAGCGGCGTTGTCAAGCAGAACATCCACTGCAATGCAAATCCGAGCTGCCGTTGCACCTGAGGTGACTGTGCGAACAATCCGCAACCATCTACTGGATGCAGGACTACGTGCACGTGTGCCTCTGGCATGTGTACCTCCGACTCCAGCCCACCGTCAGGAACGGCTGCAGTGGTGTCGCCAACGTCTGCACTGGAGAACGCAATGGCGATCTGTCGTGTTCAGCGATAAAAGCAGATTCTGCTTGGGTGCCTCCGATGGCCGTATGCGTGTTCGCAGACACACAGGGGAGCGTCTCCACCCTTCTTGCATCCGCCAGCGAAACACAGGGCCTGCACCTGATCTTCTGGTGTGGGGAGCGATCAGCTATCGCTCCCGTACAGAACTAGTATTTGTACCGGGTACGTTAAACAGCACCTTGTACATCAACAACATCATTCAGCCCGTTGTTGTGCCATTTGTAAGGTCGGTCCATCGTGGTGTTTTCCAGCAAGATAACTCACGCCCACGCACGGCACGTGCAACGCAACATGCACTTCAGGGTGTGAGACAACTTCCATGGCCACCGGATTTGTCCCCCATTGAGCACGTGTGGGATTTTATGGGACAACGACTTATCCGGTCTCCACGGCCAGACACGACCATCCCCGATTGAGGCGTCCAGGTTGAGGATGCTTGGAACTCAATACCCCAAACTTACATCCAACATCTGTACGACAAACTCCATGCCAGAATTGCACAGTGTGACGCAGTTCATGGCGGTTCAACCTCGTACTAACCATGTTACATGGAAATGTTATTTTTCAGTATACCAGCAAATACAGCTGTATTTTGCCATAATGTTTTGATCACGTTATCCTCTGTATTCCGTTATTATGCTGTATAAATTTCGTTGGTATCAGACGTCTCCTTCTTGGTGTTCTTTTTTCACTTTCCAGCCACGACCATCCCCGATTGAGGCGTCCAGGTTGAGGATGCTTGGAACTCAATACCCCAAACTTACATCCAACATCTGTACGACAGACTCCATGCCAGAATTGCACAGTGTGACGCAGTTCATGGCGGTTCAACCTCGTACTAATCATGTTACATGGAAATGTTATTTTTCAGTTTACCAGCAAATACAGCTGTATTTTGCCATAATGTTTTGATCACGTTATCCTCTGTATTCCGTTATTATGCTGTATAAATTTCGTTGGTATCAGACGTCTCCTTCTTGGTATTATTTTTTTCACTTTCCGGCAGTGTATAAATCATAATTATCCCCCCATAACTATCCTATATAGAAAGCTTATTACCTGGAAAAATTGTGATACAAAAAGTATCGGTTTTCTTGAGCCTGAATTCACTCAAAGAAACATATCCCGCTCGTTTTGATTTCGTTCGGTAAAAAAGTGAATTAAGCGTTTTGTGTTCTTATTCCTCGATTAAGCGATAAAACAATGTGCAAATTGTTCAAAGCTTTGCAGGAACTTGTTTTGTATAAATGCTTGAGGAAACTAATACGTTGTGCGATTCAGTTGTACCCGTAAGAACCCATTAACGCAATATGCGCTGAAAAGACAAGTTATCCGAAAAACAATTTAATAACAATTGAAAAAAAAAAAGTTCTACTGAAGATTTTGATGTCAAAACTTATGTTGTAAGACAAAGTAACAGAAGAAGAATTAAAAAAAAATCGCTGAATGAAATTCCGCAACAAAGGGCTTCTTTTTCTCTTTTTTTTTTTTGCATGCCTACACATAACGTTTACACGCAGCTGCGCAGAGCTGTTATTTAGATTACAATACAGCGTACGATGACGTTAGAAAAAAATAAAAAATTTCTCACGAACGCATTCTTGGGGAAGGATTTACGAATTTCATCTTTTGTTTCCATTTTCTGACACTTAACAGAAACTGGAATCAGCAGTTCGACGACCCTGGATGAGATTTATTATGTGATGGTCCGAATGCAAATGAAAAACAAGAAAGATGACACCGAATTTTCGGGTGCAATAAGCACGTCTTTTGAATCCGTTCTGACGCAACTTAAATTTATCAAAGCTATTTAATGGAACCGGTATGGAAAACAATAGATCTGACCAAAGAAAGAAGATTTTCAATCGGGTTTTTAATCCCTCAGATATTGCTGTAAACGGAATCGTGAGCTTACGAACTCTTAGAAACAGAGATATCGACAAAAATAAGATGTGACTTTACGTCCCCTGGTGGGAAAACCATGCATTAATTTAGGAAGAAAGTATTCTCAAAAGGTGTATCCATATAAGCGGTATCGGTCCAAGAAAAAAAAAATTTAGTCGAGTTTGCAGGAGCCCAGATTTTGCTACAAATACATCAGAAGCAGAAATTAACACTTATGACCCCTGGTGGCTAAACCATTCTTTACCAAACATTAGAAATTATGTGAAAAATATTTTCCATCAGGTCTTGTATGCGATACAGGAAGAATTTTTCAAATCAGAACTTTAGGAGCAGAAATAACGAGAAAAACGCAATTTACCTCTGTGCCCCCTAGCGGAAAGTCTATGATTTACTTAAAAATTTTGAATTTATAGGAAAAACATTTCGCATCGGAAACACTATCCAACAAAGAAGGAATTTTTCAAATCGGATTCTTAGAAGTAGAGATATTGACAAAAATTAGTTATACATCTACGCCCCCTGGAGTAGAAACCATGCATTTTTTCAAGAAGAAAATTTTCCTAAAAGGTTTGTCGACATGAGTAGTATCGGTCAACAAACGACTTTTTTTTCAATCGAGATTTTACAAGCTCATATTTTGCTGAAAATACAACAGAAGCGAAAATTAAGACTTACGCCACCTGGTGGCCAAACCATTTCTTACAAAAATTAGAAATTATGTGCAAACGATTTCCCATCAGGAGCTGTATGCGGTGCAAAAGAATGTTTCAAATCGGAGATTTAGAAGCAGAGATATAGGGGGAAACGCAATTTACATTTACGCCCCCTAGCGGAAAGTCTATGAATTACTTGAAACTTTTGAAATTATATGAACCACATGTCACACTAGAAACACTATCTAACAAAGAAGGAATTTTTCAAATCGGATTCCTAGAAGTAGAGATATTGACAAAAATAAGATGCACATCTGCGCCCTCTGGCGGAAAAACTGTGAAATATTTTAAGAAGAAAAAAAATCCGAAAAGGTTTATCGATGTGAGTGGCATCAGTCCACGAGAGAATTTTTCCATCGATATTTTAGAAGCTCAGATTTTATGGCAAATACATCAGAAGCAAAAATTAACACTTACGCCCCTTGGTGGCCAAAGTATTCTTTACCAAAAATTTGAAATTATATGGAAAAGATTTTCCATCAGGAGATGTATCCGCTGAAGAAAAAAATTTCAAATCGGAGTTTTAGAAGAAGAGTTATCGGTAAAAATGTAATTTACTTTTACGCCCCCTAGCGGAAAATCTGTGATTCATTTGAAAAAGTAACTATATCTAAAATACTCTTCGACATAAATGGAATCGAAAGATATAAAAGTTTTTTCAGTCGGATGTTTAGAAGCAAATATGTGGAATAAAACGTATTTTTGAATTCGACATCATCTGCGTTTACGCCCTCTAGCGGCGAAATTGTACATCGTAAAAAAAAACGAAATAAAGAGTCATCATTTGCATATTTCAAGCTTCGCAATGCAAAAAGAATTTTTCAAATCGGACTAATAGTTGCAGAGATATCGTGGGTACAGTCGGACGGACAACCCGATAACAGAAGCACGATCTTTGACGTGCTAACAATTAAAATCCGTAATATAAATTGTGACCTTCGAATAAATGAAAGCCTGGAAATTTAGGCCCCGTAGGATCATTTCAAAATTCTTCACACCGTGCTTCCACATTTCTGTCGTCTAACAACGCTATCCAACCACTCGTATTTCAAAGGGAATTCGAATTTGCTGAATAAACGAGAAAAAGTAAATAATTTCAATTACATTTATTAGTTAAGTGACATCTTTATTGCCCGCGTAGCAGGTGCTCGATTGTATAAGTATTAATTTTGTTAAGGGTACTTTGAATACTGTAACAACACTATCGAACCTCTCATAATGCAGTGGAATTCAAATTTGCTGAATAAACGACGAAAAGTGAATAATTTCCATTGCATTTAATAGTTACGTAAATTCTTTATTGACCGCGTAACAGGTGCTCGAGGGCATAAGTAATAATATTGTTACGTGTACTTTGTTACGACCACTCGTACTGCAGGGGAATTCAAATTTGCTGAATTAACGAGGAAAAGTCAGTAATTTCGATTACATTTATTAGTTACGTGGCACCTTCCTTGACCGCGTAACAGGGGCTCGATAGCATAAGTAATAATCGTGTTACTCGTACTTTGGATACTGTAACAATACTATCAAACCGCTACTAATACAGGTGAACTCAAATTTGCTGAATTAATGAGAAGTTAATACTTTGGATTACATTTAATAGTTACGTTGCATCTTTATTGACCGCGTAACAGGTGTTAGATAGTATAAGTAATAATGTCGTTAATTGTACTTTGAATACTTTAACAACACTATCTAACTTCTCAAAACGCAGGGGAATTCAAATTTGCTGAATAAACAACGAAAAGTGGGTAATTTCCATTGCATTTAATAGTTACGTGAATTCTTTATTGACCGCGTAAGAGGTGCTCGAGGGCATAAGTAATAATATTGTTACGTGTACTTTGTTACGACCACTCGTACTGCAGGGGAATTCAAATTTGCTGAATTAACGAGGAAAAGTCAGTAATTTCGATTACATTTATTAGTTACGTGGCACCTTTCTTGACCGCGTAACAGGGGCTCGATAGCATAAGTAATAATCGTGTTACTCGTACTTTGGATACTGTAACAATACTATCAAACCGCTACTAATACAGGGGAACTCAAATTTGCTGAATTAATGAGAAGTTAATAATTTTGATTACATTTATTAGTTACGTGACATCTTTATTGCCGGCGTAGCAGGAGCTCGATAGTATAAGTAATAATGTTGTTACTTGTACTTTGAATACTGTAACAACACTATCTAACCTCTCATAATGCAGTGGAATTCAAATTTGCTGAATAAACGACGAAAAGTGAATAATTTCCATTGCATTTAATAGTTACGTGAATTCTTTATTGACCGCGTAACAGGTGCTCGATAGTATAAGTAATAATGTTGTTACTTGTACTTTGAATACTGTAACAACACTATCTAACCTCTCATAATGCAGTGGAATTCAAATTTGCTGAATAAACGACGAAAAGTGAATAATTTCCATTGCATTTAATAGTTACGTGAATTCTTTATTGACCGCGTAACAGGTGCTCGATAGTATAAGTAATAATGTTGTTAATTGTGCTTTGAATACTGTAACAATACTATCGAACCGTTCCTAATACAGGGGAACTCAAATTTGCTGAATTAATGAGAAGTTAATAATTTTGATTACATTTATTAGTTACGTGACATCTTTATTGCCCGCGTAGCAGGTGCTCGATAGTATAAGTAATAATGTTGTTACTTGTACTTTGAATACTGTAACAACACTATCTAACCTCTCATAATGCAGTGGAATTCAAATTTGCTGAATAAACGACGAAAAGTTAATAATTTCCATTGCATTTAATAGTTACGTGAATTCTTTATTGACCGCGTAACAGGTGCTCGATAGTATAAGTAATAATGTTGTTACTTGTACTTTGAATACTGTAACAACACTATCTAACCTCTCATAATGCAGTGGAATTCAAATTTGCTGAATAAACGACGAAAAGTTAATAATTTCCATTGCATTTAATAGTTACGTGAATTCTTTATTGACCGCGTAAGAGGTGCTCCAGAGTATAAGTAATAATGTTGTTATTTGTACTTTGAATAGTGTAACAACAAGACCTATCGTACTGCAGGGGAATTTAAATTTGCTGGATCAACGAGGAAAAAAATAATTTCGATTACATTTATTAGTTACGTGGCACCTTTCTTGACCGCGTAACAGGGGCTCGATAGCATAAGTAATAATCGTGTTACTCGTACTTTGGATACTGTAACAATACTATCAAACCGCTACTAATACAGGGGAACTCAAATTTGCTGAATTAATGAGAAGTTAATAATTTTGATTACATTTATTAGTTACGTGACATCTTTATTGCCGGCGTAGCAGGAGCTCGATAGTATAAGTAATAATGTTGTTACTTGTACTTTGAATACTGTAACAACACTATCTAACCTCTCATAATGCAGTGGAATTCAAATTTGCTGAATAAACGACGAAAAGTGAATAATTTCCATTGCATTTAATAGTTACGTGAATTCTTTATTGACCGCGTAACAGGTGCTCGAGGGCATAAGTAATAATATTGTTACGTGTACTTTGTTACGACCACTCGTACTGCAGGGGAATTCAAATTTGCTGAATTAACGAGGAAAAGTCAGTAATTTCGATTACATTTATTAGTTACGTGGCACCTTCCTTGACCGCGTAACAGGGGCTCGATAGCATAAGTAATAATCGTGTTACTCGTACTTTGGATACTGTAACAATACTATCAAACCGCTACTAATACAGGTGAACTCAAATTTGCTGAATTAATGAGAAGTTAATACTTTGGATTACATTTAATAGTTACGTTGCATCTTTATTGACCGCGTAACAGGTGTTAGATAGTATAAGTAATAATGTCGTTAATTGTACTTTGAATACTTTAACAACACTATCTAACTTCTCAAAACGCAGGGGAATTCAAATTTGCTGAATAAACAACGAAAAGTGGGTAATTTCCATTGCATTTAATAGTTACGTGAATTCTTTATTGACCGCGTAAGAGGTGCTCGAGGGCATAAGTAATAATATTGTTACGTGTACTTTGTTACGACCACTCGTACTGCAGGGGAATTCAAATTTGCTGAATTAACGAGGAAAAGTCAGTAATTTCGATTACATTTATTAGTTACGTGGCACCTTTCTTGACCGCGTAACAGGGGCTCGATAGCATAAGTAATAATCGTGTTACTCGTACTTTGGATACTGTAACAATACTATCAAACCGCTACTAATACAGGGGAACTCAAATTTGCTGAATTAATGAGAAGTTAATAATTTTGATTACATTTATTAGTTACGTGACATCTTTATTGCCGGCGTAGCAGGAGCTCGATAGTATAAGTAATAATGTTGTTACTTGTACTTTGAATACTGTAACAACACTATCTAACCTCTCATAATGCAGTGGAATTCAAATTTGCTGAATAAACGACGAAAAGTGAATAATTTCCATTGCATTTAATAGTTACGTGAATTCTTTATTGACCGCGTAACAGGTGCTCGATAGTATAAGTAATAATGTTGTTACTTGTACTTTGAATACTGTAACAACACTATCTAACCTCTCATAATGCAGTGGAATTCAAATTTGCTGAATAAACGACGAAAAGTGAATAATTTCCATTGCATTTAATAGTTACGTGAATTCTTTATTGACCGCGTAACAGGTGCTCGATAGTATAAGTAATAATGTTGTTAATTGTGCTTTGAATACTGTAACAATACTATCGAACCGTTCCTAATACAGGGGAACTCAAATTTGCTGAATTAATGAGAAGTTAATAATTTTGATTACATTTATTAGTTACGTGACATCTTTATTGCCCGCGTAGCAGGTGCTCGATAGTATAAGTAATAATGTTGTTACTTGTACTTTGAATACTGTAACAACACTATCTAACCTCTCATAATGCAGTGGAATTCAAATTTGCTGAATAAACGACGAAAAGTTAATAATTTCCATTGCATTTAATAGTTACGTGAATTCTTTATTGACCGCGTAACAGGTGCTCGATAGTATAAGTAATAATGTTGTTACTTGTACTTTGAATACTGTAACAACACTATCTAACCTCTCATAATGCAGTGGAATTCAAATTTGCTGAATAAACGACGAAAAGTTAATAATTTCCATTGCATTTAATAGTTACGTGAATTCTTTATTGACCGCGTAAAGAGGTGCTCCAGAGTATAAGTAATAATGTTGTTATTTGTACTTTGAATAGTGTAACAACAAGACCTATCGTACTGCAGGGGAATTTAAATTTGCTGGATCAACGAGGAAAAAAATAATTTCGATTACATTTATTAGTTACGTGATACCTTTATTGACCGCGTAACAGGTGCTCGATAGCATAAGTAATAATGTTGTTACTTGGGCTTTGAATACTGTAACAACGCTATCTATCCTCTCGTAATGCAGGGAAATTGCTGACTTTATGAGAAAAATCAATAATTTCGATTACATTTATTAGTTAAGTGACATATTTATTGACCGCGTAGCAGGTGCTCGATAGTGTAAGTAATAATGATTTTACTCGTACTGTGAATACTGTAACAACATTATCTAACGTCTCGTATTGTAGGTGAACTCAAATTTGCTGAATCAACGAGGAAAAGTGTATAATTTCGATTACATTTATTAGTTACGCGATATCTTTATTGATCGCGTTAACAGGCGTTCGATAGCATAAGTAATAGTGTTGTTACTGGTACTTTGAATACTGTAACAACACTATCTAACCTCTCGTATTGCAGCGGATTTCCCATTTTCTGAATTAACGAGGAAAAGTCAATTATTTCGATTACGTTTTTCGATTACCACACGTACGTAATCGTAGGTGACTGACTGTTTTCTTTTTTTTTTTTTTGATTGGAGGTTTAACAACCACCGTGAGCAACTCAATGGGCTATAAGCAGTCGCCCGTCCCTAATTTAGGGTCACTGGCCCCAGGGAAGGGAGAGAGCCAGTGCCGTAAGACAAACACAACATCCATTGATTGATTGGAGGTTTAACGACCACCGTGAGCAACTCAATGGGCTATAAGCAGTCGCCCGTCCCTAATTTAGGGTCACTGGTCCCAGGGAAGGGAGAGAGCCAGTGCTGTAAGACAAACACAACATCCATTGATTGATTGGAGGTTTAACAACCACCGTGAGCAACTCAATGGGCTATAAGCAGTCGCCCGTCCCTAATTTAGGGTCACTGGCCCCAGGGAAGGGAGAGAGCCAGTGCCGTAAGACAAACACAACATCCATTGATTGATTGGAGGTTTAACGACCACCGTGAGCAACTCAATGGGCTATAAGCAGTCGCCCGTCCCTAATTTAGGGTCACTGGTCCCAGGGAAGGGAGAGAGCCAGTGCTGTAAGACAAACACAACATCCATTGATTGATTGGAGGTTTAACGACCACCGTGAGCAACTCAATGGGCTATAAGCAGTCGCCCGTCCCTAATTTAGGGTCACTGGTCCCAGGGAAGGGAGAGAGCCAGTGCCGTAAGACAAACACAACATCCATTGATTGATTGGAGGTTTAACGACCACCGTAAGCAACTCAATGGGCTATAAGCAGTCGCCCGTCCCTAATTTAGGGTCACTGGTCCCAGGGAAGGGAGAGAGCCAGTGCCGTAAGACAAACACAACATCCATTGATTGATTGGAGGTTTAACGACCACCGTGAGCAACTCAATGGGCTATAAGCAGTCGCCCGTCCCTAATTTAGGGTCACTGGTCCCAGGGAAGGGAGAGAGCCAGTGCCGTAAGACAAACACAACATCCATTGATTGATTGGAGGTTTAACGACCACCGTGAGCAACTCAATGGGCTATAAGCAGTCGCCCGTCCCTAATTTAGGGTCACTGGTCCCAGGGAAGGGAGAGAGCCAGTGCCGTAAGACAAACACAACATCCATTGATTGATTGGAGGTTTAACGACCACCGTGAGCAACTCAATGGGCTATAAGCAGTCGCCCGTCCCTAATTTAGGGTCACTGGTCCCAGGGAAGGGAGAGAGCCAGTGCCGTAAGACAAACACAACATCCATTGATTGATTGGAGGTTTAACGACCACCGTGAGCAACTCAATGGGCTATAAGCAGTCGCCCGTCCCTAATTTAGGGTCACTGGTCCCAGGGAAGGGAGAGAGCCAGTGCTGTAAAACAAACACAACATCCATTGATTGATTGGAGGTTTAACGACCACCGTGAGCAACTCAATGGGCTATAAGCAGTCGCCCGTCCCTAATTTAGGGTCACTGGTCCCAGGGAAGGGAGAGAGCCAGTGCCGTAAGACAAACACAACATCCATTGATTGATTGGAGGTTTAACGACCACCGTGAGCAACTCAATGGGCTATAAGCAGTCGCCCGTCCCTAATTTAGGGTCACTGGTCCAAGGGAAGGGAGAGAGCCAGTGCCGTAAGACAAACACAATATGCATTGATTGATTGGAGGTTTAACGACCACCGTGAGCAACTCAATGGGCTATAAGCAGTCGCCCGTCCCTAATTTAGGGTCACTGGTCCCAGGGAAGGGAGAGAGCCAGTGCTGTAAGACAAACACAACATGCATTGATTGATTGGAGGTTTAACGACCACCGTAAGCAACTCAATGGGCTATAAGCAGTCGCCCGTCCCTAATTTAGGGTCACTGGTTCCAGGAAAGGGAGAGAGCCAGTGCCGTAAGACAAACACAACATCCATGCCTGACCGGGATTCGAACCCGGACCCCTTACGGACGAATGATCAAAGGCCATCGCCTTAGACCACTGCGCCACCGGGGCGGCTGACTGTTTTCGCACATCCTCCACGGGTAATCCCCACGGCCACCTCCGGTGGTTTACTGGTCTAAGCGATGGCTTATGATCATTCGTCGGAAAGGGGTCCGGGTTCGAATCCCGGTGAGGCATGGATGTTGTGTTTGTCTTACGGCACTGGTTCTCTCCCTTCCCTGGAACCAGTGACCCTAAATTAGGGACGGGAGACTGCTTATAGCCCATGGAGTTGCTCACGGTGGTCGTTAAACCTCCAATAATAAAAAAACATACTAAAGTTTTGTCGCAATAGAAGCATCTTTAGTAAAGTTATGAGGATAACAGCTGTGGAATGGATCCCGCTCCTGTGTCCTCACCTTTGACCCCATTTCGATGATATTCAGCAGAGCCGGTTAAGTATACTTCCGGAACAACATGATAACGTTTTAGGCCGCGGGTGGCAGAGTGGGCAACGTTCGTGACTGCCACGGGAAGGGCCTCAGGTTCGATCCTAGGCAGGTACGAACGCTCGATCCACTAAATACCCGCCTTGCGTCGGATGGGCACTTTAAGCCGTCGGACCCCGGGTACTGGCCCCCCGGTAATAAATAAGGGCGTCTTCCTCCCCTTTCTACTTCGCTTCCGTGTCACTTTCCTATCGGGCGCTCTAGCCCAAATCTCCTAGTTTCCTATTTCTAAGGGTTGTCTAAGACCTGGGGTCAGACACTCCCTTCCTAAAATCCTCTACATATGATCATGATAACGTTTTGTCGCAATCAAACCATTTTTACGCAAGTTATGACACATAAGGGCAATGGAAAGGATTCCGCTCTGTGTCCTGACCTTTGACCCCATTTCATCCATTTTCAGTACAGTTCATTCCCATGTAGTCCCCTACCACATACTAAACTTTCATCGAAATCGAAATATTTTTACATAAGTAATGAGGCATAAGGGCAATGGAATAAATCCCGCTCCTATGTCCTGACCTTTGACCCCATTTCTTCCAGTTTCAATAGGGTTCGTCCCCAGGTGGTCCCCTACCACATACTAAAAATATAATCAAAATCGAACCATTTTTACGCGAGTTATCGTGCGGACGGACAGACGGACAAAGCTGGATAATACACAGTGCGTCAAAGAATTTTTAAGACTGGCGCTAGATTTCAGCCCACAGTGGCGCCACCAGTGTAATCGCGAATGCGTTAAAAACCGTGACCATCTGCTTGCTTTCTTCCAAAAGTACTGCGCAGTTGTTAAAGTAACTCAAACGAAACGGCCGTTCATTAGAGAAGTCAAATTTTTTTCATGTTCAATTATTAAGATGGAACAAAGGGCTGTTATTAAATTTAACGCAAAACTTGGTGAAAGTGCCTCGGAAACGTACCAAATGATGAAACAAGTTTACGGTCAGTTTTGTTTAAGTAGATCAAATGTTTTCCTGTGGCACAAACGTTTTTTGGACGCTAGAAGATGATAAGCATACCGGAAGACCAAGTTCATCTAGGACACCTGAGATTATTGAAAAAGTGCGTGATTTCGTGGCAAACAATCGGTGTACGTCACTAAGAATGATGGAAGAGTCTTTAAACATCAACAAAGAAACGATTCGAACCATCCTGCATGAAGATTTGGGCAAAACAAAAGTCTGTGCTAAATTTGTTCCACACACGTTAACCAATGAACAAAAATCAAGGAGAAGTGCACATTGCAGAGACATCATTTCAGCCGCTGAAAATGATCCAAACTTCTTAAAATCGATTGTTACAGGTGATGAAACATGGTGTTTTCAATATGATCCTAAAACAAAGCGACAAAGTACAGAATGGAAGTCAAAAAACTCGCCACAAGCCAAAAAAACCAAGAAAAGTTCCATCGAAAATCAAAACAATGCTCATTACATTCTTCGATAGTAAGGGTATTATCCACAAAGAATTTGTTCCAAGTGGACAAACAATTACTGGTGAGTTTTATTTAAATGTTTTGAGGCGTTCGATGGGCAAAATTCGTCGCATTCGTCCAGAATATTGGAATGAAAACAGTTGGTGTTTGTTGCACGATAATGCACCCAGTCACACCTCACTTCTTGTTCGTAGATTTTTGGCGAAAAATAACGTCTGTGCGTTGAATCATCCACCGTATTCGCCTGATTTAGCACCCTGCGACTTTTCTTTATTCCCAAAACTTAAAATGACGTTAAAAAGGGTGTTATTTTGATGATATTTCGACCATAGAAACAGCTTCGACGCGTGCTTTGGAGGCAATTCCGCAAAGTGAAGGCATTCGAATCATTATTAAATCGCTGTAACAAGTGTATTGAAGCCGGAGGGACTTATTTTGAATAACAAACCAAAACAAATTATAATTTCTTGTTTCTATATTTCCTTTTACAGACCCAGTCTTAAAAATTCTTTGCCATCCTGTGTATTTCAAAAACGTCGGCATTTCGCATTCTACGCGACGAATTACTGAGAGCACAATTGTTAGCCAGAGTTCAGGTGTTTCATGAGTAGAAACAAATGTTTGCAAAGGATCCAGACTTTCGAAACACAGTACTAACTGCCAATGAAACATGGGTTCACTATTTCGACCTTTTCATGAAGCTCGCAATGAGTGTCTGAAAACACACAGGCTCGCGCTCTCGGAAGAAAGTCTGCCAAACCAAATCAACTGGGAACGTGATGATGATTATTTTCTTTGATCATAAAGGTGTAGTCTAGAGATGAGTTCGGGCTCAATTTTGGGAGTCAGAGCCCGGCCCACTTTCTTTGATTACATGTGTTTGCTGAGGCCGGGCCCGCCCGCCCGAGCCCGGATTTTTGGAAAATTTTGCTTATCAAGGCTTCCATTTATGCATTATACACTGGCCAAAGATATGGCCCGAAGCAAGGATTAGTTTAAAAAGTTTCAGTTCAGTTAATTCACTTCACAATATTAATATGTTTTTAGAAATACTACGCATAAAGCCAAATGTTCTAAAATGTGGATTTGAAAGTAAATAAATAATCAAGCGTGCCCTTCGACCGTATCAGGGGAATCAGTAATTTTGGTAAAAGCTGAAGAAAAGAAAATCGTTTAGAAACAAAAAATTCCATTCGTTATTTCTTTTTGATTTCTAAATTTACTTTTATTTTGAATAAATTGCATTACAAAAAGTACAACGCCGTACAGACAGTTGCAAGTTTTTGAAATTTTGACTCTAATCTTTGCAATATAATTTACATATATGCTAATTGGTAAAGTTAGTTTAGAGTGATGTAATAGAATATAAAAAAAAGCTTGTAGGGAAATTTCCAAAATTAAAAAAAAAAAAAACGTGAAAGCATTCCAGACCAGATTATTCTGCAACATTAACTAAGCTTTGCGCTTAATAGTATAATAATCACAATATTATCATATGTGTGTGCAGTTTCCAGATAAAGTTCATCATGAAAAGAGAGAGAGAGAGAGAATTGCGTCTAATGAATCAGCGCTTCAACTTGATCTTCTTTTCTCTAAATCTCGACCTGCTGCATTAAGAACCAACGTCATCCCAAAAATCGCGGGAGTGAGGAAATTTTAAACAATAAATAACAATACTTCTAACTGCACAATTTTGGAAATTAATACAGATAAGATTCTAGATTTTTAATAAAATACAAAAAATGGGAATGTGATTTTTTTCCCAGTTTTTCGATACCAGACCACCTTAAACTAATCCTTGCTTGGGCCATATCTTTGGACAATACAAGTCTTGCTAAGCAAGCACAATTTTGGAAATTCATATACATCATTTTAAAGATAAGATTCTTGATTTTTAATAAAATACAAAAAATTGGAATGTGATTTTTTCCCAGTTTTTCGATACCAGACCTCCTTAAACTAATCCTTGCTTGGGCCATATCTTTGGACAATACAAGTCTTGCTAAGCAAGCACAATTTTGGAAATTAATACATCATTTTAAAGATAAGATTCTTGATTTTTAATAAAATACAAAAAATGGGAATGTGATTTTTTCCCAGTTTTTCGATACCAGACCTCCTTAAACTAATCCTTGCTTGGGCCATAGCTTTGGACAATGCAAGTCTTGCTAAGCAAGCACAATTTTGGAAATTAATACATCATTTTAAAGATAAGATTCTTGATTTTTAATAAAATACAAAAAATAGGAATGTGATTTTTTCCCAGTTTTTCGATACCAGACATCCTTAAACTAATCCTTGCTTGGGCCATAGCTTTGGACAATGCAAGTCTTGCTAAGCAAGCACAATTTTGGAAATTAATACATCATTTTAAAGATAAGATTCTTGATTTTTAATAAAATACAAAAAATAGGAATGTGATTTTTTCCCAGTTTTTCGATACCAGACCTCCTTAAACTAATCCTTGCTTGGGCCATAGCTTTGGACAATGCAAGTCTTGCTAAGCAAGCACAATTTTGGAAATTAATACATCCTTTTAAAGATAAGATTCTTGATTTTTAATAAAATACAAAAAATAGGAATGTGATTTTTTCCCAGTTTTTCGATACCAGACCTCCTTAAACTAATCCTTGCTTGGGCCATAGCTTTGGACAATACAAGTCTTGCTAAGCAAGCACAATTTTGGAAATTAATACATCATTTTAAAGATAAGATTCTTGATTTTTAATAAAATACAAAAAATAGGAATGTGATTTTTTCCCAGTTTTTCGATACCAGACCTCCTTAAACTAATCCTTGCTTGGGCGATAGCTTTGGACAATGTACAAGTCTTGCTAAGGAAGCACAATTTTGGAAATTAATACATCATTTTAAAGATAAGATTCTTGATTTTTAATAAAATACAAAAAATGGAAATGTGATTTTTTCGCAGTTTTTCGATACCATACCTAATTAAACTAATCCTTGCTTAGGCCATAATTTTGGACAATGCAAGTCTTGCTAAGCAAGCACAATTTTGGAAATTAATACATAATTTTAAAGATAAGATTCTTGATTTTTAATAAAATACAAAAAATGGGAATGTGATTTTTTCCCAGTTTTTCGATACCAGACCACCTTAAAACTAATCCTTGCTTGGGCCATATCTTTGAACAAAGCAAGTCTTGCTAAGCAAGCACTATTTTGGAAATTAATATATCATTTTAAAGATAAAATTCTTGATTTTTAATAAAATACAAAAAATGGGAATGTGATTTTTTCTGTTTTTCGATACCAGACCTCCTTAAACTAATCCTTGCTTGGGCCATATCTTTGGACAATGCAAGTCTTGCTAAGCAAACACAATTTTGGAAATTAATACATCATTTTAAAGATAAGATTCTTGATTTTTAATAAAATACAAAAAATAGGAATGTGATTTTTTCTCAGTTTTTCGATACCAGACCTAATTAAACTAATCCTTGCTTGGGCCATAGCTTTGGACAATGCAAGTCTTGCTAAGCAAGCACAATTTTGGAAATTAATACATCATTTTAAAGATAAGATTCTTGATTTTTAATAAAATACAAAAAATAGGAATGTGATTTTTTCATAGTTTTTCGATACCATACCTAATTAAACTAATCCTTGCTTGGGCCATAACTTTGGACAATGCAAGTCTTGCTACGCAAGCACAATTTTGGAAATTAATACATCATTTTAAAGATAAGATTCTTGATTTTTAATAAAATACAAAAAATGGGAATGTGATTTTTTTCCCAGTTTTTCGATACCAGACCACCTAAAACTAATCCTTGCTTGGGGCATATCTTTGAACAATGCAAGTCTTGCTGAGCAAGCACTATTTTGGAAATTAATATATCATTTTAAAGATAAAATTCTTGATTTTTAATAAAATTCAAAAAATGGGAATGTGATTTTTTCTGTTTTTCGATACCAGACCTCCTTAAACTAATCCTTGCTTGGGCCATATCTTTGGACAATGCAACTCTTGCTAAGCAAACACAATTTTGGAAATTAATACATCATTTTAAAGATAAGATTCTTGATTTTTAATAAAATACAAAAAATGGGAATGTGATTTGTTCTCAGTTTTTCGATACCAGACCTTCATAAACTAATCCTTGCTTTGGCCATATCTTTGGACAATGCAAGTCTTGCTAAGGAAGCATAATTTTGGAAATTAACACATCATTTTAAAGATAAGAT